>VWZN01011091.1:86037-111285 GCA_013396955.1 Regulus satrapa
CCCAATTTGTTCTAATTTGAATTAATATTTATCCTGAGCAATGTTAGTAAAATAAAGATTTTTGTAATTATCTAAATGCTATTGGATTTTCAACACTTAAATGCCTTCTTAAGTTTGCCTGCATAATTAAGTTTTATAAGAGCAAGCAGAAGAAATTCCTGGTTGTATGTGTGGGTTGTTTAGGGGTTTTTTTGTATTTTTGGTTTGTTGGGTTTTTTTTCTTTTTTAAACCAGAAAATATTGCAATCCTGGGACAGGATGAATGACGTATGGATCTTAGAAATAGAGTGGTATAGATAATATCTTAAGATGCACTAACTAGCACTGAACAAATGCTGTAAGCAAACAAGCAGCATAAAGCTTTTTATCAAGATAAAGCAACTAAATAGACAATGTTCAGAAAAATAAGCTATTTAGCAGAGAGCCAAGAATTGAATGGAAATTTAGAAAAATATCATGCTCTGCCAAATTTCTCTTGGGTCAAAACAGAAAGAGCTAAGGAGATGAGGCAAACCCACCTGCAAACAAGACTCTGAAAGAAGCCAGTATATTTCTTTCAGGTTTTATGTTATCAAGCTACTTTTTTTTAGATTCCTGAACTCTTCGTCTGTCATTCCTTTGTTCCTTGGAAATCCTTAAAAATTTCTTGTTATAGATGATTTTTTTTTCTAAGAATCTGGTGAGTTAATTGGTTTCTATCATGACTTTTAAACCCATATCAAATGGATATTTGTAAATTGTTAAATGTTGTAAATTGTAATGTGCAATCTCTGGAGGATTGTGCAATTTCCAGTCACATCTCACTTCCTCTTAGACCTCTGTCATCTGAAATCTTGTCTTGATGAACCCACCAAGTTTAGGGTGTTTTGAAAACCCACAACTGAGCAATGGTTTGTTTTCAGCACTAGGGAATAGAGCTGGCAAACAAAGATAATATCCAAATTCACTGGTTCTACCTCACATAGAAAAATATCTCTCGCTCTGCATTCCTTTATTCCACTGTGTGGGCCGTCTCTTTATGCTTTAAAAAAGGGGCAGGAACATAACAGCAATTAGTTTTGGAGCTTTGGATCTTGTAATTGTTGTTGGAATCTCCACAAAAACTGCTGTGCAATTTCCTGATTAGAAGCACTTTAGAAAAGATTCTAATTGTTGTTTTCTCCCACAAAGAAAAAGAAAACTGAGTAGATATACTTTTGTCTGCTAAGATAAAGCAAATTTTTTGAGAAAGTGTATCACATTAATTCTGCATTAACATGAGAAGACAGAAAACAAACAGAAAAGAAAGAAAGTAAACACTCCAAGACTTTGGTTCTACCTCCAATTCTCCATGACAATTTCCACCTAAATTTTCAAATGGAAGAATTTTAACGTTTACACATCCCTTACTTTCATCTACTGTCTTCTGCTAGTTCTCCAGAACTACAGATTTCTTCAGAACTATTCTTCAGAACATTTATTATACCACTGAATTAAACAGAAGTCAGGACCACAAAGAAAGGAGTAGCAATACTGAAATGCTTTTTGTATCCTTCCTGTAACTTTCCCCCAAATAGATATTTGTCTTCCTTATCCTTTGAAAGATGCTGATGCTTGGAAAATTAGCTCCTACAATCTAAATTGCTATGAACATAACTGAAAAATCCACACTGGTCATGATATATTTTGATCAAGCCCCACTGAAGTTAATGGAATTATGCTTTTTAGGGTATTTCAATGAAAAATATTTCACCAGATACCCTGAAAACAAAACTACTTTTTTTTTTTTTTTCAAGGTATTAGTGTTGATATATTTTGCCAATCTGTTTTTCTTGGAGTGACTAGTGTTACATTATTCTGTGTATTCCCCAGGGATGCAAAAGTTTTTCCTTTTAGGTCCTAAGGGATCCATTCACATACAAAAAGGAAAGGAGCAGTGGGGCTTTAAATTAAGTGTAAAGTAATTAGGTTGTGATCACAACCTGCCAAGCAGAGGCTGTAAAGAGACTTTCTCCTTTGGGTGTGCTCCTGCCACAATTCTGCTTTTCCCCTGGGTATTATTTCTAGCCCAATATCTGCAAGGACATAGCATANTTTTTGGGTTTTTTGTTTGTTTGTTTGTTTTTATTTTTTAATTCAGAAAGGACTGTCAATCATATAATTAGACCTATAATTCAGGAGCCACTTGAATAATAAGAGGTTGTATTGTTTTATCATTTTTATTGAATAGGGTCTCTCACACGCAGCAGGCAGATTAATGTCAGCGGCCATCATTTAACTACCCGTGCCCTCTTTGATTCATTCCCTGAAGTTGTAGAATTGATATTAACTTTAAAGCACCGGACAGTAAGAGAAATGATTTTGGTTTTGTTTTACCTTGAAATAAGGTCAGAAATAATTTATCTTGGCATGACAGAATCTGACCAGGCAAAGAGAACTTCCTAACGATTTGCTTAGGGAAAACTCTCATTGCCTCCATGCTGAAACACCTGGATATTGACCCTTGAAGCCCTCTCCTCAGCTCTGCTTCTTTTTAAATTCTCTTTGGTGTGCACTGATTTTAAGGGAGTAAGATGTGATTGAGCACAATACTATTTTTGCCAGAGGCAGAGACTATTTCCCTCTGGTTCAGTCTTCTCATCCTTTGCAGTGTGGAGAGGATTTGGATCTGCTCTGATGTTTGGACTTGCTGGACAAACTACAAAGCAACACTAAAAGCTGCCTCAATAAAAACTGCAGGCCTGTGTTTCACCATGCTCCACCACAACACCCTGTGCACTGCAGGAACACTCTCCAGATCTCCCATGTTGTGTTCAAATCTGACAGTCTACTTCCTTTTGGATTTTTTTTTTTTCTTTTGCTTTTCCATAAAAATTTGCCTTAAAATTGTTATGAATGAGTCTGGTTTTGTGAGAAGAGTCACAGTACACTCCCAGCTTTTTAATGATTTCGATTATTTACAAGAACTGGGGGAAAACCTGACAGCCTGTCACAGACAATGTTAGCGAAGTTGTTTAAATCATCTCTAGGCATGTTCTAATTTAGCTCATTATTAATTTCCTGCCAGGAAATCACTGCCCTAAACCTCTCTAATTCAGACATAAGTCATTCTAAACTCTCACAGAGACAGCTGATTGAACCCAAGACTTTTGTCTCATTACAAAGCTCAGATGCTTTCAGGCAGAAGACTGTTCTAGGCATTTAATATTTTGAAACAAAATGTACTGTATAATTAATTGAGTATGAAATGCGTTGTTCATCACAGAATTAGTTTATCTTTTCAAGAGTTTTCTGGCTGTATGCAATCATTCACATTTCACAAACTGCTGTAGGTTTATGAATTTTCACTTTTGATACAATTGAGTTCTAACTGTGTTTGCAGAATGAATACAAAATATTATCTGGAGGCAAACTGAGTGAAACCCCTCTTGTTCTACCCAGTAAAATAGAATGTTAGGTCATTAATCACCTTCTTCTTCATCACTTCTCATTTTTTCCAGTTAATGATTTGTATTCCAGCCATGTGGGGGATACTAGCAGAGAACAAATACGTCTGAACTGACAAAGCAGGAAATATTTCCTAATTATTTAGACTGCTGAAGAGAGCTGGAAAGCAGAGACAAAGAAAACCCACAAAAGGATTACTTTGTGAATCATTTAGTTTGCTGGGCATGAGATGTGCTTGTCATATTAACTTTAGCTATCAACTTTCTTCAAAAGACAAGGAAATTGAGACAGGGATCCCACTAAAGGGGAGGTACCAAGTGCCCACTCATTGTACCCAAAAAGAGTGAGCCTCTGCTTACTAAGAGTCAGGGTGTTTGCTTTGGTCTCACTTGAATTAGAAGGAATTTTGGTCAAATTCTCACCCATTTTCTGATTTCTTGTACTGCCAAATAATAGACTGAGAAACCACTGCTTTATGACACTGCTCTCTGTTTCACCCCTCTTTTTGAATTACTTAAAAAAACCAAAAAACTGACTACCACTAGAATTGGATTATGCTTTCCAGCCTTCAGTACTTCTTACCAGATTGTGTGGATGTGTGGGGCATTTAGACAGGTTTTTCTCCTTCCCTAATACCTCCTTTACTGAAACCTGTGTTCCCTCATCAATGCCAAAAGAGCAAAGGATACCTAAAACTGTAACAGCAGTCCCCTCAGTAGGACTGTATTCCTGTACCAGCTCTTGCTATCACATGTATTAAAAAAATACCATAAGCCAGCTACTGAGGTATGATGACAATATGAATTTGTCTCTGCTATTACTTTGCACATGAAACACTGAAGAACTTTCTTTAACCAGGACTTACATGTCCTAGAGAAGCTGTGTGCTCTTTCAGATAGAGCCTTACTTACAAAAGGAGTGACGGCTGTAGGAAAAATGCCTGCAGAATAAATAACATTTTATACTCCACTAGGTGCTATAATAACACCTTATAGTCTTTCAGGAGATCTTGCTGGTGGATTTGTGCTATTTTGATGATAGCTGTTGATTCACAGTTCCTCTGACCAATTGACAATAGGGCTCCTACTGTGTTATATAAAGCATGCACTTTAGCTTTAAAAGCTCAAACCTTTAATCAAATTCGAAATGCCAAAGTAGAAATTTCAAATCACTGTCAGTACGACTTCACTCACATCTTCAAGCCTGGCAGTCTCAAAAATACTTTCTCAATTATACAGTATCAAATGGAATTTGCTTAAACACAGGGGTGAGAATTTTTAATGAGGAACAATTTGTGGTTTATTTCTCTGTTCACAAGGAGAGCAGGAGTACGTTGTGCCACGTTTTCATTGTTTTTGCTTTTTTTTTCAGTAAAAGCTTTAAACCATCTTAATCTTCACCATTCTGTTTTCGCTGGCAGAACAGCTTTCTTTAGGATTTTCTAAATTAAATAGACTGACTGATAAAAGTATACAAAAAAATCCTGAAAACTGCTATCTGACATTCAGCTTTTGAGTTACTCATGACTAACACTGTATTGTACGACAAAAGCTTTAATGGCCAATGTTTAACACTTTTCCCCAACAAATAAATGCAAAATAGACTTCATCAAGCAAAAAAACAGATTTCCAAATTCCACATTTCTACTTTACATTCAGGACCCAAACCCCATAAGATAATTAAGGTTCCTGTCGTCATTATCATTCAGAGAGGAATCCAACTAGTATCAGGCCAATGGACATTGGTGTTTAGAGATCGTTTCCTTTGCACTGTCCTTGCAGTGTCCCTCTTCCAGAGAGGAGGACATCATGCACGTGGTAATAAATTCTCCTGCAAGTGTTACCGATTTCTGAGTAACAGCCATAAAATCATTATTCTGAAAACATTATGTGGCCAATATGGCCACAGAGCTGAAATAACTAGGTTTGCAGATCAGCCTAATTTTAGGAGTGGCCCCAAATCTTAATCAGGACACTTTTCCTTCAGCATTCCAGTTCCCATGACAAAATCAGGAAGATCTGAGAGACTTAATGAGATCAGCTAAAGGGAGCAAGAAGCAGTTCAGGTGCAACTGCCAGTCTCTGAGGCTTCCCACTGAAACCCCTATAGTCATTCATCTGTATTCTTTAACGTGCCTGGGATAAGTGACTCATCCTATTCTTTACATCCATGCAAAAGAGTATCCTTCCAAGCTGAAACTCCTAGCTGGGTTCAGCACTAGATTTTTGCAGTCAGGACAGGGTGTTATATTACAGCTGCCAGAGTCCTGCTATGGTGACTCCTCTGAAATAGTTTCAAGCAAAAACTTAAATCCACTGCTCACCTAAAGGACAAACCTCTCATAACAGCATTATATAACAAACATAAACCTCTCAGTGCACCAGTGCAATTCACAGGTGGTGCTAAATTAAATATTCTAAATGCTGTGAGAGTAGAGACAACACAACAGAGCACCCAAGATTAAAATTTTCAGGAAATAATTAAAGGAAGAACATCAAAGAATGCAAACAAGCCGTAACAGGAAAGAAACTGAAAGATGAAAACCCAAGATGTGATATTGAAAGATAGAAAGGAATAATATATTCAGACATGAATTAATGATGTAGCCAGAAAAAAAACCCCAAAAGGTGCTTGATACACCTTTTAAGGTGCAAAAGAGTCAAAGCAGGGATATAGAAATGCCATGGAAAAATCCTGTTTTACAAAGTTACAAAATAGAGTAAAAGAAAAAAAAAAAAATTGGTAACATAAAAAGCAGTGAAAAAACCACAGCATGGGATTCACCAAAAAAAAAAAAAAAACAAAAACAAAAAACCAAAGCAACTACCAAGTAAAAGCGCAGCAACAACCCACGAAAAAGTCAAAGAACACTAATGCAAGGAATAATAATTATTTATTATATGAAAATTAATGAAATAAAACCATATCAGCCTTCAGTGAAGGCTGAATTTTAGGAAACAACTGTGAAAGCGAGTTTACTAGAAAGCTTAGAAATGCTGCAAAGGGCACATTGAAATCAGCCCATCAATTGGGACTTAAATGTGAAATATACACATGTCAGTGATTTTTCCAGTACATTACTGAATCTATTTTGAAAGCTGTATGCAAATATCTGGTGAACAAGTCAATCTATATCCCATTTAATTAATTTTATCTTTAAGTGAATAGCCAAGAATCAATTATTTCTGAACAATTTGTAGGTAAAGATAACTTAATGAATATGCATGCAAATATAGAGTGGAAAATACTCTGATGAATATGCAAAACACATGAAGTGTTCACAAGTATTCCCTGAAAACTTTTAATTAGGTACTCATCCAATCAAAGAACAGAAATATCACTTAATTATGTGATCCCAAACTGCAAATCATGATCACAATATGGACTAATCCCTGCATTCCTTCTGTAGGCTAAAATAAAATAATTCAAAGAAAAGTAACACCAAATTAAGATCCATTTACAGATAACTCTGGAATTTTATATATTGATAATTTTAAAAAAATAAGAAAAAAACCCAACAAGAAACTGTATTTCCTTTTTATTTTTTTTTCTTTATTGGCAAAAATACCCCACCTTTTTTCTTTGTGTCAAAGCTACCCGGTATTTACTGAGCCTGACTACGTCAGAAGAAAGCCATGCTCTGGGTCCAGCTCGGCCCATACAGACCAGGTGTAGCCTGGCATTTCTGAGCCCAGGAAACCTGGGCCCAAGGCTCTTCTCCAGCAGCACTCAGGAGACAGCACGTATTCAGGGGCTCAGCGAGGTCCTGCTCTGGCTGCCACTCCAGTAAATTTGAGACAGATTATGTCACTTGGTCTGTTATTGAAGAGCACAATCGACTTAAAACGTTTATTTCAGGGGACAAACTAATAAATCACAGTAGCTTCAGATGACCATTAAGCTTGTCAAGATTTCACTTTCCGACTTACATTTCTTGTGACTTGACTCCACACAGGAATCTTAATGATGGCCACATAATGTAATGCCAGGCTGACCTTTCCAGTCAGGAAAGGCTCACCAGTAAACATTGTGATGACCTAACCTCTAAAGAGGACACCAAAAATGAAAGGAATATGAGCTCAGGCTAGGGGATGGCTACTGTGGAATAGCATCCAGGCAATGCTGTGTGCACTGTCCATGCCATGCTGGGGATCTCACTGTGGTTTACTGCCATTTTCCATAAAATTAGATGGTTTATACATGCCTCATCCTGACACAGGCTGGCAGAGGAACACTGATATAACATTTTAATGAGCAACACAACCAGCAGGAAAAGAATGATAAAAGAATGATCTTATAATGATCTTATAATTGCTAGTATCGTGGTATATAAGATATGAATCACAAGATTAGAAGGATAACAGCAAATTTCATGTAAACAATAATATTGCTAAGGACAACAAAATAACAAAACCTTTAAAAAAATAGACCACCTTGCTGGGATTTGGGTGTAACGTTTGAGTGAAATCACACTTCAGCTCCCAGACCATTGTGGTACAATGGGCTGCAGCAGGAGTAAGCAAGAAGGGGACAATGCTCCTGTGGCAGGGCTGTGCCAGCCCCTCCTTGGCAGTTCCTGGGAGACCTCTCCCTTTCCTGGGAAGAGCAGAGCCAGGCAGCTTCTCTCCAGAGCAGTGAATGTACTGGGCCTCAGGGCAGGCCATATCCAGGTGAAGTTCATCCAGTAGGTCTGTTCCAGGAAATGCTAAATGGGCCATTTGTCAGAGATCTCTTGTCCAAAGAGGTAAATTGCAGTGAAATTCATTGTATGACAATGATGAGTGAGAAAAGGAGTACTGTGTTCTTTCTGAGGGGGGATTTAAGGTCAGTCCTGGTACACTGCATTCAGTGAGATGTGCTAATAAGTCTTATAAAGTAAGAGCAAATATGAATTCATATAACAGCCAAGCCATCCTGCACCATGCAAGGTCTGGTTTGCTCTGTCCATCCCTCCTTCCATACCCTGACCCAGGAAAGGGAGCACACAGCCACCAAAATCATCAAATGCAAGAGGGACAGGGAAAACTAATTTTCCTTATGAACCCCAAGCCTTCCCGTGGCTTCCATAAAACAGGAATAAATCAGTGATGTTGTTTTTATTTGCATAGAAAAATAATTATTTTAATGAGTATTGTAGTTGTGTTGTGCATTTATATTATAACTATCTTTGGCTATCACTTAATGATCTTTTTGTTGCCTAAAAAACCCCTGGTGACTGAATTTGAGTTTGTCTGGTTTTGTTTCTATTTACACAGTAAAAAGCAGAACATGATAAATCAAAATTCTGACATAATAAATAGATAATATATTGTAATTGGATTATTTGTAGACTGTCTCAGCAGAAATTTGCATAACACTCTGAAAGATTGCTGCAAATATAAAAAATAAGCCGCAGAGCTAATTAAGGGGTTTGTTTACATGTATCTTCCTGAAAACACAGTAAAGAAGGAATTAAAAGTATACTCTCTCCTTAATTTTCAGGGGAGATTGCCACAAGGTTAAAGAATTGATGACTCTCATAACTACTCTTTTCCATCAAACCCAAAATTTAAACCTCCATCACTAGTATGAAAAGGATAATGCACCCAATTCCAGCAGCAAGAACTAAAACTTATTGTAGTGGACAGACGTGTATCAACAGTTCAATAGACATCTGTGGTCATGCAGATAATCACAGAAATAAAACAAGGAAATCTATTCAGTTGGCATCCTGGCACATACCAAAGAGGGATTGGTCTTTGTGCGTTCAAATGCTTGTTGTCTGTAATCTGAAGTATGATTTCTGATACCATTTTTTCTTGTCTGGATGTCTGGCTTCAACAATGAACACTATAATGAATGTGCAGGAATAATTAGATCTGAGAAAAAAGCCTCAAAATACCATTGCAAGCCTTGCAAGCCTTTAAAGAAAACAAAATGTTGGCTCTAATTTGTATTTCAAAAACAGAATGAAATACAACAAAACAAACTAAAAATGTTAGTGGTGATGTAATTACTCATAAACCTTGACCCAGGTCACCAGATTTCCCAAAGAAAGAGTCTTCTGGCAATTTAGAGATTGTCTTTGAATTCATTTGTTGGGAAATAATAATGCAAAACTCCTAGTCAAAACAGCATATATGATCACACTGATGTCTGATTTGGTTGGTTCTTCAGACTTTCAGAGAGAATTGAAATGCATACATGTACTTTAACAAATAATTACTGACTTAAAGATGTTTAGTTTTGATGCACTATAGAGTTGATTTCTGTCTGCAGCTGTGGGCATTTACCTAGAGAGCTTTTGCAGGAAAGAGCCCAGCTGCACACTGGAGAAAACTGAGGTTTTCAACCTGCCTCCTCCTGATCCCTGTGCCTGAGGTGACCAGCAAAACAGCCTTGGCTGGGCTGGACCCTGCTTAGAGGAACATCATTTGCAACTCGGATCATGGTGTTCTGTGGCTGGTTCACAAACAGAGCAGTGAATGTACTGCAGGACATTAAAAGTACCTCCATCAGTTGTACAAATGTATTGCAGCTCCGGCAACAAAAGGATCTTAACTTTCCACTATTGCTGTAATTTATATCAATCTTTTTAAAAGCAATCTCTGGGGCTGGAGAAGCTGTTTCAGTGACATGGCAATGTGTGCATCACAGATTTACTCCATGTCAGTTAAGTTGTGTCCTTTCTGTTCTCTCATGGGCCCTACTGAACTGGAGATAAATCTTTTAAAATAATTTTTTACTGTCTTAAATTATTCTATTTGATATAAACTTTTGTTTATGTAGAAGCAAAGCACTAAATGGGACTAAACAAAGGTTATAGTAACTCTCTATATGAAATACTCTCTTTTTAAAGCTCTTGAGAAGAATAAACAGCTGTAGTGAGGGCCTGGTCCTTGAGAATCAGCAGAGTGAGGCACCTCAGAGACATCAGGATATCACTCTTGCTCTCCTGCTGCCTCCACGGGAGAGTGCAGATATCTCCCGTGATCCTTCAAATACTTGATGCATGCTAGAAAGCACTGTGAACATATAGTTTGGAAACTTTGGAAAATCCAGTCCAAGGATTTCTGTTCAGTTTTCTAATAATTCAGGCAAAACCACAGTTTTGAAATCTCTATGTTCAATTTTGGGCTCATCACTTCAAGAAAGGCTTTGAGGTGCTGAAGATGTGTCCAAAGAAGGGAAACAAAGCTGGTGAGGAGTCTGGAGCACAAGTCTGATGAGGAGGGGCTGAGGCAGCTGGGGTATTAATTCTGGAGAAATGGAGGCTCAGGGGAGACCCTACTGCTCTCTACAGCTCCCTGAAAGGAGGCTGTAGCCAGGAGTTCTCTCTATTTTCCCAAGTAACAAGTAACAAGTAATAGGTGGATGGAAATAGCCTCAAGTTTTGCCAGGGGAAGTTTAGATATTAGGAAAAAATGTCTTCAGTGAAAGTATGGTGAAGCCTTGAACCAGGTTGCCAGGGCAGTTGTGCAGTCACCATCCCTGGGAATAAGTGCATAAATGTGGCACTTGGGGACATGATTTAGAGGTGGGATTGGCAGTGCTGGGTCAATGGTTTGACTTGATGACCTTACAGGTCTTTTCCAACTTAAACAATTCTATGATTCTGTGAGTCTATGATTCTCTCATCAAAATTGTGTCCCACAAGTATCCAGTTTCAGTATAGTCTCTAGAGAGGAAAAACCATGTTAAATAGGATTAAAAGTTAATGAAATATTTTATGACAATATTTTACCATAGCAACAGAAAGTTAGATCTGAGCAATGTATAAATATTAATATTACTGTCCGCATCTCAATCACTGAAGAACTTGGGGAAAGTGTGTGGAGGGGGAAGGATTTCATTTTTATGGTTCTAAAATTCAAATGTGAAAGAGGAAGAGAGATTAGGTTATAAAAATAAGGTGCTGCTAACTTGCCTAATGGCCTGTTATCTGCTGGAAGTGCAGCTGCACTGGGCTTTTAAACAGGTGCTCTGATTATAGAGCATAACAAACATGTTAGGCTTTGTAGTGCATTTAATATCTTATAAACAGCCAGGCTAATTTAGGCAAGGCTAATGGGTTAGCTCCAATGGTACTCATGTAAAAGGTGTGCGATTATATCTGCGTACATTAAAGCAGCAATTTTGGTGCTCCGAGCTCACCACCCTGCACATCTCGGAACAAATTCCCAGCCAGTGCAGCAGGCAGACCCTGCTGCTCCTGCCTCTGATCGCTGGGTTTACTTTGTCATTCTGTGGCTCTGTAATCTTGCAAACAGGAAAGAAGTTGAAAATGAGCTTAGTGTCTTGAGAGAGCCTGCTGTCATTTATATCTGCCCCCTCTTCAAAACCTATGACTGTGTTTTTTCCAAATGTAAACCTAGCAAGTGTGATATCTCAACTTCCTGTGTGCTCTGTATTTTCTGAGGTTCATTTATCAGGATACTGCAAGCCTCTGCTAACTTGAGACCAAGAGGTCATCCTTCCAAACAAGAAATAAAAATCTAAAAATGTGAATGAAGATTAATTCTACTGTGATATAGATGGATTTCGGTATGTTAAGACTAATGGGTAGAAAGCAATCAGGGTATTTTTGTGTGTATGACAAAAACAGAATCAAGAACTCAGTGCAATGTCTCCAGCAGCACTGATATTGTTTGGGGTGGCAGATCCTTGGGTTCAACACTGACCAGATGTTGTCTGAGACATCAGCACCTGTCTCTGCCACTGGAGCACATCTGGGAAAGATAGCCTCCATGTGGACCCATTCATCTGTCTGTGCTCTATGCTGTCCAAGAACCACTTTATGCCTGTGGTTATAGTCATGCTCCCTGTGGGCATAAAAATGAGGTGTTTAAATATTTTATTAACTAGATCATAAAGCCAACATCCAAGGGGGTGATCCTACCTGAGGCAGTGAACACACTGCCCTGCTCTGCTCTGCAGTTGCTCCTCAGCTAATTAATCCTTCTGAGAGGTCAGTGCAGTCACAAGAGGAAGGAGGCATTGGTCTAGGGCAGATAAAAAGGCAAAAGCAGATTTGTGGGTACAGAGGGGAGAGGGCAGCAGAGGTAAATGTTTCATAGGAAATTACAGTGCAGGCGCAAACTGGAGCTGGCGCCCCATGTTTGTTGCAGTGCCTCAGGTACCTGTAAGGTGCACAGTTGTTGCTTAGGAATTTGTAAAGAATTGTATACTTTAAAATTCACTTTTTAAGTGAGATTTTATTTTTAATCACTGTTGGATTTTTTTTTTTTTTTCTCCATAATGGATTCGTATACCTTAGATCAATTTAAATGTAATAATAACTTTCAGTGTATTTTTTCAAGTTCATAGCACAGTCAGAAATGTTTAAGTGACTCAGATATTTTGCAGGTTCTGGAAGTTGTTGTTTGGTTTTTTTTTGGTTTTTTGTTTTTTTTTTAAACTGACACATTTAAGTTTTAATACTTATGCTCACTTGTATTTTGACACCTAAAATATCCAAAAGTGATGTGACCTTTTAGGATTTCTGTTTTGTTTTTATTTGAATTGCTGCTGTTCTTTCGAGCATCTGTTTGGTGGCATACTGTGGAGGAACAGTTATTATTAGATTGTTTATTTTAAGAATGATATAACAGATATGTCATTGTTAGTGGAAAAGCAAAATATCAAAAAATAACATATGAAGATGACAGCTCAAATACACCTTTATGGGAGGCATCTTAGTGAATCTATTTCTTATTCCACTTGCTCCACTAAAGAAGAAAAGTAGGGGTTTTATAGCTGTACTAATGCTACATGAGCCATTCTGATTAAAAAAATTTAGAATTTTAGATCTGATGATGCAATCCAAAAGAACAGTAAGACTAAAATATGCCACATCTTCAGCATGGCATCTCCCTTTTAAGGGGAATACTGTAAAAGGAAGAGATTAACCTTCTCATGCTGTAAAAATTCAAAGGTTAAGCCCAATGCTTTTAGACCAAGCACACAGAGTGGCTTAAGCCAGAGACATTTTTCTCCCAGTGAATCCCAGCGTTGCAAAGACTCTATGTTGGCCCGATTAAGTTCCTTGAACTCTAGCTGTCTGTGGATGTATATAAATCTCCCTGAAATCCTATAGCAAACCAAGAGCAGGGTATCTGCTATTCTAATGACTGAATGTTTTAAGTTGTGTGTCTCCCCACCAAACACAGAGCAACACTCAGTCCCGGTGCCGTACCAGGCTGTAGCATGTTCCATTGTGGATACACCACTCAGGATCACTTTAGATTTTATGTGTGCTTCATTATGCAATCCTAAAAGCCTAAAATGTGATATAATGGAACATTTAGCTCAAAGATAAGGAAAACAGCATGCTGCACTTTGCAGCCATTTGATATCCTGACAGGAAAGGGAACTGACACATGATAAAGAAATAAATGGTACTAGCAATGAGTTATGGCTTGTGGGGATTCAGTCATGCATTATTAAACCAGTATCATGACACAGTTCACTTTGCAATTGGCCAGGCCACCATTTTGCATTCCTTCAAACAGACTGATTTCCTGTGAAAGGAACTGACGGGAGCCAATGAGATGAAAATATACATGCAAATGGTAGGCAAAAGGATGAAATAACAAACCCAAGGGCAAATGTGCACATCCTGTCAATTCCCAGACCATAAAGAAAATAAAATATTCAAGCATTATGGTGATTCATAATGTAAAGAAGGCAGATAATATAAAACAGTTCTGGTGATCCCCTATGACACAGGACATAAAACTGCCCCAAATTATGTTTTCTTTCAGATAAAGTCTTCTATGAAAAACAATTTTTAAATGAACATTGAGGGAAAATCCAATGCTGTCTATGATAAATCACATTCTGGTTAGTTATCCTCCCTGTCATGACCATAATTCTGTAACCAGCTCTTTGATTAACAAAACTGCTTAAGTACCTGGATCCTTTCTGCTAAATATGTTTTCTATTTCTTTCACTCTTCCTATACCTAAAAAACATCCTTCAATTTATTAACACCCAAAAGTTCAGAGAAAGCAATAAGCTGATTAATGATATATAAAGGGGAAGCTCCAGAACATAAATCCAGGAGGCCCTTCCTGGTGCAAAGAATGGCTCTATGATAGGCTCAGGGCTTCAGAGCAAAAATCAGAGGGGGAAAGAAAAAAAAAAAAAAAGCAAAAAAGTTTAGCTAGCACCTGTTCAAATAAGAATAGGAAACTCTTTTCTTGATTAATTTGTCAAGCATGGATCTTTGCACAGAGTATCTGAGGTTTTGCAGTATTAATCTGAGTTGCTGCTGATAAAATGAGAATTTGTGAAGTTTCACAACAAGAACATAAATTCTAATTATCAACCATAGAGAAGAAAGAATTAATTCAGTAGGTTATATATACCAAAAGAATGCTGCAGTTGTGGATGTTGAAGTAATAAATATTATAAATATTTCTTACATTTTCATAGTCTTCGCATGCCAGCAGCTAAACAAGGTTGAGAAAGAAGAATCAATATTAAATTACACTCTTTGCAAACATTAATAAATATTGCTGTTACTTCTACAGCCCCTATATGAGAAGCCAAAATAATAAATCAAAGTTTGTTCCATTTTTCCTTTGCACCCAGACAAAAGCAGGTAGATACATTAAAATGGGTTGTTGGGAAGTTTTCTTTTTGTTCACTTATCTGTCCTTTCATTGTTTCCCTGACAGTGCTTCTATTTTCATTTTGATGCACAACATATTTGTCCAGTTAGAGTTGTGTCATTTATGGAACACTAGCTCTGGAAATGGAGTATGACTACACCCATGACAGTGACTCCTCAGGATAAACAAATGCAGTTAAAAATGGTGGTACTCCCATCTAGAGGGCTTTATCCAGCACAGAAATTGTCTGTAATGTGAGATATATGAACTTAATTCCAGACAAATCCACAGCAGTTCCTGGTGGTCTTCAAGGTACATGAAGGAAAGAGAAATATTGGAAAGAGAGTGGAAAGAATTCTAAATTTGGTTGTATTTTAGAGGGAAAGTTTCTTAGATGAAAAAAGGAAAGAAAATTATATCATTTTTATTATACTATAGCTATGTTAAAAAAATCAAGTCAAATATATATAAAATTATAGTAAGTTAGAAAATTAGAATATGTGGGCACCATTTTATCCTGAATTAGTGTTTGTAGGGGCCAGAAATTCAGGACCAGACTTTGAATTTGATGTGACTTCTTATTTTCTAACACACTACTCTCTTTAAGAGGGAAGAGAGTGGTTGGGTAGGGAAAGGATGAGATAAAAGAGCTTTTTTTTGTTGCTATGTTAATTATCTTGAATTTCTAGCCAGTTGTCTGGCAGAAAAAAGTAATTTTTCCCATATGTTTGTTGTATTTTTCACCCATTCTTGCAGCAGGACAGAATTTTCAGCTTGAAGGGTTAAAGAGGAATCCTTTTCCCTCTTGCTTAAATGGCTGAATGATGCTAATGGCAAAAAAAAAGTCTTTCAGTCTGCTACAGAGCTGCCCATGTTTTTCACAGCCCTTTTTTCCAGATAATAGGACAAGCAAATTTTAGTGCTTGTATTCCACCATAACAGCAAACCTTTTCTCATGCTCCAGCCTGTTTATTTTCTTACAGTCTTTGGAGGGGGAAACGAGAGGGAAAGATTTGAAGAAATAAAACCTGAAGTCTCATTGTTCTGCAGAACATAAGCATTATGTAGGGTATCTGAATGTATGAAGAAGCAGTTAATATTGTGGTTCTTTGCAACAAATACTGTGCTTAAAGGTCATTCCTGACAGGGGCTTTGAGAGCATCTGTTGCTAGGAACACACAGGCTGAATCTCATTACTGAAAACTATTTGAGTGACAATCATCACAATCCTTCACTATTCATTATCTTTTCTGCCTTGCAAGAGATCTTGTACCCTCTTTCCCTCATTCCTGTTACCCAACAAATATGTCAGACGCTTTTTAGTTTGACAATGGTGACCTCAAAGTCACCTGTTTCAGGGATTATTTCATTTCTGTTTCGCACTGCCAAGTGAAATACTTGTTATCTTGAAGCAAATTATTAAGGAGATATTCCCCATGAATATTCTAGCCACTGAGCCTGATAAAGAGCTGATGCAATTCAAACATTCTGACCAAATAGTTTCATTTAAGCAAACTATGGTTTGGATGCTTCCTCTGTGTCTTGAGAATGACATAAACTGCCTTTGCATCTTCCCTTGAAGTTTGCTTCCCATTCTGTTTAGAGATCCTGACTGCAGTACAGAATGAAAATACTGGCTATGGGGAGGGAATCTGTACTGGCCCCCTCAAAAATCTACATTGCTTTAGTTTATATAGAGAAGGAATTAAGTATTTTTAAAATCTGATTGAAGAGAACATTTTACAAAGGAAAAATTTTTTAAAATCAGGGACCGATCCACATTCTTATATTTTTTTAAGTTATGCAGGCTTATCTTTTATTGCAAGCATTATGTTTTAATTCTTATCAATGAATTAGAATAAATTCTAGTATTTATCAATATTTATGTTAATTTTAAAGCCTTTACATTCTCCATACCAAAATACAGCTTCCAGAAAAATGTGATGCAATGGCATCAACATACGTCTCTCTTGGCTTTATGGATTTTGCCAGTTCTGCTACTATTCTTCCCTTAGAAGTACTGGAAACATCATCTCTTCATCTGACAATGAAAACATCTTCTCTGGCTAAAAATGAAAAAAACAGAATGGGAAGCAAACTTCACCACCCTGAGATGTAGAACAGATTTAAATGCTGGTGTCTTGCAATCTACGCCTCAAAGCAGATTACCGACAGACTGCACAAATCTGCTTTGACACTTACACATCTGGCATATTCTATTTTTGTTAGTTTTGTGTCATATTTTGTGTTGTTTATACCAGTGCAGGGAGGACATTTAATAACTTAAATTTGCCACATCCGAAATGGTATTCTGCATTTCTAGCAGCTAACATATCGGAAATATTTCGAGTTTGAATGTTCTTTCATTTGTTATAAAAACCCAAAATGGTATACCTAATAGAGATTTCCCTTCTTCCCCAAACACTTAAGGTATACATTCACATATACTACCTTTGAAAAATCCAGGATAAGAGTTCAGTAGTGTCAGTAGTATCACTTAATGTCAGTAGTATCACTTATCTGTTAATCTACTCATTATCATGCAATATACATTGAAAAACTTTGCTACTTCAGTGTTCATAACTCTTAGTTTTCTGCCACATTGCCTCCCTACATCACTGAAAATTGCATTTCCTAATTTTTACTGACAAGGGCTGCAAACAGAGCTTTCCTATTTTGTTTATGATAGGTGTATATGGGAACAGGATGGCCATCCTGAATTATTTAGTTTCTTAGTATATGAAATATATTTGCAAACAACAATCAGCACATGGTAAAACAGATTTGTTCAATATTGTATTTGTTTCTCTTACATGTGCATAAAGTGTCTTCCGTAAATATCATTCTATCCAAAGGGAAAAACATGAGAGCTCAAAACCCAAACTGCCTAACAGTGCAGACATAAATCCCTGTGGGCATATTCCCCATTGTCTTCCTACCTGTGTCATCCTTCATCCTTTGTAAAGTGGGTACACAGTACAATCAGGTCTGAAAAGCACATGATTTATTCCTCTTTTCACAATGGTAAATTATGATACAAGATGCAGAACAGCAAGAAATTTGATCCTTGGTCCTCTGTAAGGCTCTTTTGTTTGCTCTGAAGTAGCAGCTGTATTTCAGGTCAGAGATTAAAGTGTATTGCAGCAGCTAGAGCAGTTGCCATAAAATGCTTTCATTTCCCAGTAGTCACTAAAGTGATCATTTATTACCAAGTTTTTATGCTGTCCCTAGGAAATATCTAACATCTGAAACAAAGCAGCTGGCAAATACTGATCCTTTACTAATGTGCATATGCACATTACTTCCCAGTTATAAATGCAGTCTGTATTCTCTTCATTACTGGCAGAAGGTATTGCCCCAGAGCTGGTCACCACTAAATTTCTGAATGTATGAAATTCACAATTAAGCCTAGATTTTCAAGAGTATTTGGTGCATTCCTCTCTTGGAAATATAGTGGTTTTTCAAGCAAACTACTTTGCATCTGCCAGAAACAAACATAACAAGAGTAGCAATATCCCGTGAAGAGGAAAAACTAACTTGAACTTGCATAGTCTTCCGCTTATTTAATCTTCAGAGTGATTATTTTACCTGCTTGTATTCCATGTAGTAATATTATAATCTTAAATTACTATGGAGTAGTTATTAGAAGTACTGCTCTGCAGAAAATGTTGTCATCTGAACATATCCTGTCCTATTTGTGAAAGTAGTAATGGTGTCTGAACCTTTTATAATTAACATATTATATATTATATATTATGTATTATGTATTATATATTTTTAAAATTATATTATATTTTAACATATATTAACCTGTGACGCTCATGATGCTGAGTTCTTCGCTGTTACCCAAGCTACATTAAATTAATTTTATTTGTGGTTTCTGCAAACAGAAATATTTGCTTCTATATCCAGTAAATATTGTGTGCCACTCACATGCATCCTCCTGTTGTCACTGTTCACAAATGTTCTTTATGGAGGTTCTTCTCCTTCACAGGGAGAGTTCTTTTAGCTGGCTTCAACTTTTTCTGAAAGTAATATAGGAATGGGAAAATAATTTTCCCAATAAATAAATTTCTAAAAAAATTTTAAAAACAAACAAACAAACAAAAAAAATCACAACTGTCTTACCTTTCATCAAACCCTTTCAAAATCCTTAAAAATCATTTTCCTTTGCTTCTGCTTTGAACTGCACAAATCCAACAGTTTTTAGCTGGGACAATACACATCCAAGATTAAAAAAAGACTGATTCTTGCCAGAGTGTTTCTGGGAATAAGTTTGAGTAATCATTCTCTATGAAATTAAGGTAAGGAGTTTTGATTCTAAAATATTGTAACTGAGAGTTGTTCAGGAAATGCCTCATTTTTCACAAACTACTTGGCACAGAGAAGGAAATCACATTACTGATTAAAACCAGCAAATATAATGAGAATCTAGTTTTCATAGAAATAATACAATCTATGAGAGCAGAATGAAAGAATAATATTTTTATTTGTGACTGTAGCTACACATTAAAATATGAAATAATAATGACTGCGATAGTTTTTGTATTTATTTTAGGGGTTTTTTTCTAGATTTTTGCCACATCACTCTAATTCAAATAAATATCAATATTTTGCATTAAAAGTAAATTTTAAATAATTGAAACTGCATGTACCTTTTCCTTTGGAATGACTTTACTTAAAAGATTACTCCTATTTCCCCATGTTCCACTTTTATTTAAATAATGTCATTGTTAAAGAGTCAGAGATATATTCAATATAAATATATGAACTGGCATAGAAAACATGAAATAGTTGATTTTACACAGAGAAGAGCAGAACATTCTGCTGCCCAGAACTTAAAAACAACGGAATGCCAGAAAGGGGGACTTGGAAAAGGAATCATAAACAGCCAATGGTTTGGGGGGTTTTTTGCACTCCTGCTTTTGGTGTTTTCTAGTTCTTACTTTACTACTGAACCCTTGGCTGAAACTCTTCACTTGTGAAAAGACAAAGCAAGGGCCTTGAGAAATGGCTTTGTTTGATTCAAGGTGAGATTTACCGGCAGCAGCCAGAACCTTGCACTTGCCTGAACATATCATTTTACCTCTGCACAGATTCCAACAGGGGTTCAGCTGATGAACAACTGCAAAGGAACAGGAATTTATTGGATGCAAGGAAAAGTTTCTGCATCAGATACAAATACAAAACTGTAGGTGCAGGAAAAGGTTTGTACATTACCCTGCACTGTGTGACACATGCAGCTTTAAAGCAATGCAGGTAAAGAGGGGTGGCCTTCCTGGCTGCTGTGTGTGCTGGCTGTACAAAGCCCTGTGGGCTGGATTTTGCTTTAGCTACAACACCCACATCTCCCTTCTGCTGTTCCTTACTGAGTGGAGAACCCCACCTGGTATGCAAAGAAGCAAAAGCTGTCAAAATACCAGTGAACACTTGTGCTCGGAGCTGGACTGCAACTCCTCTGTCTTATATCCAATTGTGGACATGGCAACTTCATTGACAGAGGTCCAATATTTGACAGCACCTTGCAACACAGAATCAGAGAAT
This sequence comes from Regulus satrapa, assembly GCA_013396955.1. Taxonomy (NCBI): domain Eukaryota; kingdom Metazoa; phylum Chordata; class Aves; order Passeriformes; family Regulidae; genus Regulus; species Regulus satrapa. Next base: position 106,602 of record VWZN01011091.1, read on the forward strand.
TATTTTGGGTTGGAAGAGACCTCTAAGATCATTGAGTCCAGCTGATTACCCAGCACTGCCAAGTCCACCACAAAACTGTGTCCCTAAGAGGCACCTCCACATGTCTTTTAAATACCTTCAGGGATGGTGACTCCACCACTTCCCTGGGCAGCCCATTAAAATGCAGAGGAAGAAAAATATACATTTCATCAATTATTTCTTTTTAATTTCAATTTATCTCCATATCTTGCTATTTTATTTCTGTAACTCTGCTACCTTAATTTATAAGGTACTTTAGGGATTAAGTGTCAGGAAAGAAAAAAAAAAAAGAAAAATATATATCTTGATTTAGAGATTTAGATTTTATATAGACAGATAACTATTAGCATCACCTTTTACATTGTTCCAAAATTACTTCTAGAGACCAAAGAATGAATTAGTTACAGGAAATTAGAATCCATTAAGTAGTCTTGTTCAAAAAGTAATCAGTAACCAACAGCCGTCCTTCAGTTTAAAAGCCCATCTTCCTAATAGCCAATGTAACGCTGGCTTCAGGTGAAAAGAGCACATGTTCCCCGTTTGTCTGTCTCAGCAGAAGATGATGGTGTATTTGCAGTACTCTGACACTCCTCCTTATCTGCCTGCACTCCTGTACTTGGAGAAAATCACTAGCAGTTGAGATAAGCAGGTACCTGAACCCAGAGCTGACAGATTGTTGCCTTTTACAAGGTGAATCATATTTCTTAAAATGCACAGCAGAGGGATTTTACCCTGTGAAAAAGGAAGCGACAGGTTTAGAGTTCTGTCTCAGTGGTGGAAAGCTTGGAAGTTGCACTTTTGTGAGTAATAAGGAATGTTTCCATGGTTTTATGGGACCTTGTAAAATGAGAATGTTCCAGTAAAATTTAATAAATAAATTTTCTTTCGCCTTTCACTTCCTTCACTCTCAGCAGTTGCCTCTTAAGAGACTCACCATGTTCAGTTGTTCCTTGGTCTGTGAGATGTGTGTTTGCATGTGTGTACAAACATATATATGCAATTATATATGCATATAGATAAATAGACCAGCTATGGAATGAATGGACTGCAAGATTAATGATAAGCATGCTGCAGCAAAGAAGGAGACTTTCATCTTAAAATAAGATTAACTCATAGCACAGATTATGCTGTGTTCGGGGTTGTACTTAATGTGTTTGTACACCCAGTGTTGACACCAGGGGGATGGCAAGGCACCTATAATCATTAATTCTAGCTGTGGGATGGGTAGCAAAGGTCACCACATTTGTCTCCAGGAGTCACTCAGAATTCGTCAGAAATTGATCAGAGGATGCACACTGGTGATATCTGTTGTGATACATCAGATCTGAATATAGCACAGAATGAAGAGTGGCTGGGAATTCAGCACCCTGGACATGAAAAAAAAAAAAAAAANAAAAAAAAAAAAAAAAAAAAAAAAAAAAAAAAAAAGACCCCAGATCATTAAAATAAAAACCGTTAAATTGTTGTAAGCATTTAATAAAAAGGTGCTATGACTGACTATACAGCATTCACTGTTGAACAAGGATTAATTGTTCCCATTGCAGCTGTGAACAAGATAAAAACGAAACACCACCTTCCTTATGGATGGAGGAATAGACAGTAGAGAGCCAATAAAAGGAAAATAAAAGCACATCTTTGTATAATGAATCTAAGTCCTGCTATAGCTATTTATACAGAACTGTTGGTATGGGGAGAAACCTGCACTGCTGAGCTGTAGATTTTATTTCTCTCTATATCCTGTAGTTCCCATGTCTTGGATTTGTACCAGCAGTGACAAGGTGCAGCAGAAATCTCCATTTAACTCTATTTTCTGACCAAACAGCACCATTACTTCAGCTGTGCATTCTTTATCAGGATTTGGCCCTTTGTATAAAGGTGAATGCTTTTTTGGCTGTGCTCCCAGTGGGGTGTTTGATAACTTTGTCAGAAAGAATCAAGAGAACATAATGACTGAACAAATAATGGTCTGTCAAGGAGACTTGAGTTACAGGAACCGAAAGATAGTCCAAAACATTTTGCTCTTCAAAGAAACCTAGAAAACTTTGTCTTAATTTGGCCTTCAGAATTTGACATCAGCCTTTGCTTGTCTGCAAGCATCAACTCAAACATGGGAATTTATGTGAATAGTTAGCCCTCATGAGAGCTTTCTGGCAGGCTGCTTTCCCTCAGGTCAGTTGTGTACCCTGTACAAAACTACCACAACCACTTTTTCACCTCCATTCCTTTAAAAAAGTCTTAGAGATGGTACTAGAAAATAATCTCTCTTTAGCTTTTTTTTGAACCAGTTGAACAGAGAATTATCCTTCTTACGGAAAATTAAAAATGCACAGAAAAGCTATATATTTATTTCAATGGAGTTTCAATATATTTTTAGTACCTCTCCTGAAGCACATTTCAATCAGCAAATTCATCGATACTAAAGTCAATGGATATTTTTACATAAATTTTTTTTTTTTTCTTTATAAGCAGATATACAGCACAGAGGCAAATAGAATAAAGTTCAATGCCCAATATATTTAGCCAGCTTTTCCCTTTGAAGACCAGAAAAAAATCCCTCCAAGCCCTGGAGGTCTGGCTGTCACCTTCCCTCAAGCCAGCCAGGGGATGTTATGGGGAGGGCAGTGGGGCAGATATGCTTGCTTTTGGAGAACTGGAAGTGCTCTTTTGATGCTGCATCACCCCTTGCCTTAGACACAAAGCCTTGATGCTCCTGCCATGGACAGCCAGAGGCAGACACAGCTGCTCAGTAAAGTCATTGTTTGCCCCTCAATGTAACCTAATGAGGCCCAGCTTTGAGCTGAGAGTTGGTCCAGTTGACCTCCAGAGGTTCCTTCTGTGACTTCAGAATACTGAGTACTCTGAAGGAACTTCTGCATTTCCCAAAAGACCTGCAACTGCACAATTGCACAGACTCCTCCAGGGGAAGGGGAAACAGGGATTTTGTTTACTTGTCTTCATGCTTTAGCCATCATCTCAGTCAGCCGTAGCCACTGACCCAGAGGCTGCCTTACCCAGAGTATCCCACTCTATCTGTCCCTTGAGACTGTCAAAAATTGCAGAGTTTTGTTTGCCCAGAGAAATGAGAAGGCATTGGTAATCGGGGCATGTTTGTGTGCAGTTCACTGCTCTGCAGCGGTGGATCCATAGGTCCCATCATCGGGGATGAAATTGGGAAACACAAGAAGAATCCTTGGGTGGTGGCAACAGCACTTCCTACAGCCACAGAAATAGTCCACTCCAAAATGAAGTTAGTTAAAAGTTAGTCAGTGAAGTTAGTCAGTTAAAAAAGGAAACTTCATTTGCAGAATATCTTTTGAGCTTTTTTTTGAGTTATCTTCAGCTTACAGAACTACTGCTAGCTTGGGAACTAAAGCTGTGTTTATTTCAAAGAAGGCTGTCAGTGCATCTTTAAACAGTTCACCTTTCACATCGAGTCTCCACTATGGAAGCTATATCCTCTCTTTACATCATGATTCAACTCAGCTCAAAAAGCTAAATATGCAACGGCATGGCACAGACGTCTCCCATTTCTCATTCAACACAATAAACAAATGGAGAATAAGAACAACGTGTGGCACAAAGATTAAGAAGTTGAATTTCTGTTCAGGTCTTTTTCCTTGCTACTTAAGGCAATAAATCATTTCAATTAGACATAATTAAAACAGTTTGCATTTGAAAAGTGAATTAAAATTGAAATCAGTATTATCCAGTTTCCCCCTTCTACATTCACCTCAGCTATCAGGAGGATATTGCATATCTATCCATACTCTTGGCATAGATTAAGTAATAATTTACTTTTTTTCAATATAAACTCTGGTTGAAATCAAGCACTGGTATATGGATTTTTATCATCAATACCACAGTTACACAGTATTTTCCAAGTTCCTGTCCAGATATGTCTGGGCTTCAAATCCCTTATTGTCTTTTCTAATTTTCCCTTCTCATCTAAAATTAATTAGAGTACAGACTTGTCTTTTTGCTATTCCATTCAGCTTTCAGGGTGTTTTTGTTCTCCACCTAAACAGCAGTTTTTAAAGATTTTATACACTGGCCTTATGTCTATGAGAGTGAATTCAACAAAAAGAATGCCACAATAGATATGGACCAAAAAATCAGTAAAGAGAAATAAATCTTTTTTAGCCTGTTATAAAAAAAGACAACCTTATGATATTAGAGTCCAAAGCAATGAACAGATTAATTAAGGCATTAAAATGGATATAATTAAACATAACTTGGACTCTGTTTATTAGCCCTTCTTCTTTCAAACCCTGTAAATAAGCAGGGTGAATGACAGGTGTAATTGGTATAGCAGGGATCCAAGTTACTTAATGTTGTAATTTTTTCCTGGTTTTCACTCTTTTGGAGCATCAGGACTAATGCCTGGAGTAAACACATTGATTTGGTTGCATTGTCAGTGGGTCACTAATCAGAGAAATCATTGATTAGACAGTAATCTGTCAATTAAGTCTGACATTGTCTCTGGTACCTTGGCAATGGGGACTGCATTCTTTAAACTGAGACATTGACCTTGTTTTCACCATCTGGAGACTGAAATGAGGATTCACAGTAAAGACAGGGGTCTTATCCTCTGTTTTATTCCCTTGTCATTTTGTTTTTTTCCTGTTGTTGTTGTTTTGGGGTTTTGTTGTTTTTTGGGTTTTTTTTT
>VWZN01011091.1:118366-150279 GCA_013396955.1 Regulus satrapa
TTGCTAGTTGGTTGGGTTTTTTTGATAGAATTATCCAGAATGTAGTAGGGACTTCAAGTCATCCAAAACATCAAAATACCTTCAAATATTAAACAGCAATACTTCCAATACAGTCTTCCAGATTGATTAATCCACAATGTGCCTAATCTTTGTAGGTTTTTTTCATTTAGGGGTGTTTTCATTTTTCCCTAACATCTATATATTACAAAAGGAGGTTTGAGCTGAATAACCAAAGGCCTAGAAGGGGAGTTGCAGGAGATGGGTACAGTCCTAAGAGCAAACAAAACCTGAACTTAACAAAGACGTAGCAATGCACAATTTAACACTGCCATCAAATGGCCAAATAGATTTCTTGTTCTGCAATGGCACCTTGGCTGCCTGTTATAAGCGCTTCTTATTCTAAACAGCCCAGTTGAGTCACACAAACTGAGAGCAAAACAGCAATGGCTTTCTGTTTTCATGTTTTGATGGGATATGGGCCTGATTCCGCAGCCGGCTCTGGCGGGAGGGGCTCAGCCCTAGGAGGTGCCTTGCTGGTGCCTACAGGGCAGAAGGGGTTTTATACCAGGCTGTAAACCCTGGGTGAGTGACAGCCATTGCTGGCAGATATCACAGGCCAGGTAAACCCTACCTGATAGGTGTGATCAAGCTTCTGGTTGATAGCATTGACTGGGGAAGTGATTTTAATAAGCGAATGCATTAGGAGTACATCTTTCTTTGTCTCTATACTTCTGTAAATCATGTGGAATTAACATGAACTCCTTCAATTTATGCAGGTATGTATATTTCTTTATTGCATAAAATGAGCCTTAAGAACTCCTTGATATTCTTGTTAATTTGAATTCACTATAAGAAGCTGTTTTTGGACTACTTGTAGATGATTTGATCTCATGCATTCCCATAGTCTATAACATTTATAATCATCTTATAGTCCTAAATGAAAACTGTATTTAATATTGAAATTCCCCACTTAAATTTCTAACACAGTATTTCTTGCTGCTTTAATTCCGTTTTGAAGGGCCTCTTCCTGGGCAGATGCTCTCACAATCACAATTTCTTTTTTTTTATCTAGCCTTGGAGAATTCTTTTACACAAAATTCATGTGAATGTAGTGCAGATATAGACTTTCTTCACTGCATTTCTCCAGCTGCTATAGACCAGTCTTTCCTAATCTTTGCTTTCAATATATAATGAAGGCTGAGGGAGAAAAAAACCCCACCTGTTTCAAAACTGTCTGCCACATGGATTTTATCAAAGACTTAATGGTTTATATTCAGCTAAACTGAGTATTCACATCTTTTTAAATCCAGTTGTTTATGCCCTGGAAATAGGCTGAGTTGTTTTTTTTTTGGTTGTGTTTTTAGTTTGGCTTTGGTTTTTTTGTGGTTTTTTTTTTGTTGTTGTTGTTGTTTTGGTTTTTTTTGGTTTTTTTTGTTTTGCTGGTTCTGTTTGGTCAGGGGGGTTTTGTTCTGGGTTTTTTGTTTTTTTTTTTTAATTGCCTATGTTCCATATTCTCTTCCATCCTCTTACTAGACTGAAAGAAGCGGGAATCCACCCAATGTTTGATGTTATCTAATGCAGTTGTACTATTTGTTTTATATTATTGTAGCATCTGATCTCCCAGTTGGTTTCAGTTAGTGCCCAAGCTGTGAAGGACTTGTATTCAACATCTGTTAAATATTTATGTGTTTGGACATCTTCGTGTGGTTGTGCACCATGCTGGCTTTGGTCTGAGCTCCTTTTCTCAGCAGCAGCTGCTGTAGGGCTGTGATTTGGATTTTTGCTGGAAGCAGAGTCGGTAACACAGGGATCTTTTGGTTATTGCTGTGCAGGGTTTTCAGAGTCAAAGCGCAAGAGAGCTGAACCAAAGGGAAAGTCCAGAGCATGTGACAACAGCACAGCCCATGGAGCTGGGGGAAGGAGGGAGATGCTGGAGGGAAGCATCTTACCTTCATCTTACCAGCAAACATTAAATTTTCTCTCAAGTACATTATGGTACACACAAATTTCATTTTAAGTTATAGCTAGCTGCATGGATTTAGATCCTTCAGTAGTTTGTAGTGTTGTTCATTTCACTGATCAAAATGCCACCTTTGTAAGGTACCTGCCTTAAAACTAATCCAGCTGTCAGTATGAACCCACATTTAGTGCACTTAGTCCACATAATGGGACTCCTTATTGACTGCAAGTTGAGTATTACTGACTTACCTCTTTCTTCCAGTTGCTTTTCAGTGCTAGTCTCACTAAAATATGCACTTTAAATTGGTGCCCCAACTCAGCTTAACACGTCTGATTTAAATTTTAAAAAATAGAAAAATAGTGTTTAAGTATCTTCTCACTTTTCCTGTACTCTCTATTATTGAAACAGAATCCAAATTTCTTGCAGAAGTGGGTAACAATTCCTCAGGTTTCCAAGAAATCACATCAGCCCACTTTAGCTCCTGAGGTCTTGTTTTAAGTCATCACCTTGTACACTGCAATGAGCTCATGAGAAACAAAATTAATTAGCTTTGTCCATCTTTGTCCTTGTCATCTACGTATGAAAATGATGGCAGGTCCTCTGAGGAGTTGGAAAAGTGTAGATTAATCTGTGGGCTGAGACTGCCCAATACATTATAGTTCTGTCTTTAAGGTCTCTCTACTCCTGATTTACAATAATAAAACACACCAAAAGTCATAGGAAAGTCTTCCTAATATTCCATAAAGGAGTGGTTAACTGGTTTTATCTTTATGATTTATATGCTGTTGAGGGAGTAACCTTTCCCTGCACATCCAGAATTTCTCCTCTGCCTGGACCATAGTGCCCTTTGTTCAAATAGTGACTGTTCAGGTAATTCATTTTTACTTTGCACTCTTCTGGCTACTGACAAGTGAAATGATCTTCAGGAATAATTACCATGAATAGTCCTGTCTCACTCAGAGTAGGTAAAACATGCAATGTCTTTAAAGCCACAACAGGCAAATCCCATAAATATATAAATGTCTCTGAAAGGCTGCTATATAGAAGTCAAAGGGGCTGGGAAAGCTCAGGGCAATGCTGGCTTTGGCTTATTCAGTCAGAGGGAAGGGGACCAGATCCTCAGCTAGTTCAGGGCAGCCTAATTCCATGAAAATCAATAGTGCTGCTTCTCTCTTGTGTTAGCAGAACACCTTTTATTTCCCCTTCTGCTTGGCACACTTCAGTCTGACTTCCTCCCAAGCTATGGATGTGAGAAAGAAGACACACCCCTTGCCCTGATGGAGTGGGGCCCTTCCCTTAGGTTTTTAGTGCCTTTCAGGAGCTGGACCTTCAAATCCAAACACTGCAGTGCCTGAGCCCCCACTCAGCACACAGGGGGCTCATTTGTTGATAATGCTGCTCCATTGATTTAGTGGCGTTACAGGAGCTGAATTAGGCCCATTATGCCCTACTCAAGTGACAGAAGAAACGGCAGCTATAACTCAGAGTTCCCTGAGCCATTCCAACTACTTAACTGGTTTGGCTTGCAGACACCTGTCTTCCTGCTCTCCCAGGGCACTGGGAGTTGAGCAGCACATAAAGGTGCAAGGCTATTTTCTCCATAAATGAGAACTACAGCTTGGATCTATATGTACTGGGAGTACATATTACATATCCAAGCATAGAGAAACATAACAGAGCACCCATGAGAGCTGAGAATGGCTTCAGAAAACAATCTATAAATCTCCGGTGTTATCTTTCTGGCAGACTCCTAATCTCTGCAGGTTGTTGTTAAGAGCTGCATTAAACTAGCCTGTCATTGATCCCAGCTCTCACTGCTTCTCCAAGAGATGCACTTCCTGTGATCAATTAGGGAAAGAGACAACAGCTTCTTAAAAGCATCTTTACAACAGGACCCTGCAATAACATATCTTCCCAAGATGTGTATCTCTGACGTTTACATCATACTTTGTCAAAGTGCAGCCAGCATCTACACCAACAAGCATATTCAGCCTTCTGAAATAGGTGAGAAGTTTAGTGTCCTCATGTTGAATCATCATTTTTGCCTCCAACTTCACCTCAAGTAAAACAGTTATGTTAAAAAAAGTGTTTGCAATTTCTTACCATTTAATTAATTTTGAGTCATCATCTCTGGATAGTAACTACCAAACTCTCAATGACTCGTTAGGGGGAAATAGGCTACGAGACTGCCTCCTTGTTAAAGCTTTGAGAAGCAGCCTGCTTATTGCCCTGATGTGGCACAGAAACTTAGTACTGGAAAGCATATGGCAATTAGCAATACAGGCTTGGCATTGGATTTCTGCTATGGAAATTGTGTCTCTCCTGTCTTGTGCACTTGGTGGAAAAGGTAAAGGTCATTTTTAGTCCCATTCTAGCCAAGGTAAAGTCCTGTTGTGTTGATGAACTTAAATTAATTGAATGTAATTATTTTTGAGTTACTGTCCAAGTATTAGAAAATTATTGGCTTCCTGGTTTCTATACAGGAACCTGAATGTAGGATAGACAAAAGGAGGAGGACAAGTAAGGCTGTATCCTGTTGCTTCGTATGGTGGTTTTTATACTGGGCTATTTAATTCCAGAACAACTTGCATCACACCTATCAAGACTGGGATTTCACGTGCCACTCCTCCTGTATCTATTTTTAAATTTTTAAGCTAAAAATTAAGAAGAGATTGGCCTTTCAACTATTGTGCTTTTGTAGTACTCGGAGCAGGCGATTGCCTTAACAAGGGAATACAGGGGAAGAGGAAGATAATGATCTTTTAAATTTTGGATGCATATCCTCTATATTTTCTGGACTACAGCAAGATGGAGTAGCACAAATGCTGCTGGACTAGCTTTCCATTTCACATCTTTGTAGCCACTGACACTGACAAAGAAAGTAATTTCTTTGTGTAATTTTGTGTCTTGGCTTTCAGGAATTTTAAGACAGGTGTTCTAGAATCACAGCAAAAAGGGGCTCTGTTTCTGTGTGCATTCTCAACACTCCATGTGATTAGCACGCTGAGCAGGAGAGCTGTATTTAGCTCACTAGCTCTTAAATGGAGTTACTTTCATTTGTTTACTGAATGTCTCTACCCACTAAAGGCTAATGAACTGGTAATGGATCTGTCAGAAAACGGAAAAGACAAATACCTCTAAATGTTGCTATTGTAGCCTAAGAATGTGGCTATTATTGCTCCCCTAACTGATGATCCTCATAAGAAGGAAGGAGGTGGGAGATTTGGTATTCAATGAGTGTAAGGAAGCACAAGCATAATTTATGTGCTGATGGAGTGGAAGGGAGGAGTGTAGCAACCCTCAGGAAACAATAAAATAAGCAAGCATATTCTTCCTGAATATTTTACTTATGGCTTTCCCATCTACAGCCCCCTGCTCCTATGTAAAGTATATTAATCTTTCCCAATTTTTATTTGTGTCAGATAAAACCTTAAGGGAAGCACTGCTTGAAGTCATCAGCTGAAACAAAGGACCAGTCAGGTTATCAACTTCAGGTGTGATGGGGAAAGCAGCACTCAAAGTAATGTCTCATTAATAAATTCAGGCTGATTTGCACAAAGAAGTTTCTCGCTGAAGAATGTGAAGAAAGCACATGCTCATGATTTGCCTGAAAATTACACTTACTATATTTTGTATTTCTAAGCATTTTTGTGAACTAAAATTCCAGTCTTCTAAATCTGCATTGCCCAATTTGGCCCAAAATGTACTCTAACTGAACACAACTAAGAAAGCTCTGAGCAGGCTACCTTTGCAGATGAGTAGATGTAATATTAAGTGCAACCACTGAGAGATCAAAGCTTTTATGCATAGGATTGCCATGCTAGTGCAAGCAGACCAATGTTTATGCATTGAGTAAATAGCACTAGTAATGCTTCAACAATAACATAAAATAACTTCTGCCTTTAAGAAATAATAATTCCATTTCATAACATTCACATGATGGAAGGGTTCTTCTGTTTGATTTTTAACATCTCTGGCTTTTGGAAGCAAATTATGTACATATGTCAAACTTTTTTTCAATGTAGTATAGTTTCAGTATTTTGGTGTTTTTTTCCCTGTAGTCTGTTGCTACTCCTTCTATATATAGTTTAATTTTTTGTCTTCAGTCTCCTCTGGTGGTGTTATTTTGCACTTGTTAAAATTTCATGAGAGGATTATATTTATGTTACATTTTATCTGCGTTATTTCATTCCCTCTGCATCTGGAGGCTGGGACATGTTTGGAGTGTACCTTGTGTCAGAGTTTGACTCTGGACAAATGTGCAGGAAGCAGAAGAGACTCCTGACTCTCAGCTCAGACTTTTCCCTAGAATCAGAGTTGTTTCTTTGCTCTTACTTAGCAAAAGCAGTTTGGATTTTGAAATGATTTATGGCTACAGGAATAGATGGGTTCCATCGCTGCTGCTGCTGTTTGCTGAAACAAGGGCACGGAGTTTCACCATTTGCATTAATTCTTTATTCCTCTCCAGTAGGAGATATTTCTGCTTACTGTCTGAAGACTGTTTTCAGGCTCCTTATTTAAGGTAATAGATAAATATGGAAATGGGATGTAGATTATCACAACAGTTTTTTTAGGGGCAGAGAAAATATTACTTAAATTTTTGTAAGAGGTAAATAAACTAATCAATTTTCCACTGTGGCATGGCCATTAGAAAAAGTTCAAACTAGGATTTAATGACTCAAAAATAGGTAGACTTTCTTTTCTTTCAGAAGGAAGAGTCTTCCTTCTGGGGGAATCCAACATGCCAAAGAAAGTTCCTTTTCTGTTGAAATCAAGGTATTGGAAGTGGAGTCCCTCTTGAAGAACATAAGATTGAAGAAAAAAAAAGGTATTTCTACTTTGTCAGAAAACACTAATATACCCTATGCAACTGTGATTGTTCTTTACCCAAATGTGTGTCCTGACTGTTTAAGGATCAGGACTGGTATCTAGGTGCTGTTGTGAAAACAAAATGTGTTTTAGCTCCTCAGCAGACTGTCATGACTAATTCAAAAATTAGTCCAGTATTTTGTGTAAGAATTTTGTAGTATTTCTTAAAAGCTATTTTAGCAACAGTCCTTTCTGCAGCCCTCCTCCCTTTTAACATCACAGGTTTGACTGCAAGAGTTAAGGAGTGCTACACATCCCCTGCTCTCAAACACGGAGCACTCTGGCCTGACACAGTGAGGTGTGGAACCCCCAGCTCTTGAGAATGTTCTGACACAGAACTGCACATGGCTTGCCCTGGGGATTTTGTGCCTCCATTCCATTCTCCCACAGGACTGTGGCACCTCTGGGCTCTTGGAGGCTACAGTGTTGGAATGCGTGAGGCAGAAGTCTCAGAGCTCCACAGAAAGAGAAAAGAATGCAGATATTGAATTAAAGTCTTCAAAGAAATTAAGATATATTAGACCACATGGACACAGAGTAGAGATATAAATACAAGTTTTAGATATAGTTTTAAATAAGTAAGTTAGAATATATCCTAAATACTTTTGTACCTTAGAAAAATAAAATCCTTTGAATCCCTAACAAGCCCTAAAGCCCAGTTCTGTGGCCTGGCTTCAAGATGTAACATAAGCATAGTATGAACATTGTTTGCACTTTTAGGAGGAATAAGGTAGACTCGGGTTAATAAGATAGAGTTATTTATGTAGAATATTGTTTGCATTTTAAAGATACAAAAGATCGAATCATTTACATGAATAGATAAAAAATATGCGTAAATAAGTATAAGAACTGACACTGCTTTTTGTACTTTAGAATTTGTGACTGCTATAGCCTGGGCCAAGACTTGGCCCTGAGATTGTTTTGAAAACACCAGGAAGAATTCTCATAAACATTCACTGATATTTACAAAAGGGTTTAATCCCTTTTGAACCAATAAGTAGAAAGTGTTATTTTGTTAGCCTATCCCTTGTATAGACATGGGACCTGTTTATAAAAATATGCTTGCATGATTTTGCAGTACGTTGTGCCATGCTATGCTGTGTGCTTGCTATACTCCGCTCTCACAATAACTCTTAATAAAATAATCTCATTTTAACTTACTGATTCATGGAGTCCAGTGTCACTCTATCAACCCTGCTGTGAAAAGAATTGGGTTTGGATAGGTGTAGAGGGCAAATGCTTGGAATCGTGTTTTTAGTTTATTAGTCAATTTATGAATAAAATCCCCTATATTGGGGTGAGATGGCATTGATGAATGGAGGAAGAAGAGCCGGTAGGAGCTGAGGAGGAGGATGAAGAGGAAGAAGAACATTTGGAACAGAAAAGAAGAAAGAAGAACAGAGCTGCCTGATGATTTCTGCCAAGTGAGAGCCCCTGCCAAGAGCTGCTATCAACTCCTCTGCCCTAGGGGACTCTGTGCCAGGAGATGGTTTCGGTGCCTTTGTGACACGGGACTGGATACCAGAGACTTTAGCATGGACTTGAACAACTCAGAACTCTGCCTCCAGATATATGCCTTTTCTGCAAATAAAGCCTTATAGCAATTAACAACTGCATCTGCTTCTTTGGAAATTGAAACCCATTTTAAGTCTCGACACAACTTTCTCTTGGGCTCCTGATTGCATGCTGTCCCAATAGCAACCAAACACAGCTGCTAATCTGGAGAAGCAATGCTAGGAAATATCAATGTATTTAACATTTCCTTGCTTTCTCTGTGCCCTACTTTTCATTTCTTCCCCTCTGCCATCTGTTCCTGTTGAAAACAAGGTGGACAGTGTGATGAGTCAAATGCCATCCATGCACTGGGGGGACAGACAATGTTAGTAGAGCCACATCCCAAATTTGACTTAGAATGTTGTGGTCAGTCTTAGCCTTAGCCTGGTCCTGACCAAACCCTCCTTTCATCTGAAAGTAATATGGGAAAAGGGGTTTCGTGCAATCTGGAAAAAATGTCTTTACAGTATGTGGCTTCTTTTTGGTTCAGATTTTAAGAACATATTATTCTCTGTTTATAAAAGATCCAAGATGTTTAAAAGTAGATATGTATAATTTTTGTTTAAGAATGTATACTGTAAAAGACTAATGTGCCTTTTCAGATTCTGAGGTCAACACAGATGACCAAAGACAAATGCTGTCTCTAAAGTAACATGAAACTTGTCAAGAGATACTTTCTGTAAATATACAGAAATATATACTTTCTCTTATCTCTCAGAAATGATACTTTCTCTTTTCTGTAGGCATTGCTTTTAAAATTAAAAATTGCATTGCAGTAATACATTTAATTTTATGTGCATGCAAATTCCTTGTTAGACTATTTAGCATATTTAGCTTATCTGTATCATTTAACATATAAAATTACATTTTAAAATAAATAAAATTGTATATACAGTATAGACATTTATAACTCAAATTATTTACAAAGCGACATATTTTCTTTAACCAGAGAAATATCCAACTTATCTTGCAATAGTTTTGCAAAATCATTGCTGTCACTTCATAAAGACTTGTTAAAGAACGGCTGTATTACGTTTGAAGTTCCATAAAAATTAGAAAAGAAAGTTATTCTTTCTGGAGGAGTCTTCACAGTTTTGCATGTTGTGGTTTTTATCGTAAACAGGCGTTGTTTTCATAACATGTTTAGGAGTTTAGTGAATAGCAGATTCCTACCATTATGTTTGCATGAAGAGTTTCCAGAGAGAATTGCTGGTAACACAAGAAAATCCTGATTTTACTTTACTGACAGCTGCATTTACTTTGTACCACACAAAGCAGCCCTGGGGTTGATGTGTCAGTGTGTGTTCGTGTCAGGGATTACTCGTGCTGCTCACACACTGGTGGCATGTGTACTCCTGTGCTTGTGAAATTCACGTAAAATTCATACCAGTGTTCAGGTCCGACCATTTGCAGCCACAGCTTGGAATGATTCTGCTCTGAAATTTACCTCCGCTCCTCCCACTCACATCTTCATTCCAAAATCCCTCAATCAGCCCATGAAACTCGGATGGCTACAGAACTTTAGGTATATGCAGCAGAGCCACAGAAGCTGGGTTCTGAGTGACCACCTGCATTGTGTTATGAGCAAAATGCAGGGTTCCTTTGCTTATGTGACTTTATTTTGTAGTCCACAATTTAGGCTTTGGCTATTATGCATGCAGAATTCTTTCTTTTCTTTTAATGAGGACTGAACAATAATTGAAATTGTATCATGTCTTAAATACTTTGCTTGGTATTGAGAGCATATATGTAGGTGTAATAGTTTCTGTCCTCAAAATTCATGGCTGTATTTTGATTTGCATTTATTAATGGAAATTACAAGGCATCTCATGATTGAGTTTACAGAAGTATTTGTGACACAGTCTGCATATGTCATCAGAACTTTAAAAATGCTTGTCTGGACTATGAAGTTTTTTAAGATTTTCAGGAAAAATATTGAGGAAGAAAGATTCATTGTACTTGGACAAATCCTAAAATACTATAGAAAGTGACTGTATTACACAGATATTTCCTTATTTCAAAATTGAGGTTTTAATTTTTAATGATTATTCAGTACTTTTAGTTAGACATTTATTGTCATTTTAGTTTTAATAATTTTTTCTTGCCTTTTATCTACATGGATACTATGAAATTTTCATTTTTATGTACTAGGAAGAACAGATTGCTTGAGTCACTTAAAAGCCACAGAACTTGGGTAGCTCTCTCTGAAGGTTCTGGGAGATTTTTTAGTAGTAATTAAGTTGTGTCATATTCTTTCAAGTATTTTAAAGGCCCGTTCAAATGCGAGATTTAGATAAGTTTCGTAAAACAAAGTAATGATGAAAGTGTGTCCATAATATCCCAGTTCAAAATGCTGCCCTTTTGAGGACTTAGTGCCAGACCGTGGGGAGGTTCGATGTGCCAGATCGAGCACCTGGGGAGCGCTGAGCCCCTCCTCGATGGCAGGGCAGGAGCTGTCCTCTGGCCATGAGGGCTGGAAAGGAAAGGTAGCTGAGGTCAACATGGTCAATGCACATGGCAGTCAGTCAGAAGCTGGCATTGGGAATGTATCTCACCATGGTCTTAAACATTAATTAAAGAAGGATATGTAATGACAGAACACACGGATACATAATGACAGGTTGCGCACACAGCATGAAATGAGTGAAATCAAAATTAGGAAAGGGAATGGAAACAGAAAAACATTATAGAATCACAGATTTCAATTGAGTGTTTAGTATATATCTCCAGGGCAGTATAGATTTTGACTGCATGGCAACATTAAGACAAGAAATCAACAAGTCCTGAAATCCGTTTTTTGCAATCCAAAGACTACAGTTTTTCAATGTGGTGCTTAGATTAAAAAGCTCTGATAAACCAGAAGTGTCTAAGTTTACTATGTCTCTTACCTCTTTTCATTAGGCCTTGGCAGTAGTATAGACAAAATTTAGAATTTCTTTGAGATCTAAATCCTTAGCCATGATTATGTTCTCAGCAATCATAAATATTGTCACCTACCTAGGCATAATAATTTTAGTGTAATGTAAAAAATTTAATCCTTCTAGCACTAAAGTAGAATTGTACTTTAGAGTGACCAGAATAGCAAGCTTAAAACTAATTAAATAGTAAAAGTTGAATAGTAGATATCTTTTGTGACTATGTTGCACATATTTTTAGATGAGACTTGGAAGCTGTGAACTAGTCCTTTTAAGATGGTCCAACATAGACCATTTTGTCTTGAATATCTGATGGAATTGGAGCCTTTGTGCTTGTTCTTAGTCACCATCATCTCCTGCCACTCATCTGGAATGAAAAGGGTTCTGAAGAAACATGTCCTAACACCCTTTCCCAACCTTCCTAAATGCAGGGGTAGCAAAGAGGAAAAAACAACAAGTTGTCTTCCTAAAATATTACCTGAATTAGGATATGCTGTAAGAAACTATTGTTAAGGGTTGGAAAAGGGTACAGGTGAGAGCTGCACAGAGATTATACCAGTTTGTGCCAAGGGCTAAACAATCCTTGATTAGCTCCTGGATTAACTGGAGCTTCACAGAAGCGTTGTACAATTATCTTTTCACCCTGCTTGAGCTCTGCACAAGAGCTTTACAGCCAGAGCCAAAGATCTTACAAGGATAGAAAATACTGTAATTAAAACACACTTTCTTTCAAATAATAGGCAGGCCACAATTTCTATCAAACTGCTGCGAACATGAAAATCTGTTTTGCCAAAGCTGGAGTTGACTAATTACATGATGCTAGTTAATAATGAAAACGTGTCCCAAACTTGCCTCAAGTGGTAGGCAACTACCAAGTTGTTTTTCAGAAACAAATAATGTCATTTTCTCTAGTAATCCCTCTTTTCTATAAACTTCTGTGATCCTGATGCTCAAGTACCCATATTTCATCAGCATATGGAGCAGTAATAAACACCTATGTTGTCTCCTCTTTTGGAGCCTGATTGCAAAGAGCCGTTTTCTGTCAGGCAGTGGGAGCTTGTTTAAATACTGTGCTCTGCATCATTGTATCTTCCCAAGAAGCAGTTTAATTTTGTCTAAACATTTTAATTGCAATCCTAAGGGAAGGGAAGTCATTGCCCATGTTAAACATGAATCCCATTATACTAAAATGTTTATGTTTCTCAAAGGCTATTTATAAATGCTTTCCTAGTGTATGAAAATGTAAAAAGCCAGAGCTGAACAATCATCTCCTGGCTGCGCTCGCCAGGCTGAACCTTGGCTTGTTTATTCCAGGGCTTTGGTGAGGCACAGAGACAGGGTTTCTTTCAGCATCACCATGAATTCCTGGGAAGTGGTGAGAGGCTTGTGGAGCCAAGGCAGGTGCCAGGAAAAGGGTGTGCTCAGCAAGGAGAACAGAAGGTAGGTGGCCTTGCAGCTGTAGAAGGGAGAACAGTGTGTGGATGTAAGCCCCAGAAGGACAAAGCCAAACTGGAATGGAATAAATGGTAAGCCTGCCACAAATCTGTAGTTCACAAAGGAATGAAAACATATTCCCATATTCTTGTCAGAAGTGTGGTGCACATGTTCTTCAACTTGGAGCAGATTTGTTTGCCTGCTTGGCTCAAAATACCCTGAACCACTGTGAGCCACTGGTCGTGCAGAGCCCACCTGGGTCTATAGCGCTCTTTGAATATTTAGATGATTTCTCACTCATGACAGCAACCATCCCTTCCTCCCCACAAGGGGCCATGAAAAAATGCAGTACCAGAGTTTCTATTGCTAGCACAATGATGTGGTTTACAGGTGCAAATATCTTTGCATTTTGCACTAAATGAAACCAGTATGTAGCTGTGGACCTGTTTCATAGCTCCTCCCTTTTCAAGAGTTCATGAAGCCAGGGAAAGTCATACTTCATCTACAAAAAATTAAACTGGGAAACTGGCAACACTATAATCAAGGAAACGTGCAGATTCAACACTCACTACAGCTGCTGTTACCTTAGATATGCCATCAGGAGAATAGATTTTCTTCCAGATTACTAGTGAATCTCATGCTTAATGAGAACAAACATAGTTTTTAACATTTCACAGAAAATATCACCAATAACAACATAGCACTCGTGGCAATACCAATACCACAGAAACCCATTACTTTCCTGGAAACTACTGAAAGTGCAGCTTAATGTCTATCAAAGGCAAAACATCTAAGAAGGAGAAAGCCATTATATATTTCTCAGTACTCAGCATAGTCTCATATGTGTTTGTGTTATTGACAAGAACGAGTTTTCCTTCAAAAAACACTTTCAATAAAGAAAATAAGTTTTCTGGGAAAACAACCTGATTTTTATAAAAAAATATTAGAATTACTGAAAAACAATTTAATTTTGATTCAGACTTATATAAATCTGAAATATATAAATAGAAAAGGTTTCATTTTCTTTTTTATTCCCCCAAAGATATTTATTTTTTAAAACTACTACTATTTTTTTTAAGTTAATATAGTATAGTATTCAAAGGAAATTTTTTTCTCCCTGAAAGAACTTCCCCCAGTCCCCAGTATATTGAAACTGTCTGTAAACATCTCAGTGAGCTAGCTGGCTGTAGACTGAAATTTCTCTCTGTACATATATCATTTCCTAGGAATAAACTAGAATAAAACAGAAAGAGCAGTAGAAAGTGCCAGTAAGAGCCAAGTTGTATCACCAAAACTTTATCTTCTTTTCCTGTCCTTGCTCCTCCTTGACAGTATTTAATAGACCACCTGACCCTGCTGCCAACAAAACTGTGAAACTGCATTTTCTAATATCCACAGCATCACAGGGAGCATCCATTTCTAGGAACCCCTGAGTGCAGAGCTAATATTGCAGGGCTTATTTGGTCCTACATAATTAGTTATAATGACAAAAAGGACTACCAGAACATAAAGCCTTTCCAGCAGGCACTGTCATTTCTGGATGGTATTTTATATTGTCTAGACAGTGGCTCTCCAGCTCCGATGGAACCTCAATTAATGTGCAACATAAAAGAGGGTGAAACATTTTGATTACTAGGAGCATGGAGAGAAGAAATGATGCTAGCAATGTATTTTAACAAATTAATCTTGCCCTTTCTTAAAATAACATTGCAATTTTTTTCTTGATATTAAGAGGAAATTAGTGCCTTGCAAAGCTTACACAGCAAATTAAATAGGAAGAAGACAGACATATATTGTTTTTAGTATGTTTGTAGCCCAAGTAACCATATTTGTCTATGTGTATTTGTGCATGTTCATGCATACATTAATAATTTAGTCGCAATAAATAGTAACAGGAAGTGAAGTTGAAATTGGACATTGTTATGAAGGACATTTCTAAGTGCTATTAGTACTTGGAGCTATATCTACATATCAAAATTGACAACAGGCAGAACTTAACACTTTTAATTTAAATGGTGCTAAACTTGCCCAGTTCTTGTGCAACTTATTAGTTAATATTATAGAATTTTTTTTTCCATCAACAGATGTGTAGATTGGATCATCTTTGGCCTGTCTAGAGTCATTAATTTTCCAAGTTTAAGAACAAGAAGAATCAGTCGTTTAATGACATCAGAAAATGCCTGACTTGCCTATAACATGGGCCAAAGATTTGGCTCTGAGATTGTTTTGAGAACACAGGGAGAATTCTCCATAACATCCTGATGCTTACAGAGGTTAGCCAACCTATGCTTAGGATTGGCTAAGGATTCTGCCTTATCGATATATTCTGGATGTTTTGGACAGAAGGATTGCTCCTTGCCTTCTTCTATGCTTCCTGCTTCTCTGCTCTTTCATATAGATCATAATAAATAATCATATTTAGCCTTCTGAATTCATGGAGTCCATGTAGCTCTATTGCCCCAATCAGGGTCAGAATTCTCCTATACCTGACTGCTACACTAGTCTAAATGTCTGAAGGGAGTGGTCAGGAGAATCTTTGCATTGGCAGTCAGATGCATTTCTTCTGGATAGTACTGTGGATATTTAGTTTTCCATGCTACAAATTAGCCTAACTTGCAGAAAAGAGCCTTTTGGAGAAAAACAGGTAATGGAAGAGCGACTAAATACCATATTTATACACTGCAGTATAAATTATATCTACTGACAGGCAGTAGACACGGCATGCAGGAATCCAGAATTCCTTTCTTATACTGGCTTTAAGCTGCATATTTAATTTGTTGTGGATTCCTGCGGCCCACAGGCTGAAAGCTTCCCTGTAGCTTTATATATATATATATTCAGAAACATGACTTAATCAGGGTCTGTTTCCCAAGTTATATCCCAATAGACAACAATGTTGAAGAGAAAATTGCCAGTTTCAAATAGAGACTGTTGGCCAAGAAGTGCATTCACTTACAGGAGACACTTTGAGGTTTTAATTACAGCTGTAATTCAATGTTCTGATTAAAGAGGGTCTGAGGATTTTCATTTCTCATTCCAAGTTACACCTCAGAATTTAGAAAGTAACAGCACAACACATGGCCAGACATTCACTGAGTTTCTGCCTCTCTCTTTTATCCCCATTTTATTATTAAAAAAGCCTTTTGCTACCTCTAGATATCTGAGAGACTCACTCTATAATCCTATATCTACACTGAGTAATTATGTTCATGTGTCTTCACTGTAAGTTGCAAGTTAATACTTTGTCCTTCACAAAAATCTTGCAAAACTTAGGGAAAAAAATCTTTTCTTCTAAACCTCTGCAAATATATACCCATTTCCAGATGTGATGCTGTGATAATGTAGTGCTTATCACATACCCTTTGCATTTCTCAGTTGTATTTCTGTGATTATTAAAAGAATGGTCTAAAACTGTGCTCTCCCCTGCCAATTTCTTATTTCTATGACAGAAGCAAATGACAGACTTGAGCAGTGATAGAATGTTTTGACTTCTTTGAGTGCTATTTACTAGTGTAAGTTTTCAGCAGTTCACATTCAGCTGGCACTTCTGTTTGTACCCAGTGAAACCTGCTCTGTGCTAAGATCAAAAGGAATCATTATTCTGATTCACTGAGCAAAAGGAGTCCTAAATATATTCTTATAACACTCTGGCAAGGACAAAAAAAATAGCTTGGCACTAAACCATATATAGGGCTGTGATTATAACGTAATGGCAGATCATGAAAATGAATTCCATTCCTAGAACACATCTGCAAAGATTTATCTAACTATAGTCTGTAACAGGTAATTTGCTTGTTCCCATTTGGCAGCAGGACCCACGAGGTGCAGAATCAGGCAGAAGGGCAGGTTATGTCTCAGGGTGACTTGCAGAAGAGTTCAGCTGCTGTTTCACCCGTTTAAGCCTTTGTGCCACAGATACTCCTCTCTTTTTCAGTTCAGAGTAAAGCCTGAGATCTGTAGACTCAAAGAGCAGTAAAAGGCACTGGCATACCCTAACACAGGGGTGGTCCTGACATTTAATATTTATAAAATTTTATAGGCACCTAAGGCTTTGGATTTTGAGAAAGTTTCTTTTGTACTTTCCCGGAGAAAACAGTAAACTAGAAATATGCAGGAGCCTTACAGACAATTTTGCTAGAACCTTTAACATTGCAATTCTGCACTTATTTGTAGACTGTAATTTTTTAAAATGTAGAGGACAGTTACCTCCTTTCCCTCTATTTATGTACCTGTGGTAGCTGACTGTAGCCTCTAAAAATCAGGTGTGCCTCAGGTCACACTGTCAATGAGGACAGCACCAGTTGATTTTCCTCTTCCCTGGTGGCTTTTCAGAGGAAGAGATTTTTGCAGTTGCCTGAGCTGAGCCAGGAGAGAGGAGGCAAACTATGCCAGAGATAGGAACTGCTTCTTTGTTGGCAGATCATTTTCTCATTCAAATGTACTTATTCTTAGCAATGGTCAACCTGAATTAGCATTTTCCTGAGCCATGTCAGATTTGATCCAGGGAAGTATAGTTTCAGCAAAAACCCCAGCTTCAGGAGAAAAAAGGATTTTGCATTTGGAACATGGAAGCCAGTACATTGTCTATAAATGGGCCTCTGGGATCTCAACCTATCATCACTGAAGTGTGAAGTTCTAATTGTATTGCTTTTCATAATGTATCTGCTACATAAATATTATTCAATACCTGCAAATTTGCACTAGTGGGAAATGGAGAGGTTATAATGCAGCAAAGATTTATGCTAGCTAGATGCTGGGCTGTCATGATTAAAAATTTTCTACCCATTATGTGAATCCTATTGATCATTGCAGGAAGCAGAAAATTGTGCTGCCCATTGATTTTGCGTGGCTGCAGAATGCATTAGGCCTGATGCATTTGATGGGTAGCCAGGTTTTCAAAGGAAGTTCAGTTAAGCTAATCTTAGTTTAGAGGAATATGCACAATGGAGTAAGAACCCTTGTAATTGCAAGAGCAAATAGAAGAGTCAGAGGACTATATTATGAGCCATATCAGCCTAAGAATTAGACATGAGCCTTCCCAAGACACAACAGGAAAGCACATCTAGGCTTTGATGCTGTTTTTCATGAACGTAGCAATTACTGGATGAATTGGGTTTTAGTTTCTCACCCATCAGCCAAGATAGTGAACAAAAAGTAATTAGTTCTTCTGCCTCCTTAGCAAATGGGGGGTTATCAGGTTTTCATCGACTCCTTAAAATAACATGGTGAAGAAAGGAGTTTGAATCCAAAAGTAGATCAGGAAGGATACAAGGGCAAAGGGGAGAGAAAAAGAAAGAAAATTTGAAGGCAGAATAAATTCTACCTTTGAAATTTGTTTCTACTGATTTTGTCCTTATTATCTCTTTTTATTAGCTTATGATAATGCTTAGTGTCATCTTTGTATCACAAGCTGCATTTCCTATGAACAAAGGCTTTGAGCAAATTTAATCCCCAAAATAAATTCTGTCAGTATCTAATGCAGGGATTAATTCCAATCTTAGAAATAAAGAGAAGAAAAGATTATTTTGCATCCCAGCTGGATGCTGTCTTACTGGCATGTTAATGCAATGTAAAGAGTTACATCTCTGCGATAAAGCAATATTAAAATTGCATGTATCTTTGGGTAGTACATTAACTCTTCCTGGAAGTCCAAAACATACAGATCATTAAACATTTGAGTCACTTCCAATAGTGACACTCAAGCCACTTGGACACTGCAAAACTTTTGAAGGGTACATATCCTTAAGCATAAGAACATGGTTCAAATTTTTGTTCTTTACTTGCTAGTTCTAATAATTTTATTAAGAAAAACATGTACTGAAATTACTATCTATGGAGTATTTTAATGCTTCTTTTATATTAAAAAATGCCCAAACATGTTACCAGCAATATTAAGAAGTATTTTTAAATTTTATGTGTGTGTATATATATATATATATATATATGTGTGTGTGTGTGTGTGTGTGTGTTTACTCAAATAATAGATAAGGTGAAAAAAAACCCCACATAAGTATTATTATATTCTCACCAGTTTATGTCATATAATATCAGATTTTCAAAACAGAGTTTCTGCGACAATGACAAATGTAAAGGTGCATCTCCTTTAGCTTTCATATAACATTAGGTGAACAAAAATTGTATTTGACCTTCCCTGCATAAAACCAGTAACAAGTGAGGTTGGAGAGCTCTGTTTATGTGTTTACTAATGGTTTTGTGTTTACTCAGGTTTCCCTGAGGGGGAAATAGAAAATTTTGGTCTTAGTACTGCAAAGATGCTAAAACTGTAAACATGAGTGTAAACTCTTCAAATAAAATGGCACTGATCATACATATATGATCATCATAAAAACCTATGGAAAGTTTTCACTCCTTTTCTTGTCCATTAAAGGCACAGATCAGCGTGAATATTTAACTTTAATATTTACAGCGGACTAAGAAAATTTCTTTTATAAGTATATAAGTATATCTGTGACTAAGTCCAACAAACATTTGAAGAGTAACTCTGAAATCCTACAAAGATGTATCCCACATATAAAGCTTTGGAGAACTGAAATCCTAATCTGTAATGAAGAAGCAAAGCCCTGTACAGCAGTTTAGTTATTCCACTGCTCTCTAAATATAGCCATGTCTGAGGATTAAAGCAACAGCAACAAAAACAGTGTTGTAACATGAAACGTCAGGACTTGAAAGAATGGGAAATGACATAAGGAACAACGATCACAGCTCTGCACTGAGGTCTTTAGCTGTGCAGCCCAGAGGACAGATTTGCTCTTGTCTGGAAACCAGCCCAGCTCAATTTAAAAGACCGGGTTCAGGAATTACTCAGACACAGCGTGTCTGACTAGACTGGAGCAATTGAAATATTTGCCCACACAGTTGCTTATCAGACAATGTATTCTTCTTTTGACAGACCTTTCATCAATATCATTTAACAGTTGTTTACCCCTAGAACATCCAATTACCAATTAAATGTTATTAAAAGCATTGCATCACTTTACACTGATTTAATTCTGCTGTTTCCTCAAGAAGATGTCACAGACCACAGGCTTTAACTTTTTCCAGCAGGGAAATCTGAACTGTAATTCTGTATTGTGCATCAAACTGCATGGCTATAAATAATGAGGGGTGACAAATGAGCACATCCAGAAACCCAGGGGTAAAACAAAAAAAATTGCTGATAGATAAACCATTGCAAGCTTGAAGCTCTCTGTTACAAACCAGAGGGCTTCCTCTTTTATTTTGCCCAGTATTTCATGGCAGCAGCCTCCGAGATTTTAGGCCTGTAAAAGCTACTGTACTGCCCATATTTCCTGTATTCACCAGTAGTTGTCAAAAATCATTGCAAGGCAATTCTGACAAGTGCCAAGGCAGAAGAAAGAAAAATAGATAAAATATAAATGAAGGGAGAGGATTCTGAAGCCGTGGGGTGGGATCTCAGTAACCTCCCATGCAAAGAGGCACAGAAATGAGCGATACAGTCTTGCTGTTCCATAGTTTTTGCCATAAGATTTATTTTGCTGACTCCTGAAAGCATATTTTGCAAGAATTAGATGTTCATAAGTCACTTGACTCCTACTCTGGAGGACATATAGGAAATTTGGAAGGGGCAGGGGAGGAAGGAGCTCTGAAACTTGAAATTAGCATTTTCAATTTTTGTTGCTAAATACAAAGAATGTTTGTTTCTTGTGAACCCTGTGAATAGAAGCTATCAAATATCATAGCCGAGTCAGTAACAGGCTTAGACCCCTGTGGCTGTCAACAAAAAGAAGTAATGAAATATAGGAGCCATTTTTTAAACCATGTCACTGGCGTATGCTAGTTTTATCTAAAACTTATGGCTTCTTCTGCTACAGGGTCAGGCTCCTCTGCAAAAGGTGTCCTGCATCCCATCTTGAAATTCATAGCTCTTCATCTGTCATGACTTCATAAAGGAATGATGTTTGGATAAAAAGCCAAACAAAGGTCAATTTTGTTTTCAAGAACAGTAAAGTACTAGCTTGTTGGGTTTTTTTGGTTTTTTTTGGGGGGGAGGGGTTTACAGAAATTTTTGAACAGGAAGGAGAACCAGAAAAACAAAAAATGATTATATAAGACATGAAAAATTCACATAGAAAAAAAAAAAATATTTTTGATTAGCTACATAGAATCCATTTAAGGGTCCAAGATCATGGTCATTATTACAGTTCACAAAATTTGGGTAGTGTTACAGTGTCCAGGCTCCAGTAAGGGGATGTCTCCTATGAGTCTTCCAGCAGGGAGGGAATCTTACCAGTTTGTCTAAGACAGGTGAAGCAGCAAGTATTCAGACTGGAAAATAAAGTTTAGCATAGTTTAAAATCAACCATTTCAGTCCTTCTCACAGGATTTTTCCTCTGAGCACTGAGGTGCTCCACTCCCTCTGGATAGGATTTCATCCCTGTGTCGCGAGAAAATCCATGTGCAGCCATGGTGAAAACACTGATGCTTTTTTTTTTTTTTTCCCTTCCATATAGCTTTCTCCTTTTCTTTCCTGAAATCTCATCTCTCTCCTGCCACCCTGCTCCCCCCACCATCCCATTGCCCAGAGATCTGTTAGCTGTCTCTAATACATCTATTCAGAGCATGCACCAAGGTACAGCTGCTGGGGCTTTTAGGAGGTAGAAGAATGAAAAGCTTTTGGCCAGAGTCCCTGAAACATGGGTAGAATGAATTGCTGAGGAATCCCAAACAGCTTGAGTGTTAGAACAGCTCAGATCCATTTCTGTGACTTTCCTGTCAGTTCACATATATAATCTGTGGCTTTGCATCCTGGGTACATTCTGTAATCCTAAAGTTACATTCTGTAAGCCTTTTGTTCACCAAATACTCTTTCTTATAATATTCCCAAAGTTTTTAGTTGTGTAGGTTTTTTCTTCAGAATATCATGGTCCATCACAGGGCTTTAAAGTATTGCTCATTTAGACATCTACACCCTGATAACAGAAAAGCAGGTTATCATATTCTTCATGGCAGGTCATGCATGAGTTTTATGCATTATTTGTGTCCCAAATAACTTTTGTCATTCCACAAAACATCCTATTAAATGTTTGCTGTTTAATGATACAAATAAAAGACAAATTTTCATATTTGAAACTGGATTTTCTCCCTTTTGGAAATTAAGGTTGTTTTTCAATTTCCATTAGATCTCCTTTTTAATGATAAACTATGGTTTCTTTTATTTAAAACTGCTAAATGCAGTGGAACAAAACTGATTTCAGAGAATTAAGTTCTCTTTAGAATAATTTTAATTTTATCACCACTTTGCCTATAGGATTTGCCTTCTGTGTGAGTGTGTTTGGTAAGAGAGAACAACTTTTTAAAAACATTGTATTATTAAAAAAAAAAAAAACCTACTGGAAAACAGTAAAAGATACATGGATGGGGATGTGGAAGTGAGATAAAAAATAATATAAATAATAAAGAAATAAATATCAGTTGCTAGAGATGTTAAAATTAAGTGATAGATATTTGCTTGCCCAAAAATTAGGTAAGCTATGAACTGATGAAAGTTGAACATAAATTCCATGCCATGTTCTCTATTATATCATGTGTCCATCTGGCTTATTATAAATCTGCTCTGGTGAACACGCCTCCAGCACTCTAGGGAGTGTCATGCTCCATGCTCTGCCTCTTCCCCATCTAAAAGCTTCCTTCCCTGAGCAGCATTATTTACCTGAGCAAATGGGTTTGGGCTGTCCTGGCCAGCTCATCCCCAGCTATGGCTGCAGTGCCTTGACAGGAGCTGCCTCTCCAAGCCCTGGGCCACAGAGCTCTGGGGTGACCCTCAAGGAAATGTGAGCACACCCAGGGAACTCACAGACCTTTGTATTTCCCATGGCTCTCCACTGAAGATTTTAACAACTGCATTTAACCTTAATTTCTTTAGAGCATTTAAAAATGAGCTAAGGTTTAATACTTACTTTTGTCCTTTACTGAAGTGCAGCCACCATGAATTGCTTCATTAAGTCATTAGGGCCCTATGCCAAGCAGGTATCTAAGCCAAGCATGCCTTTAAGACCCATCGTGAAAGGGCTGGAGCTATCCAAGCCTAAACCCACAGCATGTTATTTTCCATGCTTGAAAACCTCAGACAACACAATGTAAAGTAAGTGTTAACGTGTGTTTGAAGAAAATTTGACACATTCTTTTACTTTATTTTAAAAATACACATAGTTCTTAATTTCCTTGCAAAAAGAATCAGAGCTGCAGTTTGGTCTTGATTTTTATTAGAAATTATTTGCAGCCTTCTAACCCCATGTTTCCTAATTTACTTAAGATTTCAAGTTGCCTCAGTTTACCTTGTTATCCAGATTCCTTCCAGAAGCAATATTAAAGCTCACAACAAATGTTATGAAGCTCTGTTACTTCTCTCGTCTTTTGCTGTAAAAACTTCCTCAGGAGTATGAGTTTTCACTGCCTTTTTTGTTTTACTTTTTTAGTGGTTTACTTTTTTATTAGTGAGTGCTAATTAAATTGGTAAGTGGCAGCAAGAAGCATTACTCACAGTGGAAAATTATCCTTCGAAATAATGTTTTGTAGTATTTTCTAAGGAAAGAACATAACAAGCAATAAGGCAGGGAAGGAGACCTGTTATCTGAATTTAACAGATACAACTAATAAGTAAAAGATAGAAACCAAAATAACAAATGGCACATTTTAAATCACGTCCTCCTTTATCTTGATGGCACAAAGAGAAACTTAGGAGTATGCTTTGTTTGTATGCTAGGAATTTACTTAGCAATTTTCACAGTTTTGTAAGTTGTTTCTGTGCCCTATACGATGTGGCAATTTTGTCAGTTAATTACAACTTAAATTCCAAACTCTGTGGAATAAATCTGCTCTTTCATGCAAGTAAGCTCCAATGGATGAGAAGAATGTAGGAAGAGTAAAAGGTGTTGGCTGGAGAACAAAACCCCTTTATGCTTCCCATCATGGAAAAAGTGAGATTCCATAATATTCTATTTTTTGCTCTTACAGAGGAAAAAAAAATACTCTGTGCTTCTTTTCATTGATAATTGCTAAACGTTCTCTTGCCTATCCCCCAGAATAAAAACATTTTATCTCTGAGAATTGAATAAAAATATTTCATTTCAATAATTTATATTAGTTTTAGTCCTTTTGTTTGTTTTGGTTATTTTTGAAAGCCAACACAAACCAATATTTTCCTGTGCAAAGTTATGTTTTATTCAACCAACAGGAAGATCTCTTCATACAAATTTAGGTTCTTCTACCATAAACTGATTTCCCTGTTATCTGCATGTCAGCCTAACTGATTCTTCCCGTGAAATGCAAGAACTGGGGGAAAAAAAAAAGAAGGAATAATGCCTATTAATTCTATTATATAGTGACTATTATATATGGGCAGATAAATAAAGACTTTTTTCCATGAGTGACAAGTAGCCATAAAGCTGGAGCCAGCAGCATTCCCTGGTTCTCCTGGCAATACCTACATTTAACCTGCTCACTCATATTCAAAGCAGCTACTGGCTTTTATAAAAGGAAGAAAAAAGCTTTTTTTTTTTTTCTTTTTTTTTTTTTTTTTATAAATATGTTCACAAAGTTTAGAAATCAGTCCAGATGAGGAAAGGAAAATTTCTTAACTATGCCATTAACCATTACTTTTTAAAATACCAAAATCAGCCGAAGAATGCTGATTATTTTGTTATAAATCTCATTGTCAGCATAGTAAATTCTGCACCCTTAGAAAACACTTTCTGCTATAAATATATACCAAAGAAGTAATCTACTGGACAGAGACAAATCAATCAATAGTGTTAGGAATTCTATGAGTCATTTCTTCAACAGCATTGTCCCATGTGGTAATTTCTGTAAATTTTTACCACGAATGGTCAATACAAGGGCACTGCACATACCCTCCAGCAGCCATGGAACCATCACATCCTGCTGTTAAATGCGTAATTTATGTATTCTTTAATAAAACTGATATCAACACGGATTGAATATCCCTATTTTGTTTTTCCACTTCAGTATGCTGTAGAGAAATCTGTTTCAGTATTTCACAAAGCTACTTCTGAAATCTTTTGTTCTCTGGCTCGATTACTTCAGAAGCCAAAATTCACAAGGTATATGCAAATGTTTGAGTTGGTTATCTGACTGAGCACCTCTGAAGGGTTATCTCCTTTTTCTCAGAGAATTTCAAGCTCATTTTTTCTGTATGCAGTGAAATTCTCAAAATGCAACATTTGAAATTAGAGACAACATAGATACAACAGCAAATTGGAAGGGCCATAGGAAGGATCTCACCATGTTGTAATTTCACCTTTTTAGTGTGAGAAGTCTTTCAACAGCAATACAGGACTACTTCATTTGGTGATAAATCCCTGGGGCATAGCATCTTGCATGCCTGCATCTAGATGAACCAGGTAATTTTATGGACTGACTGGAAATTTCAGATGAAAATTAAAACCATTTAAAAATTACATGCACTAAGAAGCCAATCTAGTCTCATTAGGTTTCAAAGACTTGCAAGACAGATTCCTTCATCTAATTTTTCTTGTACTTGTTCTTTTTTTCATTCTCTATGAAGAGACAAAACATTAAATTCATTTTGAAGATACTCTAATGGCTTACCAGAGTAACATTTACCTGCTCCATGTACAGAGGGTTTCAAGAGCATTTAAAAAGGAACCGAGTACTGTCTATTTTTTTTCCATTTATTGGAAAATATAGAGACAAGCTGTGTGACACGGAAAAAACACTTACAAAATCTTCTTTTCTTTTCTTGAAAGTCTTCTATCTTGGGCTGAAGAATGGGGAATGAAGGGGGTTAATAAATAAAGCACTGCAACTGCACTTTAGAGATCAGTAATTGTGAAGTGAAACCCCTGCATCATCACAACCAAATTAAGATAAATTTTCTTTTCAGATGATACAGGTTCATCATTGACCTGCTCTTCCTTTGCATTATTTGTGCATCTGCTTATGTTCCTGTTAGTGGTTATGAGTATTTACAGTCTATCTACCAGATTCTACAACATCTTTTATAAAATTCCCTGCACATAAATCTTGCAAAATAGGTCAGATTTCAGAATGTGTTTTTAAAAAGGTAGAAAGTCTATTGCATGGTGATTATCACATTGACTATATAACTTTTTTTTTTTTAAATAATTAAACTGTTCAATTAGTTTTACCCTTTGCTTGATGGCTGCATGGGTAGCTGTAATTAACCTCTACTGATG
This sequence comes from Regulus satrapa, assembly GCA_013396955.1. Taxonomy (NCBI): domain Eukaryota; kingdom Metazoa; phylum Chordata; class Aves; order Passeriformes; family Regulidae; genus Regulus; species Regulus satrapa. The sequence goes on from VWZN01011091.1 coordinate 144,316, forward strand.
TTAATTATGCACAAAGTGGGATCTTGGAGCTGCTGACCACGCAATTTGTTAAACAACTCAGGAGGTGATATGGCTTGCACAGTGCTTCTATGCACTCTTTCAACCTACGGCACAATGTGAAGTCAAAGGGGTGAGAGTTGTGCTTTGAAAAAAATGGCAGAATTTGTTTGCTCAGTAAAGTCACTGAAGTTCTTTGTCTTAAGAGTCAAAATGAGTAGAGGTGTTATTAAGGTATCCCTGTAAGGGTCCTGCTTCAAAAAACTTTAGTAGAAGTTTATCAAGCCAAATTAAACATGATTAAATTCCTCAAAGGACTCCTTTCATGAAGGCCTGGTTCCACTTAGAGCCTGTAGACAGAAGGGGAACACGATTCCATGTACTCCTTCTGCATCGACTTTACAGGTGCTGACAGGAACCTCACAAATTACGGAAGAGGGAGGACACAGGTATAATCTCCTCCATGTTGTAAAGGTGTTGGTATTCAAACAGAAAACTATTCAGGGAGTTATTCTATGTGAAGCTAAAATTTTATAGGTCGGTTTGTAATATTTTTAGGAAAAATTCTCACTCCATTACCCTAGAGAGGATTAACTTCTGTTTCACACAGGGATCAAACCCGTTTATCACTGCATAGCTTCTCCAAGCTGAAAGCAATGCTAGAATTAGAATTGCAAATAATTTTACAAGCAGACTAAAGTAATTAAACTGAAGCAGCCCATTTTCTGTTAAAATGAAGAAAGCTTAACTGCAAAAAAATGCGTGTTTAAATGTGTGTTAAAACAAAACATAAAATTTGTGACTTGTTTGTAAACAAGTGCAGCAAAGAACTCAGGACAGAAGCTTTCCAGTAACAACTAGGAGCTCAAGGATCAGTCCTGATAAGGAGAAGGGCTGGAGCCTGTGGATACTCTAAAAATATCTATTCTTTGATAATCACTTTATGAAAATATGACCTTTATCTTCCAGTTCTGCTGGATAGGAGGAATATCCAGGAGTAAAAATGCTGTGTTTGTGATGCTGGTCTTGTGCCGAAATCTGATGGTTCACATGTCCTTTTAGATTTGTAGAGTTCCTTGGTGCAAAGAAACCTCTCGAGTTAGTCCCTCACTTGTGCATTTTCTTGACATTGAAAATATCAAGCAGGAACTTGATAGTTTGGTAATCTTTGCATACTGAATAAATTGCTTCAATTGAAGCTGAAAAATGAACATCAATGCCTTATAAAACTAATTTCTTCATATTACCAAATTTATTTTCACTGATGGTTTAGTCTAACTTGTAACTAAAATGCCCAGTATTATAGTGGAACTAAATAAATATAATATGAAAATTCATTCAGAAAAAATGTATTTATAAATGTAAAAAAAAAATTTTGAAGTATTTGGGAAGCAAAAAGATGAAAAATATTATTTGAGCCAACATATTTCTTTAGATGAGCTAGAAATCAGCACATCTTTAAGCCTCATGAAGATTCAAAACGTTATTTTCCTTTAACCAAATCACTCCTACATAATTGCAGTCTGTGAGTGTAATAGTGTTCCAAAGCAGTGTCATTACATGTGACACAACAGAAGAGTTTGGCAAAGAAAAGTAAAAAAAACACCCCACAAACTACAACTAGTGAAAGGCTTTTCCTCTGCAGTTTTCCAGCTGAAAGACTCAGGGGCAGCAGGCCGGGTGCTCACCCTGCATCCCCCCTCAGGCCCTGCCACATGGACACCTTGGCACTGAACACTGCCTCGGGGTGCTTTGTCTTTTGCAGGCGACTGTGGTGCTGTGGGTGATTGTCCACATGCCAGAGTGGCACCTCCCTGTAGTTCTTCACTCCGTCCTCCTGTTCGTGGCTCTGCTCTTCCAAATTTGCAGCTCCACGGAGCAGATGCCACAGGACGTTGAGAACTTCTGGAGAGCGTGCCAGCAAGAACACTGCCTTCCCACCAACCCCAAAAGGTACCAGTCTTCTTGTCCTTCCCATGCCCCTGTGGCCAGGGCCGGTGCTCCCAGCGTGACCTGGCCTTTGCTCTGCACACAGGTTTGCAGTGCAGACCATGAAGGCTCTGCTCTGCTGATTGCACCGTGAAAAGGAGCTGCTGGCTCTGGAGCGCAAGCGGGTCTGGGACACGCTGCTCTGTGCCAACACCCAGCACTATGCAGTGGGTCTGCTGGCCAGGTGAGAACCCCTTCTCCCCGCTGGCATCTGTGCCCTGTGGATGCCCAGAGTGCCACATAGAGTCCCCGTGGGTGTGGGCGAGAAGGCCTTGTCACCAAGGGATGGCCGAGCAGACTGGAAAAGGCTGGGAGAGGAGGGTGCCAGGAGCCTCCCAAAGGATACACATGCCCTTACAGGGTGCTGGAGAAAGATCANCTCTTGCTAGTCACAGATGAGCCTGTGGGAAGCTCCAGGGGCTCCTGCCATCTCCTTCCCTGTTGGCAGCTCCCTCCCTCCGGCCTTCATTCCCTTTTGTGCCCCCAGCTCACCCTTTTGTTTTGCCTTCCCTTAATAAAGTTTGGGTTTTCCCTTTACCTGCATCTCTGTGGAGCTGAAGAGGTGCAAAACCTGAGTCCTGGGACACACAGAGTCCTGCTGCTGTTCTCTGCCATGCTGTGTTCTGTGCAGGGACAGAGAGGAACAAGGGCAGCTCAGGCTGTAAAGGTCCCTGTCCTGCAGGTTCGGTTCACAACACCATGGAGTTAAAGGCTGTGCTGAGCACATTGAAGGGGCCAAGGATCCTGAGTTTTAGAAGAGCCAACCTGAGTATGCTCTGAACCCAGGCATGAGGGATTCCATGGCATTCCCAACCATCATATACCTTCAGTCTCCTGTACTGCTTGAGTCCTATCAAAACAATCTTTCATTTTCTGCCAAGCCACTCATATGTTCAGAGACTTACCCTCAAATAAGTGTAAATTTCTGTCTTTCTTCCTTCAATTCCATGTTTCCATTAGAGTCTTACTAGAACCTGCTACCCTTTTGATATCCTAAATACTGCCCACCTCCTCTCCTGTCGATCAATCTGTTCCTGGGAAGCTGCACTCAGTGCATAACAAATTTGTCAGTCCATGGGCAGGGATAGTCTTTGTGTTTCTTAACTGGAACTAATTGAGGGTCCAAGGCTAGGACTGGTGGTTAATTGTCACTGGCAGTCTGGGCCAAATATTTGGCCCTGAGATTGTTTTGAGAACACCAGCAGATTTTTCACAACATCCACTGATGTTCACAAGGGGTTGATCCCTCATGAGCCAATAAGTACAAAGTATTCCTTTTTTAGCCAATCTAATGCATAGTACAGGATTCTGTTTATCAAATATGCTCTGGATGTTTTGGACAGACAGACTCTGCTGTCTGGTTGGCCTGCCTGCTTGTATGCTGCTTTCTCTGCTCTTGCAAATAGATCTTAATAAATTATCATCTTTAGCCTTCTGATTCATGGAGTCCGTGTCACTCTATTAACCCAAACTTAGGGCATGCTGTGACAGTTAAGTGATTTGCAACACCAGGTAATGGTCCTTAGCATGTTACTGGTTTATTACAAATACATCACATACACAATGTATATGGATTTCAGGAATTACATAAGCAGCATTTGCAAAGTGTTGGAACAGATAATGGTTTCCCCAGGGTACCTGCCTGAGGTTTCTAAGCAGAGTTTTCATTTCCCTTCTGTACCTTTGAGCTTGTTTTCAGATATAAGTAGTGAATTGTCTGGGAATGCTGTGACCTCACTTGGCAGTAAAAACTTGGGAATTCAAGATCTGCCTTTAGGACAAGAGGCAGGCCTAGATACAGGAATCTTTCTATCTGTTTCTATGTCGCATTTACAAAGATAACTAAATCCCATCTTAGAAGCCCTGACTATGGAAAGCACACCTATGGAAATAGAGCTTTCTTAAGGAGTTCCTTCTGAAAGCAAACAGACCAAGTGCTGGGGTGACAGATGCTGTATGCAATGACAAGCATAGCATGGTCCAACTCTGAGTTTCAAAGATTGAGAAGTTGGTTTTAATCCAGAATTAGAAATAGCATTAATAATAGGAAAAAAAGAAAAAAAAAAGAAAAAAAAAAAAAAAAAGAAAAAAAAGAAAAAAAAAAAAAAAAAAAAAAAAATAATTGCTTTTCTTCCAGATTCTTAAACTATATTTCAGGCTTCTATACTCAGACTCCATAGCCAGGGAAATTAATTATCTTACATTATATCTAGTAATTTAAACATTTATTTTTTCAGGTTATTATGTGTGAAATACGATATTAGATCACTATCTAGTGCATTTAATTGTCTTTCCAACAGAGCTTTAGAGCAGTTTTGATTTCATCTGCATGTAAGCCAGAAATCCTCCACGGACCTCACTGAATTTTGTCACTGTGGGAAAAAGAAGCCACGATTTCACCTTCATCTTTTGATTAGTAGTTTATAAAGTTCAATGTATTACCTAAAGTTAATTTATTTGGTGATTAATTTAATACTTCATGTTCACTTTGAATGTAAATTTAAGTTTCAAGCTTTTGAAGCATTTTTGACAAAAAAAAAAAAAAAAAATTCACTGTCTTTAATAATCATCTCTCATGGCTCCAAATCAAATCCATACTTGGCCAAAAACTTTTACCTTGTCAATATAATTCTAAATGAGCATAAAAACCAGAAATTGAAAATCTGTATCATAAACACCCATACCAAGATGGGTCACAAGTTTATTCTAGTCTGCCATAATGTGAAATGAGAACTGAACAAGTTTTTTTCAAGGGAACTTAAAAATAGTCCAAATACAAAAAAAGAAAATAGCAGGTGGTAATTGCAGGTGTTTAGAACATAACATATTGGTCCTTGTTTTTCAACTATTTAAACATGAAAATGTGCTTTCTGTAACTTTTTTATTTATGTTGTCTCTTCCTACTACACAACTTAAAAGTTCATCAAATGCTGCAGCTTTTCTTGTCTGGGCTGTTTAATAGCTCATATTAATTTATTTGAGTAGAATCTAAATTTAAGCCAAACCATTTTTAGTAGTATTAGATCTTCAACAAATTTCTTGAAAGAATAAAGAAGGTTTTTTAGCCTACCATGTAATTTGAGGAAAATAATTAAGTATATTACAATAAATTAGTCCATTTGCTCAATTGGGAGATGCTAAAGCTTTCTTTCTTTGCCTCTTTCACACCCCTGAGCTCACAGTGGTATAACGGCCAATGCTCCATGTTTGCACTGAGAAACATTCTCTGTGTGTATGAATATTGAATGGAAAGGAAATAAAAACAAATATTAGGCTGAGTCATTGTATGAGAAAGAAATAAAAGTTAAACTAAGCTATCCCCAAAGCCCATAATTTAATGTTCCAACAATGAAAGTCAAGCTACACAATTATTAAAAAGGAAGCTTCTTTAAAAAAAAAAAAAAACCAAAACAAAAAAAACCCCAAAAAACCAAAACCAAAAAAAAAAAAAAACCCATAAGTATTTTATGCATAGATGATGTAGGAAATATAAATATTGCAAAGAAACTGAACCCACCTCTCAAAGTAAGTTATTTCTCTACCATTTATACAAATATTTTATTGCTTTGCTATCAAACCAATCTGTGCTATTTTTACTTCAAAATTGCTCTTCCATCACTTCATAATACTTAATCTCTTAATAAACGTTAAAAAAAAATCACTGGTGGATATTAATTTTCTTCCAAAACCCTCTCCTCTAACTTTAACAGACAGAATGGTGAATTAGTCTTGGCTCTTTCGCAAAGTGTGAGCAAGCAACTTTAATGATAAAAAAGGAAGAGGAGAGCAGAATTTTTTGTCTTCCGGTAAGGCATGTTTATGTCAGGCATATCCAGTCCACAGTAATTTTATTTAATAATATTATTTTTGTGCCACTGCATATCCTGGTGGCTCTGTGGTTGTTTAAATACCAGAAATGGAAATCTATTAAACATTTTTTTTTTTTTTTTTTGGGGGGGGGGGGGGAAGGGACCCCCA
>VWZN01011091.1:154285-164552 GCA_013396955.1 Regulus satrapa
AAAACTGAATTTCTGTCAGATTAGAAGGTGCATTTTCTGATTTTCATTTTGAGTTTAAATGGTAAAATTAGCAGGAAATAAATTCTTTCCATAGAACAGAAAATTCCATTTCAGATATCTACAGTCTGTAGGTCGGCACAAATGAAGCTGGCCCCCCTTTAATACAGAGTGGCAAAATATATCTGCTTTTAGGTTGGTTTGTTACTTGCTTTTGCTTTTAGGTTGGTTTGTTCCAGTTTATGCCCAAGGACTCTGTGTGACCTTTAAGTTGACTCTTGAGATGGGGTAGGGCAAGAGGGAAAGTCCTGAGCAATGTGGTTGTTGTGGAGGGAAGGGAGCAGCTTTTGTCTGGTGATGTGTCCAGCATGGAAAGATATTGGGGGATGTGAGGATATGAGAGCAGCAGAGGAAAGAGGAGGACCAGGAGCAAAAGTCTCAAGGTGTCAGGAGGAGGGAGCCTTTGCTTTGGGTTTCTGTGGCTATAAAACCTGGGAAGCTGCAGGAAGCTGCTGAACTAGAAAATAATACTGCAGGGATTAACTTACCTTTCAAGGACAGAAGCAAGAGGAGTGTTTTTCAAACCTTTTTAATATATCTTTCCACTACATTTCCTATTTAATCTGACACCTTGTTAGAGTTTAATATTTTACTGTTCTGATAAATATGTTTTGATATCCTTTGGCACATTTTCTTTAAAAAGTAGAAAAAAAAAAGAAAAAAAGTGTGAACAGTTGGTGGTTGAGCAGGTGGCCAGAAAAAACTGTTGGTTTTTTTTTTTCCTGAGATGTGCTTAGTTCTTATCCTAATCACCCTCTGAGACACTGTGGCAAATAACATCAGTACCAAGTAACACTCAAGTCACCCAATCTAAAAAGTAATAATGGCTATCAAACTGTGAATTTGAACTTTCTACTCCTCAAACTCAGTAAATGAAGGTTTTTCTGTATGAAACTCTTAAGTACATTCAATCCAACCCTTCCTTTCTCCCAACTGTCTTCCTTTTGTTCTCTTCTTTCCCTCTTGCTCAAACACTGTATGCTGTACAGGGTGTGTTCCCATTCTTACCTGCAGAATGTCCTAAGACTGCAGTGATGGTCCCTTGGAAACAGCTGCAGGTCCTCCCTTTGTGATACCAGGAATCCATTCTGAGGAACCCCATTAAGAATCCTCAGAGAGAAAGATGGCTTGGTAAGAGCCCCCATCACCTTTGAGGACACCCTAAATGTGTGATTGTTCTTGGTAATAATGGTTTCAACATTCCTTCTGTATCTTTGGGAATGGAGAAAGGGATTTTTTTTTTTAATTTTTTTTTTTTTTTTTTTTAATAGGACTCCCATAAGAAGACCAGCTAATCTACTCGATTTAACCTGAAAAGTCTGTATAAAGAAAGAAAGAAAATGGTAAATAAAAGATACATCTCAAGGTTGTGCATTTATGGTTCACTTGTGCTGAGGTACATAGTTACAAGCAAGTATATAGAGGAATCTGTTCAGATAGTTTAGCCTGATAGAGAAAACCACCTTTCTAAACTATGCTTTAGGCTGGATCTCAACATCTGTGACCTCTCCCATGTCCTTAGCATTTCCTTTAAAAATTCAGGATTCTATGGGAATTTGTAAGTAATTTGTGTGATGAGGCAGTATCCTACATAAGAGCAGCTCTGCACCATCAGCATTCAGAGGAATATTACGGAACTGCAGAAACCCTCTTAATTTGTGCCACTGATGTGATAGCAGTGGGAGGATGCCATTTGGCAGCAGAAAGGTCAGCAATGTGTTAGGTTTGTTATATTCTTTCCCCAGTTGCTTCCATCTCTCTCAGTCTGAATAACAGAGTGCAGTTCTCAGAAGCATGGTCTGTGCTCAAGCAATAAATGGCCACTGAGAGAATGGCAGCTCTTCCCAACAAAGTGACAAAATCTTACTAGCAGCCATGAAGTCTGTGCATCCCAACAATGCTATTGATTAATAAAATTATGATCTAATTAATATCTTCTAGCCATTACTTCTGTGGGCTTTATTTTGCAACATTGTCTCTCAGTTACAGGAACTGAAATAAATTATTTGAGAAGTGTAATGAAGTGTTTATATTTTTGTAATATTTTTATGTTTGAATGGCTCAGAACACAAACTGAGTCACTGAGTATCTTCTGATACTGATGTACCTTGAAGGACAGTTTGCATCTGTAACTTTTTCAGATTGTGTATCATTTTACTGATCACCATAAGTAAAACCAGACAAAACACGGTCACCAAAAAATTCAATTGGCTGTTGTGAAGAAATGAAAGCAAATTAATGAACTGTAAAATTAAATAAACAGATCTTTTCTGGTCATAAAAAGGACACAAATAATTAGTCCATATATTTCATTGTTTGAGTGGGAGAGATTTCTTTTCAAAGATAAATTGGTTTTTTGTCTAAATACATCCTAGAATACAGTCACAAAATGACGTTCAGTTTACCGTCAGTTTCAGAACCACTCCCACTCGGGAAGAAGAGGAGTAATTTGGGCCATTTGGGTTATATAACTTTTCCCAGCGTGCAAGGTCATACTTGCAACATGGTGTATAGTATCTCTGGGCTTCTCCTTCTTTTCTTCTGAAAGGAGACTTTAAGTTTCTCAGAGGAAGAAAAACACCTTATCTATACTTTTTGTGGCACTAAGAAGCTTGTTGCTTTCTTTTTCTCAGATGTTGACCATTTTCACTTTATTGCAAGAAGCAATAAGGAAATCCCACCCTTTTGTTTTCAGGAGTGAAAGGCAGGAGGGGGGTTGAAATTCAGCAGTGGTGGCAGGACACCACTGGGCCCAGTGGCTCAGGATGCCCCTGACTCAGCACCCCTCTTTACACGCTTTGCTAAGAGGAATTTAAAGGCCATTTTTTAGGACCTTGTAATTTATCTATTACAAGGACTTCCAAGCAGGTCCATAACTATATTTCTGTGGAATGAGAAGTTTATTTCTGCAGGTTACCACAGGAGAGTGATTTCCAGGAGAAAATACTGTTCTTTAAAAAACAAAGATTTATTCTTGGCCAGGCAGAGAAAAGAAGGTACTGCATGTCCCAGTGGCTGACTTTGGAAACCTCGCCCTTCTCTTCTTGCCCTGCACAGTATCTATATCAGCATTTGATGTGTCTTCTCCACAGGTCTGCAGGAGATAGACCGATGCAGTTAAACTTTTATAAACCAATTGGAAAAGGTTAAGAAGGCTAAGCCAGGCTTGCTGTTGCATCTTGGTCAAGAATCTATTGCTATAGACCAGCCATAATCAATTATAGTCCATATTATATATAGTCTATTCCTATAGACCAGCTGCTATGAAAATAAATACCTGGGTTTTACAATGGCTAAGATTATTTTTTATTTATGCTTTTTAATTTTTCCCTTCCTGTGGTCTTCACCAGCAGTATTTGAACCCCTGATATGGAGCATTTACCTCATAGGAGAACCATCACTGTCCTCTGGGATGCTCTTATTACAGCCTTCCCACACCCCCTGCCATTTTACAGCTTGAATTCTGCTCATGCAGTCTGACCACAGATTTAAATAGGAACACAAGTAATGAAATCAAAAGGCATCCTTACACTTGTGGCAGACAGTCCATCCCTTAAAATGGCAAGCTTTACCAAATCAATTTTTCAAAAGGGTGTGGGATCAGAGCTTTTAACCTTTGGCACGCAGATTCTGAAGACAAAGTTGACTGTGAAACACAGAATTCACTAAAGCTGAATGACAGCAGGCTTATACTTACTGTACATACCTTCCCAGGAAAATAATTAAGAGAACTCAAATGAAAATAAAAATTTAAAACTGCTGGAGCAAGATAATATTTCCCTGTTTTCTTAAGATCTGCTGATCTGACTGGAAACTTGCTGTACTTGGAGCCTTTTGTAATAGAAAAAAAGTACAAAAAATTTTGCCATTTGATCAATATTTTCATGCTTTCTGTCTTTCCCCCAGCATTTTCTCAGTAAGAGTCTGCTGCCCCATGGCATTTTTCCAGTGTTTTGTTCATAAGTGTCTCTGTCATTGTAGACCTGTATTCTGTCATTACAAATATCTCCAGAACAATGTTTATTGGTGACACTAGTCTGAAATATGCAGGAGCTTCCCAGAGAGTTATCTGGGATCACCTCTGGGTGGCATGTGGCTCCTGAAGGAAGATCAACTTCTTGCCTTCCAGCCCAGGGGACAGCACCATGTGGAGATGGATGGTGTGGGGAAAAGGCAAAGCTCTCTGCTGAGCTCCCTCTGGCAAGAAGAGCCCTGAAGGAACACTGTGCTTCCTCCTGTGGATCCACCAGGTCTTGGGAAGCCTTCACCTTGCACAGCCTGCTTCTCCACTTGGGAAGGCAAGGACAGGGAAAGGTAACAAAACCCAGCTACTTGCCTCCTAAAGTTAACTAGAAAATAAAAATCAATATCAGAATTTTCAGAGAACAGTGAAAGAGATGGCAGAAACGGTCACAGAGCTGGTAGCTAGTGTGATGCACAGAAGACTCATATCTTTATTTTTGACTTCATTTGGACTTCCAGGAAATGAGTGGGATTACAAGACTGTAATTGTAGGTCAGCATGTAACTAAAGCTTCTGTGCTTCAGCAGCCACTGAACACTTATTGCAGCTTGTTGTACTTCATTTCCTCTGGAAAATTTTCACAGATCAATAAGTTGGTGTCATAAAAGCAGGATTTCCTGGACATCTGTAAGGATCTCTTCACAATCTGTGGAGCCATGTATATCACACAGTTCACTTCTGGAGAATTTCTCTTCATGCAGAGAATTTTCAGTCTTTGTACTAGAGCACTGCTAATTGTTTGCACAGTTAATTAAACTATGGGTGAGGTATTCGGTTAAATATCCATGTGTAATGCACATATTGACTGTTTCAAGGTGAATACTTTTCTAAATCATGAGCTATTGAATGTTGACTCACTGTGGTCCATTTTCTTTAATTGGCTTGAAGCTCTTCTCTATTGCCTGTTATGATAGAAAGTGTTTTTACCCCTCACTAAAACATTACTGTCTCTAACAGTGGGTGTGTTGAGAATCATTGTGCAGGAAAGAGACTGTCCTGGGTACACATTTGTGTTAGTAATTGGTTGGGGTGCACCTTCTCTCTGCATCAAACCCTATGAAGACAAAGGATTTAGAAAGGTGTTTTTTTCTGTATGCAATGACAACCAAATTACACATTTCTTGCTAAACCTCTGCAAGATTCCTCACTGCATAGCAGTAGTCATGTGGTTCAATAAGTTATCCTGGCTTCATGGGATGTGATAGATGTGCAGTGATTCCTCAACACTTGCAGAACCTGACACTCCATTCAAAGCCACCATTCAAAATACCCTGCATAACATAACAACAAGCATTCAGACATGGATAGATGAGGAAAACTAACGCACAGATGATATTTCCAAAGTCAACATAAGTTCAGAAAGAATTATATATTTGTAAAAATGAATTCAATTCTGTAGCTTTGTAAGTCTCTTGATGCTCTCCACTCTATGGCTTGAGCTACATATTTAAAACAAAGTCAGGGAACTTTTTGGTCCATACTGGGTATCTGTGTATTTCTGTGTGACTCTACGTTGGTCAGCATCAGGCATAGGATGGGACACACATTTTTAGCTGAAACAATCAAAAAAGAGACTTTTATCTTTATGGGATTTTACCTTAAGTTGTAACAAGAGAAGTAGTGAGAGTCAAACTGCAACAACAATTCAAGAGACATAATTCTATAAAAAGTGATTCCACTTTGTTTCAATGGCTTTTTTTCTCCACCAGAATGAAAAAAAGTTTTCCTCTGTGGATTTAGGTAGCATTTAGAGCATTTAAACCTATCTATTGAATGGTAATTGCTGCATTCAAAATTCATGCTTCCTTCATCACACATTAGCAATAAGATGAGGAAGAAAAGTGTTTGGAAAAGAGCACACACTGCTGGGTACCACTCAACGGAGGTGGAGCAGATGGCAGAATCTGTTACTGAGGTGTGGAGTGCAGGGAAAAGCAAAACACTCTCCATGGTTTCCCAGTGTCTATTTTAATAAGAAAGTGAACTCCTGCTCTCAGGAAAGCAATGCTGGAGTTACAGAGAGAGAAAAGCAGCAGTCTCTGTCTCTGCCTTCCTTGTTTGCCCTAGATCTTGAAGTGCTGAAAAAGTGCTGATGTTCTGTCGGTCAGAACATCTTTGGAGCAGTCATCAAATTCCAGAGTTAATTCCTAAAGGTAGGAATGGTAGAACTGCCCAAGCAGGGGGGAAAAAAATAAAATAAAAGAAAAAAATCAATCAATCTGCAAAGTGCTCTGCTTGTTAGGCAAAAAAATTAAATTCCCTTCAGGCTATTCTGGGAGATGGGAAAAACTCTGCAGAGAATGAAAAGCTAATTCTCTTTCTTTGACTGCTGCAGGAGGGGAAGGTTACACCTTCACAGGCCTCATCTCCATTTTTGCTTCTAAAGAAAACCATCATTAGTGATATGAACTCCTGTTGTTTTTCAGGCACTCTCAGAAGTATGTTTGGGCTTGGTAATCAAGTAGGGAGGTGTGGAAATGACTGGAGAGATAACAGCTAATAAGCATAGACAAAGATCAAAACCAACCCAGAAATGTACAACTTCTGACCGCAGTGATGAAAAGTTAAATACTGGTTTTGTCATAGTCTTTACTTATTAGCTGGTAGCTAATCCTGCTCATTATTTTCCAGAGTGAATAAGTGTAAAGTTTTATTTTATCTGTCAATGAACTAAACTTTTAATTAACTTTCATATTTGTCTTAAGTTAAGACTAATGACTCTCAAAGGAATTGCCTAAAATCCTTAGAATTTTGAACAAAGGGACCAGAAAAAAAGCACTAAGCTTCCTTTGAAAACCAACCTTTCTGTTAGAGAACAAAATCAAAAAATAAGCAACTTGAAACTGGGAGACTCAGAGTATTAATATTCATCATGAAAACAAATTTTAAGAAAATTTAAATATGTGTTAAACCCATAGGACTTTTTTACTTACTGGTTTCACACACAATGGCAAATTACACTAATTATTTCAGTACTCAGTCTCTAACTGGAAGATAATTATTGGTGTTTAAATTAAGACTTTATCTGAACTCTAACACACTTTGTTTAATGTTCCTTACTTGTTTTAATACAGACAAATGATTGTTGACACTGACTTTAACAGAACATCACCAATTTCTGCAAATTTCTTTCTTGTTTTTTTCCTCCACATCATCATATATATCATATATTCTGGTATCAGGATGGCTTGCCAGGATCAGGACAGTCTGGGTGGAAGAATAACAGGTGTCACAAATAGGTGGAAGGGCCAGAAACAGTAATAGGATGTATAGTAGTATTACCCAAGTAGGTTTTGCGTAAATAAAGTTTATTCCAGCTCTAATACATAAACTGCTATTGCTGGAATAATTTTGGCAGATGTCACTACATAAATATTTACTGAAAAAAAGAGGACTGCAATAGAATTGAGGAGCAAAAATTTTGCAAAAGTAGAAGATGTAGTTATAAATCCTCCAAGCTTTTGGGTAGTCTGCACTAGGGTGAAATTAGAAATTTATATTTGAAGGGTGAACTAACACCCTGTACTTTTCAGCTGCTCAGAGAAGATCCTTGCTTTAGTCTGAATCCTCATAATGATGGTGTGTTAACTGGCAGGGCATTAAAAACAGGATGTGGAAGCAAACAAGCAATGTGTGTTTGACAAAAGCTGGCTGCAGCTCAGTTATTTTTTTAAAGCCTAGTACTAGGCTTTTTCCTTCTTTCTTTCTGGCTCTTCTGATAGCATGTGTGCTTTCCTGCTCTGCTATTGACTTTGTTGCAAGCCGTCCTCTGAGTAGAATTGATTTATGATACACTTTGCTGCCATCCAGACAGCTTCCACTGAAGTGACAAAGAAGTTCGGCTTCTGCACCCACCTAATCAATGAAACCCAAAGAAAGACCAGACAAAACAGAACCCCCACATGGAGCTACAGGCTGCCAAACATCAGGCACAGAAGTTCACAAAATCTACAAAAGTGACATGCAGTAGTTTAGTTATAATATAATATGCCTTTTTTTACTCTTATTTGCTATGGAGGATTCTTCCTGTTCAACAGAGTAAAATAAAGGCTTATATGTAACCACATAAATATGATTGGAAATGGACTCAAAGTTTAACAATGGAACAAAAAAGCTATAGTATGCTCAGGTACCAGAATAAGGTACAGGTAGGTAAGGTACCCGAGCTTAATAAGGCTCAGATACAGAATAAGAAATGCTTAGCTGTTTTAGCATTAGCTAGCAATAGTTAACCAGGAATGGTTTGATGTTGCAAAGGGCTGAACAATGTCATTCTGATCAAACAATTTTCTGAAGTGTGTATTTAATGGGATTTTGAATCAATTCCAGTCCTTGGGTGAGCAACATAATTGGCACTAATAAATTGTTAGACTGAGGGTGAGTGTCATCTTCTAGCAAAATCTAGGCACACAAGAGACTGAAAGGACCTTACCAGGTCCTTGCTACCCAGATGTCTGCATGAGGCTGACAGAACCACACAATCATTTAGGTTGGAAAATACCTTTAAGTCCAACCATTTAGTTGACACTCCCAAGCCCATGACTAAACCACGTCCTTAAGTGTCACCTCTTTTAAATACCTCCGGGGATGGTGCCTCCACCACTGCCCTGGGCAGCCTGTTCCAATGCTTGACATTCCTTTCACTGAAGAAGTTTTTCCTAATGTCTGATCTAAACCTCGCCTTGGCACAACTTGAAGCCACTTCCTCTCATGCCTTCCCTTGTACACTTGAGAGAAGTTGCCTGTAGTTCCTACCTGCTTCCAGGAAATCCTAGAGAGCAATAAGGTCTCCCCTGAACCTCCTTTTCTCCAGAATTAACACTACTGGTTCCCTCAGTCTCTCCTCATCAGACTTGTGCTCCAGACTTTTCACCAGCTTCATTGACCTTCTGTCAGTTCAGGGACGATTTTTGGGATAAAATTGTGCTAATGTACAATTTAAAACCCCAAACTTCCTAAAGTTAAACCTGAAGTTGGCACCCTGGGAGAGACAGACACCCTGCTGTCTTTATGCCTGCAAAAAATGTAGAAGCCTGTCCTATGTCCCTGGATGTTTTGGAGTTTTTACCATAATTCAGCTGTGCTAACCTTGACTTCCCTTTGCCTGAGCAATGAGGGACCATCTTGATGGAAGGCCACTGCATCTGTAGTTTACAGAGCAAATCACTGTGTGAGGTGAAGGCATGAGAAAATTAGGTTCTAAGACAGCATACCATAAATCTTGCTTTATAGGACAGGATGCTCTGGGTCGCTAGAATTATCTTGTTACAAAGGCAATGAGATAGAAAAGCAAATAGCGGCTCGGTTTTGAAGCGCTCCAGTCCCTTGGACAGGTGAAAGAAATTTCTTTCAACTCTGTCAGCCAAAATGCATTGCTCTGTGCCCAAAAGTGCATCCCCATGTTCATGCTTGGCCCACACACATTTCCCATGTGCAGAAGCATTTGATGCTCTGCCATGTCACTCGGGTGAATGTGCTCTGTTCCTCCTTCCTCTCTAATGAGATTCTGAGATTCTGCTTTGTGACAGACCTTGTCAGAGGCTAATTATAACAAATGTTTGGAAATATTTGCTCCAGAATAACCTTTGGCTCTAAGATGGATCACTTGTGTGAGACAGGTCCCCTGGCAGAGCCCTGGAGATCAAGTTCTGCTTCAGAACAATGTCTAAGATTCAATAATGGCACTGTGTACTCGGCTGACCAAGTTTGGCAGTTTCTGATTGATTTCTTTTCCTCTTCAAGCCTTGCCTGTCACGATCAGCTAATTAAAAGTGCAGTAATCTGATATAATCTCTTTCCCAGTTGGTGCGGCAGTTGGCTCTCTAACAGAAATAATTGATTTGTAAACTGCCAAACCTCAGACATTTAGACTTGCATTGTCTCCTCTAAACCATGTCTAACAGGCAAAATTTGTCTCCTGATACATCAAATGACCCACACAACAAAATTAATTTAGCCTTCACTGCTATGGAGAATCAATAGAATAGAAATAGATAAATTTAAAAATGTAATAAAAGTCTGGAGGAAAAACAAATAAACATGGATATAGTCTGTGTGTGCAAAGTCAGCAGTGTGTCACCATTTGGCTCCCCTCAGTTTTTCTACTGCTGTTATTGAAGAAGAGATAGTTACCGTTCCAATGTGATTGTCTTTACTTCAAATCACACTCTGTTTTTTCTTTTCTTTT
>VWZN01011091.1:164585-178845 GCA_013396955.1 Regulus satrapa
TTTTTTTTTTTTTCCAATTATTGTTCAAACCTTTTGTGACATGTGTGGCTCTCAGTGGCTGGTGATCCAAACAGGAGAATCCTTCTGTCAAGGAACAAAACCCATTTTTTTCTTACATTTAGGATTCTTCCTTAATATTAAGGATAAGGTATAATTACTTAAGTATCCTTAATGTAGGCCAATACCTCCTTTTTTTTTTTTTTTTTTTTTTTTTTTTTTTTTTTTTTTTTTTTTGTAGGACACAGATATCTGAGTTAGAAAGGGTGAAGGGAAGAAATTAGAAGGGAAAAAGAACAACACTGGAATAGGTACTGAAACTGCTGTACCACAGAATTTTCTAGCAGAGGTATCTGCTGCCTCCTGAAGTACAGTTCTTAATTCTCCAACCTGACAATGAGCACAAATGTCTGTTTTCTTCTAAGTTTGTAAATGAAGAAAAAGCAAACCTGTCATGGAAGTGTTTAAAGGCTCAGGCTATCAGAGTTCTAAAAAGCCATCTGCTTTTACAATCATCTTAAACCATACCTAGAAGCAGTCAGTTTTTGAGGAATAAAAATTTCCTCAGTGAGGAAATGGACTAGGAAACATGTCACTGTACAGCAGGAGTCTTTGTGTAATCAGTCTGCTTCTTTGGGGGTTTTGCCCTTTTTTGTTCACTGCAAAATGTTTTCTTTTGCATCTTTACTCTACATCCCAGTAGTAAATCAGCATTTAGAACCTGGTTTACACTGGATTGAAAAGACCTGTATTCCTCTTCCAGGAGGCCTCAAACCCTGTCACCCCAGGCAGCCCCAGATGGTCGTTCCTGCAGCAGCATGTGCAGTGCCTCAGGGCAGACTATATCAAATACCTATGGATATAACTATCAAACCATGTCAAACCATGTATATACTCGTGTATTTGCACACGAGTGCGTATATCCTGTATATATGTCTGTCACTGTGTGTGCACATACACACTGTTTTTCAAACATATTGCTATTAAAGACTCTGGATTCTGTGCAAAGCGGTTGTTTTTTTTTTTTTGCCTCTATCTCCCATGCTTTTATTTTCCATGAGTAGTCTCTAGTTTTGCGTGTGATTTCAACTGAAGTACTACAAGTAGTAGTTTAAATATAAATACATTTTACAAAAGAAATGCTTCACCTCCTAAGGGATTTGAATCTGACATTCACACCATTAAAGGATTTAAATCTGATCTAGTAGCTTTGAATGTCCAGCTAGCTCTTAAATGCACTAAAATGAAGTCTAAGGATGGGTTTGAGATGTTCGGATGGACAAAGTGTATTTAAGTACATATGTATTCTATTCTGCATGTAAATTCAATTCAAGAAAATACTTTCTGTGGTAAATATCTAAGTCTATTTCCTCCAAAGATATACTCTTTCCCCAAATACGTAAAATCTCGAGTTCATATTTAATCAATTACAAAACTGTAGAGATTTCAAAGTTGCATTTGATGCTTTCCCTCTAATTTTAGAGTGGGGCATTTACTTCACCTACAGATTTCATTTGGCCAACTTTTTTTTGTATAATTAAAAAAAAAATAAATCCAGAAATAAGGGTGAGAAATGAACATATCACTCATCTTCATCCTGTTATCGGTTTGGATAATTCCAACCAGAACAGGCTTCAGACAGCTTCCTTTAATTAATTACCTTCTCACAGGTCTGGTCTCAATGCTTGCCTTTGATGGGGCTTGCCCTTCATTTTACTATCACAGTCCCAGCACTTTGAGCAAGTTCTCAGGAATGGTTTGGATTTGGAGAACTTTAATGCACAGTCTGGTGGTGCACCAGGCATGCAGATGTGTGCAAGTAGAAATGTATGAGAGCAGGACATAAGTAGAGAGCAGGACATCAAAGCTCAGCCAAAATAATTGACAGTATTCATTAATACAGTAATTTGCTCATTTTTATATGTAGGCCATAATGGTTTTGTATTATGTACAAAAGTGACTTTTTTTGGTTTTTTATTGAGTAGGAATATTAACTTATAACCCACCCATCTACTCAGATCTCTTTTTATTCTATATCTGTAACTAGAGGTATATTATCTTCTGGACCAAATAAATTAGTCCTTTGCCCCACCCTGAGAAATGTATAATGAAAAGTTTTAAAAATTTGTATATCTCTGTAGGTACTTGTGCAATAAAGTGTCAAAATCTGAATCATGTTTTAAGAAAAATGCAAATATATAATTACCTCTTAAATGAAAGGGCATAAATTTTCACTAACTTCCATATAGCCTTCTCATCTACAATGAGGAGGACAACATTATTTCCAGCATAACCTAAATCATGTTCCTGAGTCAAGCCAAATGACATTGAGGAATTAATTAGTGAGGCATTCAAAGAGACTGCACAAAGATTTCCTGAAGGACTAGTATGGATTAATCATGACATCTCAAGGTGTTACCCTTAATAGGATTTCCAAAGATTTGATCTATGAGTAAACTTTGAGCTCATGAATATCACGTGAATTTGGGTGTGTTTTCCCTTTACAGCTGTAGCAACAGAGACTTGCCTGGTTTTCAACTGGTTACTGAGTATGAATGTCTGGTGGTAATTTTAAAGACCTACCATTTATTCAATAAATAGTGATGTTTTTCACCCTGAAAGCTGAAATTACACTACCTGGAGATTTCTATATAGATATGAGCCATATATAAGACATGCTTTTCTGAGTGAAAGAACTGGATTGTATGAAGATTTAGTGCTCTGGAAAATTAATGTCTCTAACATTGGTTATCAAGTTATTTGTAATACAACTACACATCTATTTGATCAAGATAGTCCAAATAAATAATCAGTGGGATATGTAATCTACAGGGATTCATTAAGCCCTGTGATAGAAATGAAAAAGAGAGATTTTAGAAACTTTGGTTTGGCTTCCTTTAGAGAAAGAGTATTCTGCTACAAAATAAAAATGTTTTTCATAGATAGGTATTATGTGAAATTGACTTTACCTTAGAAAGAACCTAAGAGTATTAAGAAAATGTTTTACTGATCAAAAGATTCTGTGATAACTTGAAATCCAGTTCTACATCAAAAAATGATAAACTGTTCATAAATCTAAATGAACACTCTACAAGAAGATATAAAGAGTGGCAGAATATGCCTGGTGTTTTGTCCACTCTCTGGATTGCTTTTTAAAATAATAAATTTTCACAAATTATTTTAAAATCTTTTGATCCCTGGCACGTATACATGATATGACCAGAGCATGATGTCTAGATTTAACTGTGATAATTGTATTTTTATTGAGGCAAAGGCCTGAGTCTTACAAACATGATTTACTTTCAGAGAAAATAAAATGCTCATCTTTATAAATCAAAGCCTATAAAAAGAAACATATATTTTAATTCATTTGAGACATAGTTTTGAGTTTTGTGTGGGGTTCCTTTATCCCAAGTTATCATCACTTTACAGCTCGTGGTAAAGGTGTGAGTATCAGCTCTTTCTGTAAACTGCTGATATCCCACAGTGCTTCAGCCATGTTTCAGTAGCTAATAGCTGACTGACCTTATCTGAATTACTGATTCCTTGGTCTGGCAGCCACATTGGTCACAATATCCATTAATTTTGGGAAGAATGAGATTTCCATTTTTAAGGCTCCATTCTTTCTATGAGCTCAGAGTGTCCTAAAACTGTTTTTATGCACCTTGCAAGTGGGATCATCAAGGTGTGTCTTACCCATAGATGTTTGTCAGCATCAAATGCTGATGGGATTGAGGTTGGCCTATGTTAATGTGGTTCTCAGATTAACAGCTAATCCCCAATTAATCCTTCGATTTATTTATGTCTATTACCTTTACTGACTGTGACCAGAACTTTAAATTAAAGGTGTTCATCCCTGGTTTTACTCACAGAGATAAGTATTAGACATCAGCAAAAGTGATTGCAGGTTGGAAGCCTCAGCTTCTGGAGTCTGCAATGAGTTTGGTTTTGTGAGGGAGTTGGCAATTTTGGAGGCACAATCATGAAATCTGTCAGACAGTTGATCTGAATTAATGCAATTTCACTGAAAATAATATAGTAAAGATACTTTGTAATATTTGAGGGTCTAGAAACCTAGATGTAAATATTTGCCTTTTGGATAAGAAGAATTAAAAGGATAAATAGTTAGATATTTGCATATTTATAGATGTGTGTCTGTGTGTGTGTGTGTGTGTGTGTGAAGATACAGACAGATCAAAACAGATTGTAGAAGCAAGTGTATATTCACACTATTAGAAAATAGCTAGGAGAGAGTGTTTTAACATCCTCTCTTTTCTGATTCACATTTCTTACACCAAGCCTTACCCTCTGTAAAAGTAAAAAATAAAAATAAAATATTCTCTCATAAAACCATTATTTTAAAATCTATCAAGTTCAAAAAGAGCAGCTTTGAACCATGCTGCTTTGGTTTTTCTTTCATCAGGGATTGGGGAAACTGTCAAAACAAATAAGAATTACACTTTTGTGAAATACATACATTATAAAATACATAATTATATAATAAGTGCTTGCACACACCCTTACCCAATGCAGTATTCACATGGCCATTCTTTAGAAAGGATGCAAAAATGAGGAGCTAAGTACAGGGAAAAAAACCCTACCAGCATCATTCTACAACTAAGCGAAAAACCCCTCTTGTCTCCCCAGTGTTATAAATACAAACTATATTGTTGGCTTTTCACAAGTATTAAGATGAATGTTCTGTGTATAATGTTAAACTGGCTTAGCTGTATAGTTTCTATTTATGTTGTTGAAGTCAGGCATAATGGTAATGTAAGTGTGCTTGAACTGTCTGCTTGCTGGAGATACAGTGACCAGATGATGTGAACGCCGCCACTGTCACGCCAAGATATCAACACTCACCGTCTGTGAAAAGTATAGCCAAACCCGAATTAAAACTGACAAGAAGAGGCTTCAAAATCACAAAATGAAGAAACACACATGCTCTAAAAAGGCGGGCCCAAGGAGTGGCCATGCTAAACAGTTCCTGAATATGCATGAAGTCTATGAATATGCAACAGACTGTAGCAATTAAGAAAAGTATTTAAAGAGTGTTCCTTGGACCGGGAGCTGGTGGAATGCCAACGCCTGACCATAATTAACCCTTTGCTTTGTTTCTGTCTCTTTTTTTTATTAAAACCTTTTAAAATTTCCCAGGAAAGTGAACCTTGTTTTTCACACCAGACATTTTAAAATTATGAGGGGGAGATTTCAAGGGTGAGAATAAAAAGTTCCCTCTGCACAGGGTGGTGCCTTCCTGCAGTGAACAGCTCTGCTGTCAAGAATTCCCCCCAGGATTTCTTACAGGAGCCTCAAAGGCGCCTCAATTTCTCTGAAATAGCCAACAAAGAGACTGTGTTTCTCTCTGGGCACTCAGGTACTTTTCCACTCTCTCACCGGGTGGCCCAGGATGGTCCAGCATCCCCAGCCAGCTGGAATTAGCATCCCTTTTGCATGCACTGCCGGTGCCCTTCCTGAGAATTACTATTGCTGATACCTCAGTCTATGACAGTGTGCAAATCAAGTCTGTCCTGAAGTGGTGAGGCCTGTTCCTGCTGTCTGTCCCACCTGTTGGGATGCAAGAGGCAGAAGCTGCTCTGAGTTTTACAGAAAGAAAAAAATATGTAGAAACATTTTAGAAATGCTTAAAGTAACTTGGAAAAACAGAAAGCCTTTGAAACTCTGACAAGCCCTAAGACCCAGTTCTGCAGCTTTGGGACCAGAGCTCTTGGAGCTCTATAGCTCCCAGAAATAACAAAACCATAGTAAGAACATTGCTTGCATTTTTAAGATAGAACAGATTAAAAATATATGCGAGTACATTCGTAAAACTGACACAACTTTTCATGTGTAAGGATTGAGTTTTTGATAAGTGCAGAAAGCATGGTTAGAATCGTGGTTTTAGTTCACTGGTTAATTCATGAATAAGATCCCCTGTGTTGGGGTGAGCGGGGATGCATGGATGGATGAATGGAGGGAGAAAAGGAGCAAACCAGAGCTGAGGAGGAGGATGAAGAGGAAGAAGATCACACACAACAGAAAAGAAGAAAGAAGAACAGAGCTGTCTGATGACTTCTGCTAAGTGAGAGCCCCTGCCAGGAGCTGCTATCAACTCCTTTGCCCTGAGAACTCTGTGCCAGGAGATGCTGTCGGTGCCTTTGTAACACAGGAGCGAGTGCCAGAGACTTTATCATGGACTTGAACAATTCCAAACTCTGCCTTCAGATGGATGCCTTTTCTGCAAATAAACCCTTTTGGCAAACAAGGACTGCTTCTGCCTCTTTGAAGGAATAAATAATTATAACAAATCTGGACACCACCCACCCTTGCCCGGAGCTGGTGAGACACAGTCCAGGGACAGGGACTGCCCACAGTGACCCAGCCCTTTGCCAAACAAGTTACACTAAGGCCCTTGGGCTGCTTCAGGCACCATTCACGCTCAGATGAATATTAAAAAGGGCTATCGCTGCCTTGCCCAAATCCTGTGCTCTGGAGTCTGATAACAATTACCTAATATTAAATAGTGAGAAAAAAACTTTCTCCCGTAGTTCACTCTCAGTTTCTTAATTACATGGTTTTGAAAAGGTGTTGAAGAGGCGCTAATCTGAGCAATTATTGTTTATTGCATACTATTGTTAAATCAAGCACTGCAGAGAACCAAACCACTACCACTTATTCCCTATTCTTTGAACTCTTTCTTATTAAAAATCTTATTTAAATTTTGAATAGTATGAGCATAGCTTATTTTCTATTTATTATCATAATTTATTTTGTTTGTTTTGTTTTTTTTATTGCGACTTTTTTTTTTTTTTTTTTTTTTTTTTTTTTTTTTTTTTTTTTTTTTTTTTTTTTTTTTTTTTTTTTTTTGCTATTTCTGCACCATTGGCTGTTCCAGTAATCTCAGGTTTCAGTGAATGGGAGGGATCAGATTCAGATGTGTCCTGTGGGTGAGGCCCTGAGGTAGAACTCCACCCTTAATCAATTTAAAATCTTTTTCTTGAGCAGAAGAGGATTCTGTTGTAGCTATTGCATATGAAGGAAATGAGATATAATAGTTCATATCCTTGAGGTGGGGAGGAGACTTGCCACTGTAGGACCTACTGTAGGGCACACATTATAGTTGAGGATCTGGGAGGATTTGCTTCCTTCAAAAGCTTGGGAAAGACCCAGTGCTGCTGGGCTGCATTACTTGCTTCATTGGCAGGATTTACCCTGCAGCAGACCCCACTGATGGCAGTGGGGAAGCCCTGGGGGTGGGAGGGCTAGGCCAGCCTATGTCTGCAGGAGCTGCTGCAGGCTGTGTTTTGCTTTGGGTGGTGCTGCTGAAGATGGCGGTAGGTCTGAGGTTTTTGGAGGAGAGAAAGAAAAGTAAGTTGTTGTGTTGGGAGTTTGGGAGGAGATGTGAAGGGGTTTGGTTTTAGCAGCTCTCACGTGAGGCAGGCCACCTCTCCTTGGTTGTGGGGATTATTTACAGATAGTCTCACCATAAGCAATATGTTAACATAGCTAGTGGTACATCTTGATGTTATTTTAAGAGTTGTGTGAGAAGGTCTGGAAATACAAAGAGGCAGATGTCCCTGTGGGATCTGTGGTCTGTACTTTTGCAGCTGCAGGGAGGAGCTTGGCCTTGGATTGTTTGTTTGTTTGTTGTCCCACCTTAGTGGACTACACTTGAACAAACTGTCAAGCATAGCTTTAGGCTTTCATTGCCTCTTGAAAGTGAAAGGTGGTCTTTCTGTTGTTATCTAAACTATTGTTTTGGTTAATTTCTCAAATGAGCTCTTGGAACAAAACTAGCTTGCAAAACTTTGTCACTTGTGCTCTTTGGGAGATTATATGGGTAAACCCAGGAAAATTATGTAGAAAAATATTTCAATGAACTGGAATAAGAGAAGTTTTGATTCTGTTTGTGGCAATTGTATGGTTTAATGCTTTATTGGCTCCTTTGTTTTTGGGAAGTGGCCATCGATGAAAGGTTACCACTAGGGTATCTCAGAAACAATCTCTAGGCAATTAATTTCACCTGGAAAAAAGCAAACAGTTAACAGTTTTAATTCAGATTCTGTATTTGAAAGCAGGTTTATTACTGGCTTGTCTCAGCTATGAATTTCATCACCTGAATCTTGTTTTAAAGCCATGATTAGGGGATTCTGCAGGATTTGTTAGCTGAGTGTGATAAAGGCAGCTGAGACAGCTGATATGCTTTCCACTGGGTACTCCTGTAATGAACCCCTGGAGTATTCTAGCACTTGAATAAGTAGCTGCTGAAAGGATCCATATTATATGTGGCCTGCTTTTTAAAGTTTTGTTAGGTATATTTACCACTTAAGCATCTAAAGTAGTGAATTATTACTATTCACTCTTGCCCTCTCTAGCTGGGTGAGGTTAACAATTTGAATTCGTCCTGTGCACTGCTGCTTGATGATCTGCATTTCTGTAGTAGGGTGTGTTAATGTTGTATTATCTTTGCAGGTGTTGGTAGGAAAAACTCACCTAATTCACATCTGCATCTGTGATGTAGGAAGCCACCAGAGTGCTTCTTCCCTAGACTGAGTTTATAGAGAGAGCCCTGATTTTCAGACATCAGTAAAATTTTTACAGAGCTTCCTTTCCCTGTTCCAAGATTCTAATGGAGATGGCAATCTATGGTTTTGGGGCATAGTGCAAGGACGTTTAAACCAGAAATTTATTTGGTTCCAGCTACGCATATACACGTACAGTGAAACTGTTCCACGCAGTGCCCTTGAGGTGAGGGACAGGTTGTCACAAGTAACTTGAGGGTTTTCCCTTTGGCATGGTACAAGGAACGCCCTGCTCCTCCTCCTTCGAACCAAGAGTCAGTGTGAGTGCTTAGCTCTGTCCTTTGGTATGGACGTTGCATTCCAGGAAAAGTGTTTTAATTCAATGTATCTGTTGCTTTTGTCACCATGAGATACCATGTGTATCTCCTGTTGGATGCATGAAGGTATTATTGGCTTGGTGTTTGCCGTCATGAGATCTGATCTAGTTTTTCCCCTAACTTGTGCTGAAGTGTCACTTGCTGTTTCTCAATGAGTTAGTACATTTTCAGTTTAAAAAGCCTGAAATTCTTATTTCATTTTCTTCAACAGAAATTGCATAGAAATAGAATGTATTCTGTAAAAAGCATAACTGGAAAAATAAAGTTGGCTTGTTAGAATCTCTGCTAAAATGAAATGGTGCTAACAAAGCAGAACTCTGTGACAGCTCTAGGATAATGTAACCTTGTGGAAGGTTGAACAGAAGAGAAAAAGCTGTAAAATTCCTGTTTTAATACATTATGGTGATTCAAAGTCAAACCATTTTGATTCGGGTCATTCGTTACAGCAACACCAACAGCAATACCTTTACTTTTTACACTTCAGAGATCTATAGGACTAAAATGATTTCTTTATATAAGTCTTTGCAAATAAGAGGTGAAAGTATCAAATATTGGTGCCTTGTGATTCTCAGCTTAGTGTGTGAAGGGGGAAGAATTCAGCCAGAGTGAGTTTCTCTAAAGGCCATTGATTTTATTTTTGTGTTTTAAATCTATTGAAAATAATTTTCCCTATGAATTTATGGAGTTTCCTATATGGCGAGGAATAACCTTTCCTCTTTTCTGCATTTTTTTTTTTTTTTCCTGAAGGAAATAAGTTTTTGTTCTATGTTCAAAGTTATCTTTCTGAATTATGAATGTCTGGTATTTGCATAGCTCTCTCTTGCTAAAGGACATTGATCTGCTGCTGGAATGTTCCAAAATAACCATCTCCCAACTTCTGTGTTAATCAGCTTTTCTTCACAATAGAATATTTAACAGTATCAAAAAAATCATTTCAGACAAGATTTTACACTAAAAATCCCCTGTTCTGAGCTAATAATTCGTAATTTTAATGTTCCATTTGATTTTTACCTTATATATTCTATTTGTGCTAGTATGAAATGATATTTAACACAATAATGTGCTTCTGCATGTTTTAAGAACAGAAAAATATTATATAGCTACTGTTAAGAAATAATGAATTTATTTATATGTTTGGATCCCTTTGGGAAAATGGGGTGACAACTATTTTGCAGAAAGATTGCCCATGGGCCAAGCAGTAAGGTTAGTATCATTCTCACCCCTGAGATTCAGCTGTGTACATATTTTAAATTAATATTTCAATTAATATGTAAGTGTTCTCAACAGGTGGCTCAGGTTCAACCTGGCTCAACAGGTTCTCAACAAGTGTTCTCTATACGTGGCTCAGCTATGATCAGGAAAGAAAGGGAAAAACACGTAAATGTAAGGGAGCAACATTACTAAAATGGAATTAAAACATTTGATTGAAAGGAGGGTAAACATTAGGCTCAAAGCTGATTTCCACTATTCAAGCTGATTCCTGTTGCATGTCATCTTGTTTAATTTCACTGTTGCCATGATTTTCTAATGCAAAGCCCAAAGAGACTGAAATGTAGACACAAGTGGTACTAGACTAGAATGCTCTGGATTCCTTCAGTATGTCATTGTTTGCTACGTAAATGTTAGCAAATCTGAGTTTCTCTAGTATTGTATAAGTAGTTCCGATACATATTTATTGTAAATTATTTTTCTCTAATTCATAATGGATTCAGCTGACTTTAAGACTAAGTTTTAAAATTTAAACCTCAAATTTTAAGCAATGTTAAGTGAAACATTGGCCCCTGCTTATCTTGGAGTTTTTATATGGCTGTGTGTAAATGCTCAGCTGAGGTTTCTGTCTGAATTTTTGCTGAAGTTTATCAGAAGGAATAGGAGGAGGGTTCTAGTTTAGGATGAATTCGAAATAGGGGAGAGAAGGCAGGAGAAGAGACAGAAAGTAGGTGTAGCTAATAATTTTTTTTTTTTTTTTCAGAAGGGCTTAATTTTGGTCTGGGAACATGACTTAATCTCACTCTTGATAGCATTGCTCCTGGGAATTCAAAACTTGGTGACAAAGGCATTATCCATAGTGCTGTGGGCCAGAAAGGGGAAAATCTCAGACTCCATCAAAAGGCAATTCTAACATTGTAAAGGAAAATGCTATGACAAAATGAACTTGGAGGATTAAATTTATATAATTATGGAGTGTAACAATGCAGAACACAGTAATTTCTTTAGCTGCTGACTGTATTGTCTGAGTCTTTGTTATACTAAAGTCCTTTTTTTGCACCTAGCAAAGAACCATTAATGGCAGACAGGGAACAAATTGCTGCTTTCACAAGCTTAAAACTTGTGAAGTCATAATGTGAAGAAAGTTCTTACAAGAAGAACATGTAAAATTGCTATGTGTATGAGTGAGATATACAATACTTTTCATTATATAAATTAGGACTATACTGAATGTTAATTTTTGCTGATGTATAACGATTTGAAGTGTTGAAAGCAGCTCTTCAGTCTTGGAATGTTTATCTCTGGGTGTCATTATTTCAAAACTGAAAGGATGCCCATCATAGGGATTTCACAAATGGCCACAGTCATTTGATAAGCAAGCATATAATTAATTTTTCAGTGTTGATCAATTGCTCAAATATGATGGCTGACAATATCCTAAATATGTAGTGGAAAAAACATTTTCAGGTAGTTGTGATCTACGTGAAAAAAATTACAGTGAATTTTCTTCTGGTTTTTCTTTTTCTTGAATGACAGGAGGGTTTAATATGCTTATTTATTTAATAAGTTTTAATTCTTTCAAGGCATTCATAAGCAGAACCACTCAAGAATAAATTTGAAAATTTCATAAGGAAATTTTAGCTGTGGTTCAAGTTTATCACTTTGGGGTGAAGCTCCTCAGTGGCTCCTAGGTTTTTAAGCTGTGACTAATCATGCTTTTCATCTTTATTTACAATAGAAAGAGCACCAAAATCAACAACTTTATTGGTTCAGAGTTGGATTTCCCTTTTTCTGGTCAGTGTCCATCAAGGTGCACTCTAGCTCTTTCCAAACTAAGCTGCTGATTTACAGTATTTTAGTCTAAGAAAACTTGTGTTAGCTAGAAATTTTTAAACCTTGTTTCTTTCTTCAGAGAAATAAAACTAAAATTTGCAATAGGTAGCATAGGCAATTTTCTCCAACATTTGAGTTTGTACCACAGGAACAGAAATTAAAACTAGATTTTTCTGGAAGGTGGAATCAAGGCGTTTTCAGTATCCAGCCTTAATTTGTATCTAATGAGGGATGGAGTGCAAGTGATTTCTGTAAACTAATTAGCTGCATTTTATCTTCTTGGCCAAAAACCAACTTGGTGTCACAATGATGGGGTGCAGGAACCTGCCATTTGAATAATAGGCATAATTTTAAAGAGTCAAAACCCACACTTATCTCTCAACACGAAGCAAGCAAACAAGCGTCTAATCATAGAAGGGACTAAAGAATAATATGAATCTGACGTTGTATTACTGGCTGTCTGCATTATTTTTGACTCAGAAATGCTGCAATGATCTTTCACATTGTTTTGTTTTCAAGCTCTAACAGTTTAAATGTTATAATCCTTGCCCCTGTTCTCCTATCTTTTAGCCAATACTGTGATTTCAGTTAATAGTTCAGTGATTTATTTTTTTGTTCACATGCTGTCTCACAATGTCTAAAGATAATTTGTGCATATTCACAGTGAATTCCCTGAAAAATTCTTTATTGACTACAAAGAAGAGCTTTCTTTTGTCTAAATAACAAGCTTCAATCCAGGCTTTGAACTGAAGTTACTGTGAAGTTACCATCGACTGCTCAAGCTTGTAATTTTCCCTTAGAAGTTGTTTTGTGAAAGAGCTGATGGAGGGCTAAAAACACCCC
Organism: Regulus satrapa; assembly: GCA_013396955.1. Classification (NCBI taxonomy): domain Eukaryota; kingdom Metazoa; phylum Chordata; class Aves; order Passeriformes; family Regulidae; genus Regulus; species Regulus satrapa. The sequence continues at coordinate 177,367 of VWZN01011091.1, forward strand.
AGTCCTATTTATTACTGTGTGCTGACTTCCAGCTGTTTTTTCTGTACTACTGGATTATTCATTTTTGCAACTGCCTAAAGAGACCACGTAGCCACTTTGATTCTTGAATTTGGCTCAGCCTGATGTGACCTTTGTGCATTATTCTGCATTTTGCATGGAATTCTTTGTTTCTTCACAGTTAAAGTCTGGAAACTCCTTATATGCCTTCACACCTCTTCTGTTATTTACATCCTAATTCTATATTTCAGGCCTGAGTAGCAATTTTAATCACAGAATCATAGAATTACTTGAATTGGAAGGGACTTAAAGGATCATCTAGTTCAAACCCCCTGCCATGCCGTAGCAATTAATCTGTTAAGGTTTTCTGTGCCAGACTTTGCATAGATGTGACCTTAAGGAGAATTTCTCCTTTTCCTTGTTCCTTTTGAATTTCATCCTCTGCATTTTTTCAAAATATTAGTTACCTAATAACTGAGAGGCATCAGGAATTACTAATTTTATTTTGTAACTGTTTTGGACACTGTTTCTGTTGTAGTCAATTTGTCCATGACAAACTTGTTACTGTATGATCCCATTGTCTTGATCCTTTACCATTGCTCTGATTTTTTTCTTAGGTGGGGTTGGGTTTTTTGGTTTTGTTTTGTTTTTTCTGTTCAGTATTTTTATTTACCTTTTCCCTCAATGTCATGTATGCATCCCTAGTGGAAGGGACATTTCCTTAATATGTTTAATAATATATAACACTATGGAGCATGATACAGAACTGACTCTACTTTAGATAATGGATAAAAATGACAGCCAGATGGGGTTTTGTACCTGGTTATGAGTAAGTGAATCTGTTTGTGAGGCTGTGAAGAAAATCTGAGTGAAATGTCAATGCCAGCACCACTGTGCATGAAGATGACATGAGTCATGAAGCCCTATTGAAAAGCAGGAATTCAGATTCTTTAAAAAGATCTTAAATTTGTAAGCATGGTAGGTTTACAAAATTAGGAGATGAGAATAAGATGTCAGCTTTCCTATCTCATTCGTAGCAACAGTATTACTTGCTCATGAATTTAAGTTTTTCCCCCTTCAAAGGACCACTGAAATGTACGAGCACATTATATTCAAAGTTCAGTCTTGATTTTGATCCTGATCAAAGGGATACACTTCAAGTATTTTGACATCTAATCCTTTTTCCTGACTTTGATCATTGTAGACTGAGGTACAAGTAACCACTTCCCCTACCTGTGTTAGCCAAGAATGAAAAGCATCTTATCTACAGATAATAGATGCTGCTGCTTGGAACTTCATTCCCATGATATTTTAGTGTAAAAGATGTCTGTCTCTCTCTCCTTTTGCCAGCATTTGTCAGTACTGCTGCACTGTATCATGAGGGGGGAAAATATACTCAAAAAACCCCAACTATTAAGTAATAATATGGGAAAAAAGATCTGAAACAATCGGGGGGGGGGGGGGGGGGGGGGGGGTGCCTGG
>VWZN01011091.1:178883-190339 GCA_013396955.1 Regulus satrapa
GGGGAAGGCTACATGTGAATTCTATGCAGTACAATGTGGATCAGTCCCTAGAGAGTAATAGCAGTTAAAATAAACAGGCTCTTTATTGTCGTAATATAAAATTTCTGATGAGGTGGTATCATTAGATGGATCATTAGAAACCTTTTCTTGTGTCATAAAACAACTGGTGTTTGCTGGGGTTGATATCTTCCACAACAAACTGTGAAAGAGCAACTTATGGAGGTAGCAGAAGCCATTTAATGTTATTTCTTGGTGTTGAGTGCTCTAGACAGACCCCAGAAATGGGTGAGCAGAGCTCCCACCAGAGTTCCCTCAGGTCCCAGAGAGGAGCCAAGAGGGCTCTAAAACACCTGTTCTGGTGCTGATGTGCTGTTGTCACCAGGTTACCTGAGAAGAAAACTCTTGCAGCTGTGCCAGTAGGGTGGTTCCAAAGCTGTAAGGATTAAACTCTTACCCTAAATACTTATCTGATGTCTCACTTTATAAATTTAGGACAATAAATTCCTGGCTTGGTTTCTCCCTTTTTAGTGTGTCTAAAAATTCAAAAGAGCTGATTTGCACATATTTCTGCCAAGAAATGTGGTGTGGAGGGTTAACTACATTAAGATAGTACCATTTTATGGCCATGAAATAACACCTGTTTCATCAGGATTTTTGATTTAATTTTATTTTTCCCTGTATTTCTTCACCTTCATGGACAATATTATTGAGTTTATATTAGAAGCAACTCCTTCAGTGAGGAGCTGGTATTTTTTCAAAGAAATGTAGGGAAGATAAGATGGAGAAATGGAGAAAGAGAAGTGTCAAAACTAATTTGTTTTGCACCATTCAAAGTCCAGTCACAGCTGTAAGCAATTGCCTTCAGCTGCACATCTGTTTCTCTGGTTGTTGGCCTTCCTCCTTGGCATTTTTCCCTTGTCTGCCATAAGCTTTTCCTCCCTGCTGCCCTCACTTAGTCTCTCTTTTCCCTGATGAAGTCCTGTTCTTCCTCCAGAGCCAGATCTCTTGGGAGGGAAATGCTGAGGAGAAAATTTCCTTGCTTACAGTCTGGCTAATGAGTGGCATTTTAGCTGATAGAAGGGACAACAGGGCGAATGAATCACTGTCAATGCAGGTGAAAATTATCCAGCAAAGCTGAAATAGCTGCCCTCTGCCTGTACCCCTCTCATGGTTTGCATCTCAGTTTTGCTTCTGCTCTGGTCCACAATGGGAGCTGAAAGAGCTCACAATAGCTTTGTGTAGCAAATAAGTCTGTGCATAATGCACATAATGCTGCCCAGAGTTTTGTGGGACTGGGGCTGTTCTTTTTGTGTTCTGTGGATGGCAGGACTGAAAGAGAAACAAGTGCCAGCAGGTAATTTTGTTTCCCAAATAGTCCAAGTGTGAAATGTGTGGGCTCCATTTATCATTCCAACTGAGTCTCTGTGGAGATTGACCTGTTCATGTTTGCCCATTTAGATTTTTTTGTTTGTTTGTTTGTTTTGCTTGACTAAATGTTTTCTGCTGGAACAAACATTGGTGAATCTGAATTTCGAAGCATGCAAAAATGATAGATTGCTTCATTTGTTCAAGAAACTCTTTTGTAGGAATGTTTTAATTGTAATTAATAAGAGGAAGGGGGAGGAGAGCTGTAATTTGTTGCAGGTATCCTTTGTAAGCAAAAATTGCATTGATGCTAACCATGAAGGCAATATATGTGAAAAACACCTTTGTAATTTTGGAGGACAGCAATTTTGTGGTTTATTTTTACATACAGCTATATTAGAGGTCCATCCTTTTTGTTTCAGAGGATGTTTTTTTTAGAAGGCTGCAAGCTCTAAGTTTACTCTGTCACTAACTAGCTGTAGGAAAGACACAATGTTTGGGCCAGTTATAGGACTCCTCAGTGCTTTGGCAGATCAGATGATATATGGACTTTCTGGTCACCCTTTTAAAAAAAAAGAGTGGGATGTCCTGTGACTAAAAACACCATAATTCCTGGCTTCCAAATAGTATTTGCTCTCTAGTTCTATCTTCAAAATGTGTTCCAAGCAGTTACTTGGGGGGGAGGGGGGGGGGCTTAAGCACATGGGGATTTCCCTTCCACTAATGTCCTTCGTGTCACTTCAGTCATCACCCCACAGCTGCACTTGCTACTTCCTAAATGAAATCAGAGATCAGCACTTTAATACCTTCCTTTCATGTGTCTTCTCCTGTCTTTTGAGAGCCGCTTGGAGAGAAAGCAGAACAGACAATGCTTTTCTTCAACTCTGGTCCTTTTGGTGTTTGTTAGCAGCTTTCAGTAGCAATACAAACCGGAATGAGCCTGGCTTTGGAAAGGTACCTTAGTGAACACCAAGAATTTTTTCTAGATGTTTTCACAGTATAACCAATTCTTAATTTAATTCTTAATTCTCAAATAAAAATTTAAGTGCTTTGTTTCCCTGTTTAAACCTAGGTGACCTTCTTCAAGATTACATATGTTAAACAGCCTGGCACTTAATAGCTGAAGCCATTACCTGACACTGCAGCAGGATTTCAGTACTCTTAAAATAGCCCAAAGAAGGAGATGCTTGAATTCCTTTGACCTGCAACATTTTAGTGGCATTTTCTGTTTTGTACGAGCACTGATCCATTCCTTCAAAACTGTCTGTGGCAACTTGTGCATGCAGGAGTGGTGATGAGAGCCATTAAACTGAAGGGAGCGGAGAGAGATGCCTGAAAAATTGAAAATATTTTATTAACCCCCTTTCCGTAATTTCTGGGAGGGAGGGAAAAACAGCTCTTTAAAACTTGGCTAGGCTTAGAATTAGCTGCTGGCTTCCTTTCATTGTCTGCACACCTTCATGGTACTGCTGCTGGCTTGTTAGGAGCTGTGGCTCCTGAGCAGCCAGGCTGTTCCGGTGTGCAGAGAGCCATCATTTCATCTCACCTTCACAGATACATTGCTTTGACCTTGGCAGCTGAGAGAAAAGTCTCAATGTTACCTCCAGTTAGCCATTTTTGTTGTTGTTCTTATTTTCTCCAGTAAAATTTGCTTAATGTCAACTGTAATTTGCTTTGAATACCTTCATGCCATTGCTTAAGAAATGAAAGTTGAATGGGGATGTGTGTTGGATTTTTCTAAGTTTTATTTTGCTTTTATGAAACAAGAAATTTAGGGAATAAAAAAAGCTTTACAACTTATTCTCAATGTACATGAAAAAACCTTAAGCTTTTGGGAGACCTGACTCATAGCTATCTAAATGTAGGAAGGACATAGCTTGGGAGGCTGAAGGTTTTTCCAATTATTTTTATAAGTATTTCTCAGTTTTGCACAATAAAAGTAAAATAAGCTTATTTATGTTGGTGTAGGAAGCATTTGATCACCTTTATTCCTAGAAACACCAGAAGAGATTTCAATGCACTTTACACTTCAGCATCTCTGAAGGAGGTGAGGCACATTCCAAAATATTTTTGAGGAATGTGTGTTTAAAAAAAAATAAATAATTTCTTAACGCTTTCATAGCTATCAAAATTTTCAGTTTAAGGACAAAGGCTTGAACATTTGGATCCCTTTTGAAAAGGGGAAGGGAACCTATTAAGGTCCACAAGCTGTTGCTAACTTCCACTGTTATGTTCTATTACCTTTCCCACAAAGCAAAATTGCTTCATAAAATGTAAAATGGAGTTTTGCTGCCAGAGCTGTTCAGATATCAGCTCGCTCAAGCTCTCATACACAGGTGATGGGTATTCCCTGAGCTCTGTGATGGTTCCTTTCTGCCAAAATGCAAAAGTACAGGCTCTGCCTTGCTCCTGCACCTTGAGTTTGTAGGCAACAGTGTTTTGCCAGCAATAGTGGTTTTGCTGACTGAAGTCAAAGGGCTATATGCCCAGCATCTAGTGAAAGAGACAAATTTTGTCTTTTAAGATCCCTCAGTTTGAGTTTCACTGTGGCAAAACGATTTGTTCATCATTTGCTCTCCATTTACAGCTCACATCCCTTGTATTACAAAATGAGTCAACGCTTTTCTGCATCTTTTGAAACAACATAAAGACAGGTTGTAAAGAAAAATTTCTGTTAATGAAAGCATACTTAAAAATCACTGAAGGTATTTACTTCTATGATACTTAGCCTGTCCTGAACTGTAGAAAGCAGAAACCTTTTTTTAAAAAAAAATTTACCCTGAATATTTGTTAATAAAATAAGGATCTAAAATTGTAAGCAATTTTATAGCTATGACAAGCTTTTAAAAGGTATAGCTTGCTAAATATAGTGAAGGAAATGGTTCAGATTCCTTTCCTTCCATTTTACTGAATGCTGGCTGCTGTTTGAGGAGGTAATGTGAAGTTACAGATGTGAAGGCAGGAGACGAGAGCAAGGGACAGAATTAAAGCCCCCATTCTGCCATGTGTGTCAGTACTCCTCAGGACTCTTCTCCTCAGCATGCCTGAAAGTCCAGTCTGCTGCACATTCACTGATGAAGTGGACCCATGAAGGAACATTTCAGGAGGAATAAGGGACTGTGTTGCTGTGCTCAGGTTGATGCCTGTGGCTGCTCAGGCTGATGTATTTCCCATGGGAGCACACACATGTGGGTGTCCTGAAGGAAAAAGGTGACTGGCAATGTTGCCATGATCAGTATTCCCATGCTAGGTGCTTACAAGAGAAGCAGTATTTTCTGCAGTGGCGTGTCCTACTCAGATCTGTACTGCGTAGTTTGAATTTGTTAATTATAGATACTGTGACATGGTACAGCTCTTGCAGTCAGTTTTTGAAGTTGTCTACTTCACATTGTTAGGAAAGTTTTTTGCCTTTTCACACAGAGCTGGCTGTTGCTTTTGCATACAAAACACTTACCTACTTTAACAGGAAAACTGCTTTTCTTTAATTGCCAGCTGCTCTTCCTGTCATTGTGACAGATCTTGAGCTGTATCAGGCCCAATCCCAACTATATCTTCATGTTTGCTTTAAAGTCAAGAAAGATCTAAAAGATTAATGTTAGATGTTATATTTAAATGGATTCAGGATCTTCATCTCTAGTGAAAATATTGCACTGATCTCTTTTGCTTGCTTTTACATCTTTAATAGCTTATATTTTAATATTGCTGTGCTGTAACTTAGAAAAGATAGAGGACTTAAAATGTCAAGCAATTGAGACTATTCCTAAAAATAAATTTTAGGAGGGTATTTGACCATGTCTGTGATTCTAACGAGAGATGTTGGAAAAACTATTCTATGACTGAACAATGCAAAACACTGTCAATTTTTTTGTGTCACCTTGTTATTCTGGCTGGCTGCATCTTTGTTTTAGCTGGATTTCTTTTTTCTTTTTTTTTTCCTTTTTGCTTCTATTAGGGATTGACGTGGCATTTCACAGGGTATATGAGGACCTGAGCTCCATATTCAGTAGAAAAATTGATAAAGAATTCCTTCATCAATTGGGTGCACTTCAGGGAGGTACTTCAGAAAACCTGTCACTGGTAGTGGTTGAAGATACAGTTATATCTATTGGCAATGCCAGTGAAAGGGTGAAATGAAAAAGAAGGATAAGGAAAAAAATTATGCCATTTTGTGCCGTAGAATTAAAACATGCTCACCAGAACATCAACATTTTCCAATGTCTTTTCACCATTGCCACTTGTGGGAGATGTGCTGCTGGGTCCAAAAAGTTCAGATTTGTGTCTGTTTTGGTGGAGTTTTTTTCACTTGTACTTTGAGACAGAGATGTCACTGGAAAGATACACATTTATGGTGCTCCCTTCAGAGGGGCTGAGGTCCAGCAGGGTTGCTGCACTGAGGTTTCACAGGTGCAGAACACACAGCCCAGATCCAAAGCATCTCACGAGCTGTACTACAGCCACAATGAGTCTGGCTCTGTCCTCTCTTGTCCAAGAGTCATTGCTCTACAGCTGGCTAAATAGATTTTTTTTTTTTTCAGGCTTGGCCAGATCAAAACAGTTCCATTTCAAATTCAAAAATTTGCTTCCAAAAGCTGGCAAATATTTCTTAACTTCACTACAAAGCTGTCAATATGGAAGGGAGGGCATTTTGTTGTTATGATTTGATAGTCTTCATTCTGTCCCTGGTGTAGGAGAAAAGGGTTGCTGGAGGTCAGAAGCAACTGAACTTGCAAGAGATGCTAAAATGGCATTGAAAACAGAATAAAAATATGCTGTCTTTTGGCATAATGTCAGTCAGTCCAGATTTTTCAGGGTTCAAAGAAATAGAGAGATAGTAGAGATCAGCAACTTTTTTTTCTTAACACAATTATTTCCAGAAATATTAAGAGACACCTCATAGTCCTGACATGATTGAAAAAAAGAGAAATTATCTAAACACTAAGAAAATACCCAGGCATCTTCTAGCAGACCCGTACAAGCTTCTGCACAATTATAATAAGGTAAAATCCTCAGGTCAAGAATAGCTTTTCGAGGCATTAAGCTAAACACATATGTATTTGCCTGTTTTTGACTGGAGGATTAGTGATTTGTTTCTTTGTGAAACCCTACACTGAGCTCTTAATTAAGCTTACCAAGCACAAGTGCTCTTCAGGTGATCCAGACGACCTTTAAAGGGCCTGCAGCAGATGGTGCAAAGTCTGTATTCTGTGCAGTATTCTGCTGTTTTGTCTGTTAAATAAGTATCTAATTACTCCCAGTCTTATCTTATTTCAACACAGTGTCACTAAATTACTTACATGGCTGTAAGTAAGGTAATCCGTTGCCAATCCGATAAGCTTTCAGCTTGACTTTTGGGAAGTAAACTTGCACCTGATGAGAATTTTCTTTCAAGCAGACAAGAGCATCTTCCAGTACTTTTCCAGAGGCTCTTAACGAGATCATTCACTGTCTTTCCCACATAGCTTTGCTTTAGCTGCTCTAAGTAAATTACTGTGACAAATTTGGAGTGGTTTTCTCCCTAAAGTTTCTTTCTTGGGGGCAAAGTGGCTTCTATTTGTGATGTTTTGCATTGTGATGGGCAAGATGAGGTAAGCACTTGTGAAATCAAAGCGTCAACTCTGTGCATTTGTGGGCACCACACCATTAGTCTATTATTTCTTGAACTGCATATAGGCAGGTGGTTGACACAATTTCTTCAATATTGTCTTGGTGAGATCTAAGGTGTGAAAATAGGCAGGTTATTTCTGGAGACAGTATATAGATGTTTTTTCTCATTATAACTCTCAGCCTCGCTAATTCTGAGGTGGTATGTGAAAAGCTTGGCAATATTGGAAAGGTTTTCCCTCATCTCAGTCTTTCTCTAATCATCCCCTCTGCCTGGCAGCACACCTGCAGAGGAGGGATGTGTGCCATTGAAGAAAAGAAAAAATGCATTGCCCTTATGCAGTCATGTGTTGAAAAAAGGGGAGATGTTCTGTGACTAAAACCACTACAATTTCTGGCCTCTAAATAGTATTTGCTCTCTAGCTCTATCTTCAAAATGTATTCTGCCTGTCACTGTCCTGTGTGCAATCTGTTTGTCCTGCAGAAATCAGTTGAGATCTCAGGGCAGAATGAGGCTCTGTAAAATTGCCCACCACCTTTACTTCAGAGGCTTTTCTACAGTAACAGTGTTGAGGGGAAAATATATTTGAGAGAAGCATCTCAATCTCAGTACTCAATGGGTGTTTTATTTTTTTTATATGATTAATATGCTTCATAATTGTGAGGCACAAGCTGGTTTGATATAGATTGGTGAGCAGGTCTTAAAGGCTTGGTTTTTATTTTTTATTTTGCTGTCTTTTGTGTGTGTGTGTGTGTCTGTTTGGTTTTTTGGTTTTGTTTGGTTGCGTTTTGTTTATTTATTTGTTTGGGTTTTTGCTTTTTTGCTTTTTTTTTTTTTTTTTTTTTAAGGAACTTGTTTCAACAGAAACAGTAATTCAATTAAAATGGTGTGAAAGGCACTTGATCCAGTCAAAGCTCAAGATGAGCTCCAACAGACATGCCGAGCATCACTGCAGCCTCTGCAGCTCTTGCTCCTCTGGGTAGACCCCCCTCTGCTTTTGCACAGCAGAGTCATTTCTCCCATGATTTCCACCCTGAGCAGCAGGAGATGATCTGTTTTGTTTGAATGTAAGGTTCAGGTTCAGACCAGTGTTCTTCAGGTTTTGTTTAAGAGGATGTCAAATGAGATAATGCTGCCTTTTCTCCTTGAAACTATATAGATGTAGACAGTGAAGGGAAATGTCTCTTGTTCATGTACTTTGAGTCATTGTCCTTAATCAAATTCTCAGAACAAAACACAGGAAAAGCCAAGTTCACAGGCAGCCTAACAACCTCTTTGACTTTAGTCTCAGAGTTCCCATAAATAGTTTACAAACTAATTGTCTTTAAAAAGGAAAAACTCTGTTACTAAGGGCAAGATGTTTAATGTGTTTCTGGTAAATATGCAGTTTAATCTAATAGCACTGTTCCTAGCTGTTAATATCAATGGATGACCTGTTTGGCATGAGCTTCTGAGAGCAGAGCTGTCCTATTAACCTTCCAGGATATCTGTTAGACTCATTTTGAGAGTGATCTGGAAGAGCTTGAAGGAGATCGTTGTAAACTTCATAGTAGGAAGCCAGGGAAGTATTACCCGAAGCATACTTGCTGTTTTTATTTCATGATCAATTGTTAAAAAGGTCATTTATGTTTTTGCATTAGAAATCATACCAAGCTAAATAACATTCTGCCTCCCAGTTGGTAATTTCTGTAAAGCTGGATAAAAGGTTCAGCTGCAGACCTTGAGCTTTATCTTGTTCTGTGGATTGAAAATCCTGAAGTTTGTTTGTTTGTTTGTTTGTTTTCTCTAAATTATTATCCTTTCCTGACCAGTGTGCCTGGTGATGTGGCTCTCCATCTTCTTGGTTACTCATGCATACAATTTTACCCTTGCACTTTATCATGCTCAATACCTACCAGATATAGATATTTCTCTCATCCCCTCTCCTACCTTGCTGAAGTTGACCTGTGTTTAATACCAGTGAAATAATGAGATCCTACTGTTCAAAGGGATGTTATATTTACGTATACAGAGATAATTTTCAGAGCTTAAACTGAAGCAAATGTATAATTTAATTTTCTATTTAGGATTGCCACTACAAGGTGTTAAATTGCTGCTGCTGTAAGTGGAGCTGCACCAAATGTAGTAATGAATTTAACAGCCATATTTGCACTATAGTAAACCATAACAAGTCAATTTAGGATTTTGTCTCAGGAAACACTGAGTGGTTTTATTAAAAAGCATTCACACTTCATAGCATCAAACTATGCTGTCTTTATGTATGATTCAAAGAATTAGCTAAGCATTTATGCATGAGTTTTAGGGCTTTTTGGCAACTGTAGGAACTTACTCTTTTATTTCTACATTAAAACTTCACAGCAAAGTAGTATAAGTAAACATTTTTGCTCCGAAATATTTTCCAACTCTGGAAGACAGCCTGACTTTGAAATATCACTTTCTCAGGTGTTTTTTTCAGACAGTGCACACGGGAATGACCACCATGTACATTTGTCAAGGGTTCTCTCTTTTATTTAGTATTAAATGTTTTTCTAGTTCTCTCAGGCTTTGAACAAAAAGTAGAATACATGAGTACTTAACTCATTTGTTTTTGGTTTCTCTGAAAATCACTAAACTGATAGGAAAAGTACACATGAATTGAAATGAGGGAGTCTCTATAATCCTTAAATAAGTCTATCATTAATTGAAAGCTATGAGAACAGCCTAGTTCTTCTTAGCAGATGCAATATTTTGGACTTTCAGATGGGTCAAGTTTTTTGGCTTGTGTTTTTTGGAGGGATCAAGTTTTGTATTCACAATTCCTGTGTTAACACAATCTTGATACTTTCATATATCTGAGCTCTTTTTCAGTGATCATATAATGATTATTTCATAAACAAACAGAAGTATACTTGTAGGCACATCTAAACCATAGCCTTAGTTAAAACTATCAGTATTCATTTCACAGAGTAAGAAAGGAGATATATTTAAAATAGTATGTTTCCAGAATGACACAGGCAATCTATAATTTGAGAATAAATATCAACATTTGTGTTTTCCAGTACAAACCAAGCCTTTAGTTTTCAGCTCTGAGAAACTCAGCAAAAGATAAGGGACCAGTATCAGAATTTTTACAGAAGAATCCTTGTGACTCAGAATGCTTGGCATTATGATTTATGCCTGCATGAACAACTGTGGTTTTGCACTATGCTTTTCACCCTTTCTGTGCAGAAAGGAGTAACTCTAATGTGCTCAGGAGAGAATTTCCAGGTGCAAACTCCATTTGTCTGTCACTCCTGTTTCTGCTGTTCACAACAATCACAGTTACCATGTTATCAATGCTTTTAAGAGGAGAAGGTGCCATATATTGTTTTTCTAGTAATGTCTTCATAACCAACATGAAAATCTCATTCTGTAGAGTGAGGGAATTGACCAACAAAAAAGGTTTTGGTAGTTTTCCCAAATTATACTGCCCTGTAGGGACAGCTAATGCTAAGAGATTCTTGCTGACAATGACAGGCTACTTTAGACAAAAATGTGGAGATTACCTGCATACCATCAAAATAATTATTGTAAGATATTCCTATGTTAGGCACCTAATCAACATTTTGGCAGCAAAAAAAAATCATTCAGGTTTTAGCAAAAAATGTGTTCTACTACAACAATTAGGGTAAGGTCTAGATTTCCTTCTGAGAGAAAAGATTAGTTAACTCCTCTCATTTATGCTGGGACAGGTACTACAACAGCTTAGAGCAGTGGTAGAATGCAACAATATCTAAGCAAAATTTATCAAAAACTGGGGTCGTTCCCTTTTTGCCTGGAACCCTTTTTAAGCTAAGCCATGTTCCTTGGGGAGACTGAAGCCCTCAGAAGGCTCACCAGGGAGAAAAGGCTGAGAAATCATTCAGGGTTTCAGGTTTTCTTACTCTTTTCTGTACCAGTGGTCACCTTTCTCTCCTCTGCCATCTTGGGCAGGTCCTGGGGCTGCCTGTGTGCTTTTGCAGCATTGTTAGGAGCGTGCAAGAGTAACAGTCTGTCCTCTTCAGGTTTCCTCTTAAGATGAGAACAGGAGGTGAGATGAGCAGTGAGAGAATGGGAGCAAGTTAATTTGAAAGATGCTTCTTTGCTGGTGTTTAAGAGCTGTACATTTGCTCTTAAATTGATTTCTTCCTTATCATAGCTCCATGGATGAAGCCATCTTAGTTAAAACTTTAAAGGGTTTCCCATCAAGGTGTCAGTTAACAGGCTGCTATTCAGAGAAGAGAAAAACAGTTCCTGCCTGTCCTTTACTCTGAATGTTTGCAGAGGACAAGATTAATGTGCTTTTCATGTTCAGTCATGACAGGGGAAATGTTGTTTGCTATTTCTTAGTAGCTCAGCTCATGATTCTTCCCCACTCAATCTTGAGATACTTGTTTACAGAAGGCAGGAGAAAGATATAAGAATTTTGTGAATATTCATTGATAGTTGTACAGCAGTACTGAATTTATGAAGATGCAATTTTTTTTTTTTT
>VWZN01011093.1:0-42863 GCA_013396955.1 Regulus satrapa
ACCCAAACAATCAAAAAAGGCAGGAAGGGATTACATCAGCAAAAATGCTGGTTTGGGTAACATTTTCACAAGTGCCCAGCTGGGATGCCAGAAGCCCAATAACAGTTCCCCTGCTTTTGAAGGTGTGATGTTTTGCATCAGTCTGTCCTCAAGGTATTCCACTGATGGGAGCTGCAGCTGCACAGTGCAAATGAAGGCCTGCGTAATTTATTTCTTTCCTCCTAATAACAGCTGCATCCCCAGCATTACCCACAATTACTTTTTTTCCCCCTAAGACACAGAGGTTTTTAATGCACTGCTATGCAAACATTTTCACTGGAAATTTAAGGGATTTGGAAAAAATGTTGACATTGGCCACCTATTTTGGGGACATGGGCAAGCTACTTCCCTTGCATTTGCGCAGCTCTCTTTACGGGACATTGCAGTTATTTGCTTCTCAAAGATGTAATGAGGTGTAACTCGTGTATACCTGGGTAATTATTTGGAGAGAAAAGGCTTCATGTAAATGTAATTAAAAAAAAAAAATATTGTTATATTGACCTTTAGAACAACTGAAATGCTGTGAATTTGGTATAAACTGAAATGAAAAATTAGAGGAGTAATTCACTGCTATGGCTTTCTGCTGGTTCAATACTTGGAGGAAAGAAGACTCAGGCATCTTTACTATTGTGGACTTGAATTTTAAACAGATTTCAAAAGAAAGTCTGGTGGTAGAATCTTCTGATCTGTTTTATACATTTACCCTTGTGTACAACTAATTGCAGATTTTGGAATTCTTTTACCTGACCCAGAGTTCTGCAATGGCAGATTGCAAAAATGCTACACAAAGTTCATGGCTCTTGTTCTGCAGATCAAGCAACATCTTGGCTTTAAATGCAAAGAGTCACTTGGGAATTCAGGGAGTGATGGCTGGGGAGACAGCTCCTGATTCCTGAATCCCAGAGGATCTCTACCCAGGAGACTGTTGTGCCCCTCTGAACAGGAATTTGAAGAACTCCCCAATTAGCATTTGCCTGAGCCCTGCTTCTTGCTCATTTTCTACTTTCTTACAAGTGTTAATTTTGCTAACATTGTTCAATGATATCTTAAAAATATCTGCAGCACTGGAGGCAATTTTCCCTTCACTGTTTTGTTGTTTTTTTCAAGCATTTGCAACGAGTCCTTCTCTTCCTGAGATAACAGCCTCACTGAGGTCTAGTAGTTCAATTCCTAAATATTATATCCCTTTTAAAAAACACACCAAAAAGAATATGAAATGCCACATATAAAACAATATTTTGGAATATAAATAAGCTTGCTTGGATTAGTATTCCATAATAACATGATTATTTCTCTCAAAACCAGTGCTGCTTATGTTGTTTCCTGTTTGAAATATCCTGCTTTGCATTTTTTTAAAATTTATGAAATAATTGGTTTTGCACAGCAATCCACAGCAAAAGTATTCAGAGACCCTTGTGCATTTCTGCCTGATCTGCTACATTTCCTCTCTCCAAAAGAAAAAGACCTTGGATGTTTTAGATATGGCATTCAGCATCCTTCAAAAGACAAACTTAAAAATTAGCTCTGATGTGATATAACTAAAATGCTGATGGTTCAATTTTTAGATTTTCAGGGTTGGTGATAGCTGAAATAAACCAGTTACACAACTGGAGCTTTTTCAGGAACACATTTAAGTGAATGCTTAAATTTGGGCATATATGTAAGGAAATTTTAAATATTTTCCTAAATTAGATTTTTGCTTTCCTGGGGGTGTGTATACAAAATATGTCCCTCAGCAATATAAGTATTTCTCTGAGCACTGTCAGGGCAAAGGGAATGAAAGTCTAAAGTTTAGGGGGATGGCCTCTCACTTCCTATTTCTTGAAGTTTTGCTGTAATCATATCTTTGCTTCAGAGGGTTGAATCCTCTTCACTCCGGCTTTCTCTTGTTTGATTTGGAAGATGTAGCTATGTATTTCCTTAAGTCCTGATTAATGTGGAGAAACATTCTTTTCATGCTCGTAAAAAACAGACGCATCCCAGCCAGGCCCAGAACATATGTGACTGGTTCCATCCTCTTTACAACATATTGCTGTGTGAAATAAGGAACATGCGACAATCATCACTTTCCAGTCTCCGGACTGTGATGCCAGATAGAAGGCACCCATCCATTTTTTTTTCCTCTCATCCTTTTTATAGTCCTTACTCTCCCATACTGATTACATTTGAATAGCCATTTTATTGCCAATTCTGTTAGCTATGATCATGCCTTTTTATTCTATTAAATGAAGTTAAATGGAAGTAGGAGAATCAAGCCTTTTGTTTAACCAGTTGCTGGCTTGAAGGTTGAAATGGTTCACCATTCCCTTTCTTCTATTGTTAATAAATAAGATGCCCAATTCTTTCATTTAATTAATTTCTGATCTTGAGGTTTGATGGTGTTGACATTCTAAGAATCCAGAATGAATTAGTCATTTTGTGGTGCCAAAGCTCACTGTGCATAGGAGAGTGCTGCTAGTGATGTGAAAATAAGAATACCACAACAAACCAGGCAGTAAATTTTTTATGCCTTTCTTTGGAAACTTTTTTTGTTTGTTGTTGTTTTAGTATAAGGGGGTATATTGACTGTAAGTGATCATATCCCTGACTGCACAGAAGAAAGGACTCAGGTGTTCTCACATGAAAGAATCTCTCTAGAAAAATTCACTTTTTTGTGAAAAACACTTTTCCTGTTTAGTTTTGCTTTTCCTGTTTCTCTTTGTTCAAGCAGAACTACACTTTAAAAAACTTTGGACACACAGCTGGACATACATAAAAACCACACCTGGTTTGTATTTGTAATTTACCTTTGTCAATCATATTGTTATTTGAACATATAGTTGTTCAATTTACAAATGCACATATGGAGCTCTGGTTCTGTACCTTTAAAATTAATAGGAGCTTTGCCATTAAATTTGGGGAGTATCAGATAAAACCCTGTATGTACAGATTAGACATCCAGATTCTTGTGTCTTTCGTGTCCAATGATCTTGAAAATACAGACTCAATTTGGACGCACTGGGCAGCTGGATGCATTATCCAGTATTTGTCCCTGAGTGAGCAGTCATTGTCTTACTCTAGGAGAAAGTGTCTAAATCTGGCTCAATGACAAAAAAAGGAAGAAAGAAATCTTTACTTTTCTTCTTTTGTTTCAAACCAGGAATGAGTAAATAAATTCAGTAAGAACATAAAATACATTGAAAGCTGAGAGAATTTATGTTTGCATTTTAGGTATAGGATGTGATTTTGAAGAGTCTGTTCTTTATTTCCCTCTTTCTTCCTGATTTATTTATTGACTCCCAGGCAAACTTGTTTGCCATGTGGTGCAAATTGAACTAAAACCGCTGAATTTCTGTAACTGCTTAGGGTACCTACTGTCAGAAAATCTGCGCAAGTTTTAGAATTAGCAGACACAAAAATGTTTATCTCACTTGTTAGCTTGGTAAAAGCCCACTGACTTTCTGAAATCACAGCAGCGAGCTGTAAATGATGTGTGAAATGAAAAGGCTTTGCTCACCCAGTGAAGACAGAGCAAACATTGAGGAAGCTGTGCCATTAGACTGGGCTTGGTGGAAAGGAGGGAAACAGCTGTGATACAAGAAGAATTAAGCCCAGAACATACCAGCAAAGACAGGAAATAAATCAAGTTTGATATAATTTTCCTATGCAGGTTTGGTTTTTTTTCTCTTTTCTGTCTTGCTCTGTTTCTTTTCTGTATAGAGACTGCAAAGCTGAGTGGTTCTGGTTTGTGTGACTTGCATGAAATTTTAAATTTGAAGTGATCATTGATTTGTGCATTATGTTCCAGTATGTTCTACTGCATCAGGCATTCTGTTTTGTTTCTGACCACGTCTACATGTTTTACGGAGAAACAGCTTTAGCAGGGAGTCTGTGATAGAAAACTGACTTGGAAAATGAGTGCCAGTTCAAGGGCAGAATCATCTGTCTTTTCTGCCTTCACCCTTCGGATGATCTGGGAAGAAAAGGGAAGCACATGGGGGTTAGAAAATTGAATGACACACTTAGAGGTTAGACAGAGGCATAGATTTGAAAGAGTTTACCCTTGCAGAGGAATCAGATGCTGAATCTGTTCTGGCTATCACCATATTAATGGGAAAAGAAGGAGGAAGGGATACATTGAGAACCAGAGGATCTCCTCGCCAGTGGGTGCTAGTGGGTTCCAGCAGGGATCACACATCCCTGGCTCTTCCAAGTTTACCCTGTTTCCATACCATCTGCCATCCCTACCCCCCATACTTGTTGGCTTAACCCTGTTAAACACATGGCCTTGTGCATGCTGGAATGAGTAGGCACAGACCATTATGTGACTGCTCGATTTGAACATTGAATCAGGGGAATAGGAATATATGACTTGGGTAAGAGCTGGGGTTGTACAAGCGTGCTAGCACAGCTTCTGGATGGGATCTAGCTTGCACTGTCCAGATCCAAGTGTGAGGAGAGCAGGTGTGTGGTTCTCTGCCCATGCAAATGGACTTTAAATACTGCATTGCCAGGCAGTATTAGATTTAAATCCTATTGTGCAAAGATGCTAAATAACTATCCCTGTCCCAGGATCCAGGCTTTGAATTAGAGCTTTTTGTTATAACAACTTGTATTTCCAAAAAACCAAGATGCTCTGTTGCGACAGTTCCTAACAGTACAGTTTACAATTTTTTTTTTTTTTTGCTGTATTTTGGCTTGTTACTGTAAAATACTGTGACAGATGGAGCATCATCTGTCAACCATTCCTATCTGACACAGAGTAGAAATTATTGCTGTGATGAAATTACTGATCTTGTATCTTTACATTTAGGAGCAAGGAGGATTTTATACTCAACTGAATAAAATCAAAAGCAGTTTAGTTTAGGATCCAAGAGGGATTTTACTCTAGGAAGACCCTTAGTGACTGGAGGTGGAAAAGATTTTAGTCTTGGCAGACACAGCTACATAAAAGCTAATTTCTCATAGCTGTCTTATTGCTTTCTATGATATGTCAACACTAGTATGAAACACTAGCATGGATTTATCCATGAATCTTTCGTGTGTGTTTTTCAGTCAATAAGAACTAAGGAAAATCCAGGTTGTTGGTTTTTTTTTTGGTTTTTTTTTGGTTTTTTTTTTGGTGTGTGTGTGTGTGTTTAGTGCATTCTCTTAGCTGAGAGCCAACACACTTCTCTGTGTAAAATCTGGGAACAAGGGGAGAGCTTGACTAGCCAGACTTGCAGTCAGGAGAACCATGAGAGTCAAAGACATTGTGAAAAACAAGTAGCAAAAAAGATTCGGTTTTCCAGAGTTTGCTGGCACAGATACGGATGTGGCACTTATTTGGCCTAATGTGGAAGTAATTATAGTATTAATGCCATCTTATTAGTTCTTAAACCCAGGACAACTTATCATTCTAATGACCAGTGGCTTTTATCACTGATTTGCTGCATCATTTGCTAATACTCTTGGTTTAAGTAGTTATGCTGGAGAAGCAAGGAGGGGCTAAGATGAAATGATAAGAAGGAAAGAAATTTAAGGATGTGGCTCTTACGAGTGATGGTCCTTGTGCCTAAACATGCCTCCTTATATTGATCCTATATACTGGAGAGGAAAGCTTATCCACGTACAGGCTAATGCAGCAAAAGTCAGACAGTAGGTAAAATGTCTTGTTGGTACTACCCTGAAACTGAGTAAGAAGTCTCTTCTCCATGATTTTTTTGTTCCATTTAAAGTCTGCTCTGCTTAGTACTTGTAAGAAATGATAATTCTTATCCCTTCAGCAAATAGTGATGGATTTGGTGCTTCTTGGGATTATCCCCAAAGAAATATGCCACCTGAACATCTTCAACCTTGAGATAAAGCACCTGTAAACCTAGATCTGAAAATCTTGACATCATGGATTTCTTAGGGCATTTCTTAATAGGGCTTTTCGCTGTGCCAGAAAAGCAAATAAATCGTTCATTTTTTGCTGCTTTTTGTTTAAACTAGAAGGTCACAGGCTTTTTATTTTGTCCTGAAAAAGAGTCCAGCCACCTTTGTGGACAGTGGTTTGGATTAGTCCTTATTTTTTTCTGACCCTGCCTGTCCATTCCCAACAGTGAAAGGGAATCACTGTTCATTAGGTGATTAAGAAAAGTTTAGAGTGGCTTGGAACAGCACAGATGTGGATTTTCCTGCCAGAGAGCCTATTAGTAAATGCTTTTATGGGACTCTTCACTCTTCTAGAATGAGTAAGTCGTGCATTCACAGTCTTGCAAAGCAGTCATCTGTGAATTTTACGTGAAGAAATGTAGGGGAGGCATGTGTGGTGTGTGCTCCAATGGGACTATTCCCTAGCCACCACTTGCCTTGGAAATTGTATTAAAAAGTACAATTGTTGGTCATTAGGGTTAGCCTTGCAAAGCAGGCATGACAGCATTAGCAGGAAATGCTTCCTTGATTTCAATTATAATGCATAAATTATACTCTTCTTCTGTCTTATCCGTGCAACATTCAACACCAGCATTTTCATCTCGGTCTGGGGAATAGAATTTTGCACATGGTATAACTTCCATTGCCTTAAATACAGCCTCCCCAATTTTATCACTGAGCACTCAAAATCTTCATTATTACAGTTCAGCCAGCAGAAATTAGTTGTATTTAGATCCCAGTAGGCCATAGGATGCATGCAGCTTTGAGATTTGGCTTCCCCTTAGCCTTGGGAAGCAGTCTTAAAGCTTAATGATTGAATTACAAGAAGTACTTGTACTTTCCTCTGCCAACACTAGAGTAAAAACCAGAGCTGTCCTGGGGTGTGAGAAAGGAAGGGGAAAGATGGGGCTAATCATACAGTGCTATAAGACTGAAGCATCTATGGGAAAATCTAGTTCCTCTGATTTGCTCTCCTCTGGCAAAACCCTTACATGAAAAAGTGGTTGAGATAATTACACCGTGGAGGTCACTTTATTATTTACAGTGGTTTATTCATGAAGCATAAGTATGTAGCTTACTGATCTTGTTGTCCACACATGTGAGACTTTATCTGTCAGACTTTATCTGCCTGTATCTGAAACATTTGTAGGGTTTCTCTGACTAGTTTGGGTAGCAATGGCTGTGAAGCCTCCTGGAACATAGGCTTCAACCATGCAAATCTGCACGTAAGGACTGTGGTGGACTTGTACGACCCTCTTTGGCTGTTGAAAAGTCACTTCTCCTAATACTTAAAGTAGTTACTTCTCCCTTTATTATCATCCTATCTCCTGTTATGGTCCAAAACAAGCTCACCAGTATTAATGAACATGAACTGCTCAGCCTATCAACTTACTGTGTAAAATCAGTATTCTTTCTACCTTTTGTATTGAAACAATTGTGTGTGCGTGTGTGTGTGTGTTTGCATTGGAGGATTGTGCTCCATTGTCTATGTTTAGCACATATCTGCTTGGTAAATATATCTCAGTTGAAATGCCTGTGTGTGTGAAAAGAGGAGTTTCTTGATGTTGTCTCTACAGAAGACTAAAATTATAACTCCAGGAAAGGAATGTGAAGTGTTCAAAATGACAAGAAAAACTGATCTGATGTTGAAAAAAATACAAGTCTGATTTTTATTCCAAAGAAGAAAACCACTTGCCACTTACAATCTTCTATTCACATGTTTTATCTACATCATTAATTGAAATTCTTCTTAGTCAGTTCTTTCCTTCTCCTCAGCAGAAGCAGCAAATTTTCCAGTTTTCTAAATTTGGTCCTGAACTTCACATGCATTACAGAAATGGCTAATCCAGAGAAAACCATTGCCTGCTTTACTGTTTCCATGTATTCACAAATTCAACATTAGAGGAAATGCACTTAGAACTAGTGCAACATTGACACTGGAAGCTTTTCACAGTAGAACACTGATTGCAAATAATATTATGCTCTGATCTGAACAAAAGTTGTTTTCAAGTAGAAATACTTGGGTGTTCATATTATGAGTTTACCTACACGTTAACTAAGATATTAGAGGCAAATTTCCTTGTGATTGTAACCCAATAGAAAGACAGAAAACTTAATTGTGCCATACCATCTAACAGGTGCTGTCCAATAACCAGTAAGTTAAGGATTATTCAGACTGAAACATTTTAATGCTAGAATAACCAAAATTGGCTTTTTATCACTGTTCTTCATGGGTAGGCAGCCCTGTTTGAATTGGTTTTATCTCCAAGTCTCTTTCTGAATGTCCTCTTGCTACAGAAAAGAAGGAAGTGTGTGCTGTGTCCAAGGAACATGTTAACTAACTACTGTATAAAGTTTTAGACCTTGTGCAAACTGGGAGAAAAAAAATCAATATTTTGCATTCATAAAGCACCTTCTGTTCGTCTCAGCTCATGGTGAAGATGTGAACTCTGAATTAAGAAGCAGCACTATCATTATACCCAACCTACTGACAGGTAAACTAAGGCAGAAAATACTGTGAAATTATGAACTCAGCTAGGAACAAAATCCAGGAACAAGAAAAAATCTTTAGTACTTAAAAGACCAGAAATGTTTCACATTGCCCTTTCCACTGTATCAATTGAATATATAAGAAGGTGGCATTTTCCTTCCTTTAACAATTTCTGATGTGGTAGGCAGACAAATGAGTAACATGTGTGTCATAAAACAAGTTCAGATTTTTTTTTTTTTTTACATAAAAATGTAGGTTTCTCCTAACTCTTCATGTCAGGATTTGAGGACTGGGAATCTATTTTGTATCCTCTGCACAAATCCTTCCTCATTGTGCAAAACACCTGGGGGCTTCTCCTTACTACCACTTTCTTGCAGCTGTTGCTTCAAGCTCACTCTTGGTAGCTACAATTGGTGTGACAGAGAGTGGAGTAATTCTACATTATGTACTACTATTTACAGGTGACTGGGGATATTTGCACTTGAATGCTGTGCATGTGCCTTCAGCCAATAAGCAAGAGTTTGGCTCTGAGAGGCCTTACTGGTTTTCAGTACCAGTGACCGTAAATAATGGT
Organism: Regulus satrapa; assembly: GCA_013396955.1. Taxonomy (NCBI): domain Eukaryota; kingdom Metazoa; phylum Chordata; class Aves; order Passeriformes; family Regulidae; genus Regulus; species Regulus satrapa. Next base: position 8,979 of record VWZN01011093.1, read on the forward strand.
CACTGATGCACAGCATCCAACAATTTGCTCGTCTGTTTCCTTTTATTGCAAATGTTGTATTTTCCATTCTGGCTCTGTGAAAAATTTTTGTGATTTCCAAATCTCCTTGTTAATCTGGGAGCAGGAGCATTACAGAGCAAAGAAGACATGCTGGAGAACCCAGGGCAGAGGTACCCCCAAACCCACCACTCACCCCTTGGGAACAAGGGAGAGTAAGCCTGGCAATGCCATAGCTGCATTTTGCCTAGAACTGAGGTGACCTGCTGTTCTTCACTTTTTAAACTTTATCTCCTCAAGTATTGGTTTAGCTAAAACCTGTAAACAAGATAGTGTATCTTACAACAAAACAAAACAAAACAAACCCCCAAAAAAGGGTTATGGCTATCTTAAAAATTATATGGACTGCTGAAATGTTGCTCTGTATCTGTCAGAAATGAGACTGTATTGCTTATTCACCCCTCCTCCTGAAGCCTCATTCCGAAAACAGCAATACTTCTCTTCCATATTTCCTAACATTGCAGCATTATTCTAAGTTTCATAATCTCCTCTACCATCACAGTCATACAGAATTCATGTGCTTTTACCCACCATGCACAGAATGGAAGACCTGGAATGAAAATGTAATTAAATCATATGCAAATAAAAAATGCTGCAGCTGACTTCATAAGAAGGAGACTGTCATATCAAATACCATATTGTATTTGATTTCAATATTAACTGATAGGATTAGCAGAGATGAAATTTACCTTAGAAAGGTGAGCCTGCCTAGAGTTACTGGTGAAAGGATTTCAGTGCTTTTGCAGCTTTTGCACCCAGGAGCTTTTTTGTTCCTAACCTTGGTGCAAAGAAAGCTGTTTTGTGGCAACTGAAGATTTTGCTGCCTGGGTGGTGCTGTATTTCCCTCCAGCCTGGTCCAGGAGGTGGCCAGATGTCTGAGTGTGGCTGAGGGGACAGGTCATTCTGCTGTCTGCAGCAAGGCTGGGGTAGGGCTGGGCCATTTGCTCCTGCTCCTAAGTGGGCTGTAGAGGTGGGCAGCCTGGGAAGACTGTGCCCAAAACCTGGCTGCTGCCTGGGAGCTCTGGCTGTAGTCACTTGACTGTATACTGGCGGAATTTTAGGGCATCCTTTTCTTGCACCAGTGCTGGATTCTGGATAAAGAACAGAGGAGGCATGAATTGGCTTCCCTGGACCCTGCAGATAGGATCAGAGGAGGCACAAATTCTTTTCTCTCTCTCTTGGTGCTTGTGGACCATCTGGGCAGTTCTTGTGTTCTCTCTGCCTTTCTCAAGGCCCTGAGAGCTCTAATATGACTTACTAGTGCCCTGCACCTCACATATGGGTCTGTGCTGGTGATGTTTCCTGGCTTTCCTCCTCCCGTGGGAGTGCTGAGCCTGGCCCTGTGATGCAGGGACCTCTCGGCCAGTGCCATCTCCTGGTGCTACTGCCTCCCAGCCCCTATGCCTTGGTTCAGGGCTTTTCTGATCCTCTGCCTTCATAAACACTTCAGTGGCTTGGACTTCGGTGTGAAGTGCCTTGGGATTCCAGTATGAAAGGTGCTATAGAAATGTATTTTTGATTTAATTTGGTTTGATTTACAGTTTGAAAAATGAAAATCTTTCTGCACAGCTAAGACCCCTGTATAATTTTTCCAGCTTGCTTATGCTGCTTGCAAAGCTACTTGCATTCCCTTTTGGATCACTGGGGATTTCCTTGACACATTTACACTCCTGTTCTCAATAACTTCATACCCAGTCTCATGCTGACACTTTCTCTCTTTCTTTCTCTTTTTATTTATTAAAATTACCTGCTCCACAGGTATTAAACATAACCAAGCCAAGCAGAATAGAGGTCAGTCATAAAAATATAGATGACTACATTTTTCCCAGTTATGATCTACAACAGGCACTTAGTCCTTTAAAATATTGCTACACCTTCAGAACCCGGAGACCCCAATAGCATCAGAGGTTTTAAGAAAACATTGTAGACATTTCCTTTCAAATCCCTGTACTTCCTGAATTTCTGTCATTATTTTTATACTACAGTGTCATTTTGTTTGATGCTGGGTTCCTATACTGGCAGGCACTCTGCAAACCCACAGGAGTTGCCCCAGAAACCACACACTTAAGCAGACAAAAACATTGACAAGAAAGCAGAAGTACAAGAGAGGTGAAGTGATTTGTTCAAGGCCACAGAGCAGCTCACTGGCAGGGCTCGCTGCGGAAGACAGGCTTTCTGGTGCCGTACCCACAACAGTTACCTGCCTCTAAATCTCTGAATTCATCCTTTAATCCTTTGGCATTCACAAGATTTTAAAAAATTACTTTACTGGACTTGGGGAAGCTTGGGTCCCTGAAGTGGAAAATATCAAAGAATATGGCCAGCACTTGTAAAATTAAGTTGGGTTATTTAATGCATTCCTAGAAGCTTATATCTCTGTGAAGAAATGCAGTAATCCAGGTTCCCTTGCCAGCATTTCCTTATATGTGACAGACTTACGGTGAAGGACAGGAGAAAAATGGGAATGATTTTACCTCTTACCAGGAACATTTCCTTGTGCTTGATATATAGTAACAAATGGTGAAACTACACTCAAAACTCTGCAGGTTGGTAAGAACTTTGGAGTGAAAACAAAGAAGTTGACTAGTAAGTTTAAACAGCGGAGATGTGTTTTGGAGTAGAAGATTGCTTCTTGGTGATACAGTAATCAGAGTAAGAACATCAAAAATTAAAGATGGAGGGCAGTTTTGGCACTGGCACAGCTTTTCACCAGAGGCACTGCACTTCCCAGTGATGTTAATTAACACTTTCTTTGCCGGATGATATGAACTAACAAGGCAGAAAGGCACAGCACATGGTGAAATAGAGGATTGAGCTGGGTCATCCTGAGGTGACACTGGCACTGCTTTGAAAATGTTTCCAGAGGGATTCTTCTCGTCTGGCTTGTAACAGGCATCAAATCGCTGGTGGTGGTCTGAGGCCCCTCTGCTGTGGCAGGAGGATTCTGCAGAGAGAGAGAGCCCCTTTGGGGGTGATTCATCCTGTCTGCCCCAGACACCTGTGTAGGAAGGAATGAATTCCTCTCTGAAGGGATTGCTCACTCTTCACTGAGTGCAAAGGGAGCCTGGATGACAAGCAGCTCTCTTCTAGCTGTCTGGACTTCCAGGGAATTACAAGTCAGGGAGACCAGTCCCAGACCTTTGTGTCCTCCTTCATGTTGCCATCAGAAATGGTTAGACCTGCTAGGGCAGGCTTACAGTCTGTGCTTGTGAGCATTGCACACTCCAAGTTTTAGAAGTATGTCCAACATCCCTCTTTCACATTTCTCTGGAACACTGCTGATTTCATTCCTATTGCATCCATAGCTTTCAGCTTACAGTCACAAGGTGGGCTGCTGGGAGAGGAGTGTTTTTTTGTGTGTCCAAACATGATTTCTTGGGAAAACATATAGAGGACACAGCTGCAACGAAATGGCGAGACAGGTGCAGATGCCTGTTTATATTTTTAAAAACTGCAGATGCATCTATATGTGTACATAGAACAGCTCAGGCAAGCTAGGATGCATGGATTAATTGAAACACATACTCTTCAGAAAGCCACTTGCGATATACTTGGTTTGATGTTGTATTTGTAACCAACACTATAGTGGTTGTTGGGGTTTTTTTCTGCTTGGGAAATTTCAGATGTGGTATTTAGCTTTGTTTGGAATGAAGACAAGTCTTTTGGCACAGAATAATTTCCTGCAAAAGAAAATTGGGTCTCTCTAAGGCTTCAAAAGTCATGTGAATAGTTTTATCCTGCTGGCCTATTCTTGGTGCACTATTTATCTTCCTTCTCTGTGTGCTGTGCATGGCAGGGCCTCATCCTCTTGTGATGCATGTGTCAGGGGAACCTTGATTCTGACTAGGAACTGCAGATACCATATCATTAAAATTAATAAACAGGAACAGTGGAGGTTCCTGGAGAGACTATGATAAACATTTGACGAAACTTATTTTGTTTTAAATTGTGTCATCCTTCAAAAAACAGTATCTTCGCTATCTCATCCCTTGTGCCTTTCTATCATGTCTCTGTCATGTGCTGAAGTTACCCATTCGTCTCTCAGCCCACTTTCCTCCCCATGTCACACTTACAAGGTGGCTGACACCTTTTCTTGTCCTTCACTGACTGATGGCTTCTAAACCTGGCTTTCTATGCCTCTCCCTAGCACGAACCTCTGGGTATTCTCAGAGTATGCATGGGGGTACAGGCATCTTTGCTCTGCAAGTGTTGAGTCGTGTCAGGTGGGTGTAGTGACTCAGAAATAGCTTCTCCAAAAAGAAAATAGCATTGCTCTTCTTATTTTATTTCATTTTAAAAGGCTTTTTTTTTTTTAAGGCACAGTTTGTTAAAGCATGTTGTTTGCAAAATCAATAGAGATCTGTGTGTATTGTTTGGCTCCTTAATCTTTAATCTTCCCTTACAGTTTTTTTTAAGTTCTCCTCCACCTCAGCTTGGACTAGCATTCTCTCCCTGCTTCCAGATATTCTCTCACCTGCTGGGAAGCCGCATGTAATAGTATATGAGCAATCCTCCTGATGACATCCAGGCTCCCCTGCTGTACTCCAGACTTGGGATCCTGCAGTGATTTAACATCTTTGTTTCTAAGCATAGTTTAGGAAAGATTAAAAAGTTCTTTGCATAATGTGTGCTTACTGGATCCATGACACTTATTAAAAACATATGCAGAAAGTCCCCACCTCCCATCTCTTCTCCTGGACCTAATGGCTGTGTGCTGTGATGGGTTCATTATTTCTGATGTTCCCCTGCAACACACCCTATTCACTCTCTCTAGGAAACTTCCCTTGGAGCTTTCACCTTTCAGGTTTGTTCTCTATTTTTTGTGGGTAGTTGCCATACTGGCTCCACCTGTTGAAAATCCTGTGGATGGGGAAGAGAATCTTCTTGTGCTGCAGCCACTTTCCTATACATTCACCCATTTTCTCCTCCTCATTGTCTCCCTTCCACACCAACACTTTCTGCCTCTAAGACCTTCTGACCTGAGAGAAGCCAGAAGAAGGAGAGTTACAACAGGATAGCCACAATGGGAAATTGATAATAGATTGTATCTGCCGTGGTTTTAAAGTCAAGACAGCAAATCCACTGCTGTGGTGGAGGAGTTTGTAAAAGTTAACATTATCCACATTTATGGAGGTCCTCTTTCCCTGGGAAGATTGTGGATTTTCAAACTGCCTGAAACAAGTCTCAAGAGAATCCAGTGATAGGTGAGAGAAGGACTGATGCGAGGCAGAAAGAGGAGGGAGTATAAATCATCCACCTCTGACTGAGGTACCAAACAAACCTGAAGCTATAGCTGGGACCTTGGAGAAACTAGTCAAATGTATTGTTCCTTCTCTTGAGGGAAAAAAAGGTGAAAAAAATCACGGGGAGCAAAACATTTTCTTTGCTTTGCATATTACAAAAGGCACCAAATGTAGAAAAGAAGAGGAGCAAGTAGGCTGATAAGAGATTTCATTTCATTCCCCTCAGGGTGCCAACTTACCAGTGGTAACCTCGTGGTCTGCTGATGTCATTCACACAAAGCAGTTACTTCTGAAGAGACAGGTTTTCCTCAGATTTTACCATCTGAGGGAAAAATAGAGGAAAAATTTGTTTGAAAGGGAAAAAAATGTTAAGGTGTCTGTGTTTTACCAAAAGCCTTTGTAGGAGGTTATTAACTTCAAAAGAAAACTAAATTTATCGTAACTTCTCTCCTCCCTCCCTGTGTTTCTGAAAAGAGCGCTTGCTGTGATTGTCTGAGCCATTAAGGGCTCCTGGAAGGGCAATGAAGTCCTGTGCTCCCATGTCTGTGTGCTTACTGATTTATAAACCTCTCTGTAGGTAGAAAGAAGAAGGTGAAATTTCCCCTTTAGTGGCAGATGGGCTCCAAAGACTAAAATACAATTATTATGCAGACTCTCAACATGTAGAAAATGGGAATAAAAATCTGTGTCTAAGATCCATATGAGGGAAACTTTCTTCTCAGGCTCTCAAGGGAGCAGACTTCATCACCCCAAACTTTCTTCTTCTTTTTGAACAATGATTCCTGGAAAGAAAGACAAGGTTTAAAAGAAGTTTGCAGAGGTGAACCATGGATGCCACCTGGTCCTTTTGAATGTTAGCCTGAGATCCACACAAACAGGCTGTGCTATTCATGTACCCGTGTGACATTTTGAAGAAAAACTTTCTAAAGAGCCTGTGCAGTGGGACTGGCAAATAGGAGGTTTGTGTTTTCTCTTGCATTGCAGTAAAATCTGCAATCTGAAGCAGACAGGAAAATAGCTGAACTGCTTATGCCATTGCTGGTACAAGAGAGTTAACATGGCATGATGCAGAAGGTAGAAGATTTCCTAAAAAGCTCATACTATGTGGTAGTGGTTTCCAGAGCCCAAATACGATTTCGTATGAGTGTGACATGCTGGCTTTATCTTCAGAGGAACTTTCTCCCCTCTGAGCAGGTCCACTTGCTTCTCCCATCTGTATGAACCTGATCCTTATGTTCCCTGGTAACGTCACACTTTTGACAGAGCTCTTCATGTCCCAACCTTTCCCTCCTTGCAGCAGGTAGCCTTGTATTCGAAAAGTGGCCTTTTCAGGAGGTTACCTAGTCAGTTCTAACCAGCTCTGATGGTAACCAGGGGGGCAGTTTGTCCTGCGTGCTCTGTTCAGACAGACTTGTGTTGATGCTGTCAGGGAGGTGGGTTTAGTTTTGGACAGTCCTGCATTAGAAGGTGAAACTTCAGGCAGTTTTAGGGTGAACAAGCCCTCAGTTTTGCCTAACCTGGTAAATATGGGGTGAGAAAATTGGAACCTTTTCTCAAGACATGGGCATTTCAACCCTCTCTGGCATGTGCCCAATGCAATTCCAGCGGTGTTACTGGATGGATACTGATGTAAGTGACAGTCCTGCTGAACTCTGTGTCTTCTCTGCCTCTAAAGTAAGCAGTACTTAGGAAATGGGTAGTTAAAATGCCCAAATATCCCTGAAGTAAGCTTAGCTGCAGAATAAGTGATTTAATTAGCATACAGTAGATACTTATTGTTAAGTGAGAATGCCATCCCCTCCTGCAGGGATTTCAGTTAAACATGATGATTGATAAATTGTTATATTCACACGGTGTCACTCAGTGATATAATCATGGCTTTTGTAAATATTTAGTCAAGAGAGCAATCCAGCTGTTCCCAGCCAGGTTTCATCCAGTGTCAGCCAGTGTTCAGTGCTGCTGATTTATTTCATGTGTTGCTTAAGCCTTGAGTAAGAGCACATTTTTATGAGTCTCGAAATACCTATGGTAATAAATAGTGAGAGTGCTGGAGCTAATGACAACAGCAGAAATAATTATATGGAAAAATATTGCCCAGGGTCCAGAATATGGCCAGGTACTTAACTATTTGTAGTTTTTTTAGAACAACTGCTTAGCAGCTTTTGGTCTAGATTTATGGCAAAGCAGCCCTCACCAGATGTCATTGGAAAGGGAATCCAAGCAGAAACCATTTCTCAGAAGGACACTAGCATTTTCTCCTAAAGCTTGGCTTAGCTATTGACAAGGGGTTGAGGTTAAAACAGTGTTGCACAATGAATGAAAATTCAGTTTCCTGAAGAAATTCAGGATTTTGATATTTACCTTAGGTTCAGTTTAGAAAGTCTGAAATTCCTCCTCACAGAGGAAGGTTCTAGGTAGGATTCCCTCTGAATCAACTGCGCTGGTTTTGTTATTCAATACAATGCTAGAACATAAAATATACAAACATTTTAAAAATGGAAAATAATTCTCAGATGAAACACTGACACTGTTCTCTCTGAAGGTGTCCAAACCTGACATATTCACAGTGTTGGACCCTTCTTGTGGTTTTTTTTTCCTAAAACATATTTCTGCAGAACTGACAATTCTGTGAGCCAGTTCATCTTTAATGAATTTATATTTTCTGGTACTTCTTTCCTGACCATGTTCTTGCTTGATGAAACACCCATGCAACTTTTCCTCACTCATCTGTCTCACTTTTATTTTGAGAACTCTTCAGGAATAGCTTTTGTTCTCATGTCAGTTCTTTGTTGAGGAACTGGCTGTCGTGATGTCCTACCCCCAAGACTTGGAAGTGATTCACAAAAAAAGAAAGTTTAAAAAAGATGACACCCAGTTTGGGCTGTATTGCGTATTTGAGATAGCATGCTTCACCCACAGGACAAGATGGTAGATGCTGAATTTAACTTATTCCCAGTAAAGAACCTCTTCAGTGACCCATATAGACACCTCTTAGTGACAGCAGAGGAACAAATTATCTTTACTGCCAAAGTTTTATTTGCAGAAAATTCTGCTTTTTGTTCCCTCTTTGCAATTCATGTTTTTTTTTTTTCATGTTCAGAAGCAGCTCGTGATCACAGGGTGTTTCTAACTTTCCAGGGAATGTGGACATTTTGAAAAGAAATACAATATTAACAGCAGTGGAGTGAGCACCTTCAACAGGGTAAGCTTAGATCAATACACTCAGAGCCTCTTGCTAACTTGGATCCTAAAGTGGGGGGAACACACAACGCACTCCAGGAAGGAAAGCAAAGTCTAGAAGGTGCCTGAAAGCAACCATAGCTCACTGACAGAATGAGGTGAGGTCGTCCTACAGCACTGCAGACAGAGTGAGGCAGAGACTTTTTTATTTGTTGAGTGCATGAAAACATCTGAGGCAAAGGAAAAGCTATTTCAAATGGGCATTAGCATGCCTGTTGGCTCTCTCAGACTGATATCAAGGGCGCCCTTGAGCTCAGAGCCAAGTGGAGGTACACCCCTTGAGAACCCGAGGTGACAAAGTGCAGGTGGAAATGCTGTTCAAATGTATATTTAATGGACATGGGGATAAGCTGTGTTCCAGCCAGTGAAGATAGAAAAAAAAAAAAAAACCACAACCCCCCCTAACAGTATCTCATGGTCGATAGCACTAATGGGAAGTAGAACTTTGAAACCAATAGAATTGCTCTAAAGCCAACAAATTGAACTGCAGAAATGAGTGGGCGACTAGCAATTTTTAAATCCACTGCCCAGTGGGTCATGTGTGTTACCCTTTCTGCCTGAAATATGGGGAAGGTAGAGCAGTTAAAGCCTGCTGCTGCAGAGTCCAGCTCAGGTAGTATGGATTTGTTTGGGTTTTTTCACTCTAGATCTTCATTCTGATTTTTGTGGAGACTAAAGGGAAATTATCCAAATCAGAACCAAAGTAGAAGCTTCCCCTCTGCCATTTGCTGGCAATAGTCACCATTTTTCAGTACATATGTGGAGAATACTTTGAAGTTTCATTGTCAATAAATATATTCAAATTGCTAATGTTAGTTGCCTTAGCAATATTTGTTTGCTTCTTATGAAGGACCTCTTCATGCAGTTGCAGAAGTTTCCGGGTATTATAAACCAGTTCTTGCTTCCCTGTAGACCCTGAGAATTCAGGGTTTATGGTTTGCTCTTTCTTATTCTCATCCAGCTGTGATGTGGAATCTTCCCACTCACTTGGTTTTTGCAGGCTAATATTCACCAAGTTTGGCATTCATCTCAGCTAACTGTAGATATTAAAAAATTACATGGTTTATCTGAGTGAGTAGTCTGGGCCGCCCCTGTAGTCAGTGGTGAGACTCAGGCAGGTTGATTCATTCCATCCTCCCAGGTATCACCCTCTGGAGGTGCCCAAGTCTCTATAGGGAGACAGATGGCCGAGGTTAGGTGAGGTGAACCTCAACCCCAGTGCTCAGCAATAATGGCTTGGCGTGTGCCCAGAACACCTGGGGTTCCCTGGGGAAATCACCCTTCCAAATGCTAGTTAGAACTCGCACCTTTTAGCATCCAGAATTAAAGGAGTTTTTATGTTCTTTCTTTCCGTCCAGTGTACATGTAGGTTTTGTGTGTAGTAGAAAAGACTTTGCCCTGTGTTTGACCTACATATTTAAACACAAATATGACTTTAAATTACATACTCAGTATTTTTATTTATCTGCTGTCTGTGTGAACATGCACATATTTTCTGCATAATAATATTCAGATATATGGTTCTCTATGATATTTTACTATTAAAGTGCTGGCAATATGCTCAAAGCTTTACAAAATACAGATAAAGGCAATTCCTGTCAGAAGAAGGTTATAACAAAGATGAACGTTAGATTCACAGGGAGTGAGAGACCAGAAGATTCTGAGTTCACTGTTTGTTTTTTAGCCTCATTTCCTTAAAAAATGAGGCTTCTGTGTTGCACTGTGGGTGAGGTGAGGTGTGTAGCTTTCTTCTCAGTGACTTTTGAGCTGGTTGGCCAGCTTTAGCCAAATATAACCAAAGAACATTTTCTCAAGAGACAAAGCTCTCTGAAAAAAGACAGCCATTTAGAAGAGAGAATGACCTTACTAAGGAAAAAGTACAGGATAAACCATATTAGGTGCTAGAGTATCTATAAAGGAATTCTTTGAGGAAATCCAAGTAGGGGTAGAGCATCACCTGTCACTAGTGTTGTGCTAATCCCTAGGTAATTTGGCATGGAGACCCATAGGAATCAATGCATTAATGATTTTATGATGCAAGAAACATATTCTATACTAGTAATGGACTTTATGTTTGAATATTCCTTAAGAAGGGAATATATTAAGAGTTCTCCCAACCACGGGAACAAAGCTCATTAAATGGGGGAAGGAACAGTGGAAGAGATAAAGCTGAGGGTTGGTAGAAAATGTGAAAGCAAAGAAGAGATTAGCATTCCTACATCTTCTGCCATTTCTCATAAGCAGATTTATCTATTATTCAATATGACATTAAAATTAAATATATTTTTCTAAAGTTTTGTACTCTTGGCTAGTTTTATCAGGTGAGAGCATCTCTGATTAGTTGTGTTGTGGATTTCTAGCCTATGCTGTGTGATCACTTTCACAGGGGTTAATCTCCCTCATCTGCTCTGACATTGTTTTCAAGGTACAGCTTTACCAGCTTATGAAAAGAGCTGCCAGATGTCATTGTCTGTAAGAGCAGAGGAAAGAGTTTATTGGCCAAATAGCTCAGTTCCTGGCCTGGGTGTTCCTATGAATACAGCTTTATCAACACACTTTATAAAAAACAGGCAGTTCCAGGGTGCAAATGGTTTCGCAAATGGTTTCCATCCCTGTCTGCTGGTGGTCAGAATTAGGAGTGTTTTATCAGACATGGTGTGTGCCTCTGATGCAAAATGTCTATTTTGATTTTGATACTGGTGCAGGCTTTTGTATTAGCTCTTGGCTATTCTGAAAAAGAGAAGAGAGGGGTCATGTTTCTAAACTGAGATTAGCCCTTGGCTATTCTGGAAAAGATAAGAGAGGGGTCAGGATTCTAAACTGAAATTTTCTTAAGACATGTTCTTGGTTTTAGGATGAGAACTGGTAGACTTGGATTGTTGAAGAGGGTGGAAAGAAACAGGTGCTGTTTCTCTACCCCATGAATAACTTCACCTGTCCCCGGGGCTCTCAGTCATCCCGTGCTATGCAATTTGCCTAGGACTGTGGGTGCAAGATGCTTTGTGAATCTCCTTCCAGCCCAGCTTGTGGCCTTTTAGGCAAGCTGTCTATTCTGTCTTGCTGCTATTTTGGACTTTCATCTTCTCAAGAAGCTTTTCCAGAGAAAGCTGAGGGAGAAAGAAACTGCCATGACAGTGATGGCAAGCAATGTTTTAAGTGTGCCTGCAGCCCTGTAGCAACCCTTGGACTCATGAAAGCTTCCTGATGAGTGGAAGAACTGATTGGGTTACTGACTGTAGGAAGCAGAAATGTCTGCCACTTTATTCTACATTTCTGCTTCCCCCAGGTCATGTACTAGGTGATGACCCAAGATTGTATCATCCAAGACACTCTGCACTTGCAATTGGGGAGATATATCAATAGTTTCCATCTTTCTCTAGAACAGGAGGTACTGGCCACTAGATTTGATTTACAATTAAAAGGAAAATCCTACAGTATATTCCCAGGAGTGATAAGTCATTTGAGTTGTATTTTTAATAGATTGTTATAAATCATTTTTATATTGCCATAATTGATTAAGGTGCTTTAGAGAAACAGAAGACTGCACATTCCCTGCCCCTAGGAGTTTGCTTGCTAAGTACATCTTGAAGTACAAAAGGTACTTTGCACAATTTTATGCAGTGTGAGCCCTTGCTGCTAATGATAGCGATATAAATGTGGCCCATATCCTGAAACAACTTAATGTGTGCTTATCGTGGAGGATTAGAGTACCTCTGGATGAGTGTGGTGATTCATGCTGGACAACACACAAGACTGCCTCCTGTTCTACCTGCCCTGCTGCCAGAGGTGGCTGTCCTGCTGCTGAGGGTCACTTCACACCTAAGGGCCATCAGCCCAGTGCCATTGGCTTGCTGGCAGTGACTGGGGAGGCAGCGGGAGGAATGGGCCAAACTCATCCTTTGGCACATTATCTCAGAGCATTTTTAGGGACTTTGCAAGCCAAAGTTTGTTTAATGGGCTGATGGGCCTGTCGTCTGTGAGTTTAAGCTTAAACCGAAATCGATATAGCTGCAGTGTGGTCATATTCCAGTCTGGATAATTCCATTCTGCATTTTCAACTTCCCTTGATGCGTCTTCAAATAAAGCATTTGTACCCCAAAGCTGTGGTGTTTTGTTCGCTATTGCAATTTTGTAGCAGCTGCATTCCACTCCAGAGATAGATGCATTTTGGTGGTAAGTGACCCTTAGGTTTAAATAATCTATAATTCTTTGGAGCACTTTTTGGGCTTGTAAAAGGTGTTATACAAATCAATGAATAATTTTCACTCACCATTGTTTGTAATGTATTCTTAGTTTTCAACTGAAAATAAAAATTCTTTTTCTATTGATTTTCTTCTTTTATGTTTTGCCAAATTGATTTTTCCTTTTCCTAATGGAGCAGAAACTAACATATCTGGATTTCAGTTACTTCACCCTTTCTGATTCAGCATCATTTAGGATATCAGAAGGAATAAAAACAGCTCTAAGGAATAGTATTAATTCATTAACTTCAAGGGAGCTGACATTGTTTTAATCCATTTTAAGGGAGAGCGTGTCTTTTGGGTTTTTAAATTTCATCAGTGGATTTGTAAGTGTTCTCTAAACAAGTATTAAAGAGACAAGTATAAATATGATGTTATGATTTGGGAGGGCAAGGTATGAGAATTAAAGAGAGTTTAAGGTAGGCCAAACTGTTGGTTGCAGGAGAAAGGCTTGAAGCTCTCACTGAAAATGTAGATAGGGTTTTGCAGGGGTTTGATGATTTACTTTCGTTTCTGCACACCAGGGCCCTTCTATGTTCAGCTGGAGCAGTGACAAGGTAAGTATTCCTATGGTATTTTCAGACCAGCTTTGATCAGTAAGAGTCACAGTTGTCTTGAGATATAAAGTATGAACCTCAGCTGGGGGCTTGTTTCTTTAAAATGCCAAGCACTCCTTTCCATTTGGAGATTAAGGGGGCCTTTGAGCATCAGGTAGCTAAGAAACAACTTGAGAACTTCTGAAATATTTGGCCTAAGATGTTAGTGAAAGACTAGGTCATTCCCCCAAAGTGAAGAGTTTTATCTGAAATAAATTGTGTTATCAGCTTCTGAATCAGTGTTTCTTAAGAAGCTCAGCTATGATTGGAGGGTTAATACAGCCAGTGACCACAGGATAATAGTTCATGCTTCAGTAGAGAAAAATGAGATTAGAAAATACAGAGATAAACAAAAAGGGTTTTTTAATGTATGAAATTCAACCTTGGGTATAGAGAACCAGAGAACTGACTGAAGTAGTACCATAAAATTTAGTATTTATCCCAAAAAGTCATGAAGAACAGATGTTCTGGAGAATGGAAAAAGGGCAGAGATTATGTCTATCCATAACAAGGATAAACAGCTGAACCTAGGGATTTGTCGTCAAGTTGCATACCTGCCAATACATGGAACAAACAATCAAACAACAGATCATAAACCCCTTGAAAGGAACAAGGATGTGAGCAGGACAGCTGCCATATATTTGTCAAGAGTAGATCACCTGGAACCAACCTCTTTTCCTTTTGAAACACAACTACAGACCCTATTGGTTAGAAAAAACCAGTGGTTTCAGATGTCTTGATTTTAAAAAGTTTTTTCATACTGGTTTACAAGACACAGTCAGAAGAATCATGGCAAGAACAGGATGAGAAGAAACTGTTCTCTGAGGTCAGTACACAGGTGTCTGGCAAGCTATAGTCAGAGATTAGTTACCTATGGTTACCTGTGAAACTGCAAGGGGATTTTGAGTGGGTTGCTTTGGGATCTGTGCTGAGACAGAGTGTGATGCAAAACAATGGTGGAAAGCAGAGGTTCTTGTTTGCTTTGCAGGTTGGGATAGGCGGTGGGCCAGGTTTAGAATGTGTTCAGAATGTAGAGTAACCTGGAGCAATTGGATGGGTGACCTGAACAAAATGGGGCATGGACAGCTGCAAGACTCTCCTCCGTTGAGGTAGGAACACTGAACAGCATTAATGCAAAGAGAGTAGGTGACCTCTTGAAGAAAACACTCTGTGTTTGGAGTGGATGGATCATCTTAGAAAAGGTAATAGGTAAGATGTGAATCAATAGGGTTACACACTTTTGATCAATGAAGAACATGAACCATGAGAGAAGACTGAACAACCCGGGGTTGCCAAATCTAAAGAAGAATAAAAGAACACGATAAATATTGAAAGGTTACTAAAAAGCAGAAAAAATTAATCTGTACTCTTTGTCTACTGGGACAAGGGATAATGGGCTGTAACCTCAGTGAGAGACGTGGCTTAGATGCCAGCAAGATTCTTCTACTAGTGATAATTGTGAAAAGAGGAAATAGCTTGCTTGGAAGCTTACCAAATGTCCATCCTTGGGGGTTAGACAGATTGCAGTCCAGAATAACGTAGGTCTTATTCATCTTGCTTTTGGGAGATGAACTAAATGTCCTCCTGAAATGCCTTTCAACTCCAGTCCCATGAATTTAAGAATCTTTAAAACTACATTTTAGTCTCCTTTCATTTTGGTCCAGGTAAGCGTGCCTAGTCTATGAAGAGTTAAGAATTTCTATGTTCCTTATTATCTTACAGAATAGTTAGCATTTAGCATCAATTAAAATGGCAAAGTCTTGATTTGCTCTCCACCTTTGCTCAGCCTTATCCATTACTCTTGAACCAGTTAAATAAATATGGTTTAACTGCAGTCTACTGAATAAATGTTCTCTCTTTATTTCTCTGTATGTATGTCTGTACATATATAATATATATATATTTGAAATTATGATTCCATTTATCCCAAGTTTCTGGAATTTATTGATTTTTTTAACAGTGTTTAAATTACATCCACTTTTATGGAGACAAATCTGTTGAAGAATTAAACAGCAAAGTTTGCTCCAATCTATAAACATGACAGGGGGATGATTTCCTCTCATTTGCTAAATATACTGCTCCTTAGTTGGAGACATAAATAAGAATGTTGCCTAAGTAGGTCATATTTGAGCTAGGGCTTTTCAAAAGACATGAAAGCACCCACCGTGAATATACACTTCAAAGCCAGAACCCATTTTTTTGTGCACATTTTGTTCCCGAGAAGTTTTCCATCTGTTCTAATGTCATGGCTTTGCCACAGTGGCTTGTCCTCAGACTCTGTATCTCTGGCAACTCATATGTTTTACTTTTTAATGCTGCAGGTAAAGGAGATAATTGGAAGACCTTCAGAGTCAGCTGGGGAGGGAGGGTGGGCAGGAGGGAAGGGGGAATCATTCACTTCTAAATGGAGGCGAAGGACAGACTTCCTCTGCTCCTTGTTGTTAGATAGCTAGTTTGATTGGATGCCAGGAGCTGAAAGGAGGCAGCGTGCATTTTGAAAGGCTTTTCGAGGAGCAAATCTGAAATTAAATGACAGATAATATTTATAGAGGTTAGTGAAGTTCACTTCACCCTGCTCTCCGTAGCAGTGCAGTTCCAAATTCAAGATTCTTGATGGATTTAAACCCTTTTTCATCAGCAATAGTCCGACCTGATCTGCCTGTCACTTTCTAAAATGATGCCTTCCTGACTTCTCCATGTAGCTCTGAAAGGGGGGGAAGCTTCCTCACTAATATGTCACTCAACCCACCCACCTAGACACCCACAGCTTGTTTGAAGCCAGCATGAGAAAAAAAAGACCACCACACCACACACCCTGGATTGTAGCCATGCTGAAGAAAGCACTTCTTTAAATATCAATATCAGTGAACAGTGGTCTTAGGGGTGAAGCCAGAAATAAAACCCTACTTAACTTTTATCTCAAGTCACCCCTCAGTCTTACAAAACAAGCTGAGCCGTGCATTTGCTATTTTATGTGCAAATCAGTGGCAGCATCACTGTGTGTTATATTTACACAAGAATTTTTATTTATTTGCATTGTAGAGTGCCCATCACTCACACAGGAACTTGTGGAGCACCACTGGGCGCTGTGTGACTCATGAGTTGCCCTACTCAGTGTCCAGTTGGTGACACTTCTATAATGGCCTGAGGAACAGAAGGAACATCCTGGGTCTGGGGTTGGCTCTGCAAGGAACTGTTTACAGTGCCTTTGCTGATGCAATAAAAGAAAATAACACAAAAGTCAGGGAATGGGTTTTGTTGGAGCCACACAACAGCACGAGCAGTGATTGCTGGAGAAACAAGAGGGCTTCTGACATAAAGGCCATATGTATAGGCCTGAGTAAGTCCACAGCAATGGACTGATGGGCTGAGCTCTGCTTTGGGGATCTGCAGGTCCCAAGACTGTGCCTGGGAGAAGGCTTTCACGTGGTAAAAAGAGCTCCTCTGGTGTCTTTGGCACAGTGGTGAGGCATACTGCCCAGGGGGCAAAGCCTCTTTCTAAATAGCTGACAAAGGTCTTTAGGGACAATGTGCATCTTCCCACCCTGAGACTGATAACACCCACCACTACCCCCACTCTCATTGCAGACACCCCTGAGACAAGCAAATACATCTAGTACATCACCACTCACGTGTATACCAACTCTTTGGGCTGCACTTGTGCTTTTTTTTCTGGTCTCTAAAGAAAGGGCAAACAGCCTTTCTCCCTGCATTTGAAAATGCCTTCATGACACAGTCCTAGCAAGCCTGTGAAACACAGTGAAGATCCAGAGCAGGGTGGAGTGCCACCTGGTTCACAGCAACACCTGTAAGCGGGATATATGGAAACATTGCCGTATACAAGGAAATTAATTTTTTTACCCATTACAGAAAGATAGAACAGCACAAGAATAAGTCTTCAAAAGACTTAGCAATTAAGAGCAGAATGAATGTGAATCATCTGTCCAGCGAAAACTGTGCCAGATGCAGACACAAAGTAGTTCAGCATGTTAATCCCACTTAGGCAATGCTTGTCCTATGACAGGGAACAGAGAGGACAGAGGCATGCAGCCTTGACAGCAAACCTTTGCTGGCAGTTCCCTAGACTCCAGGCTCCAGCATAGTTCTGCAGGGAAGGAGAGCCTGAGTGCTGAACAGGTGTCCCAAATCCCAAGGTTCACCTTCAAAACCTTGAGTGAGGTTCTCAGACAGTTGAGATATCTGCTGTGTTTGGGAAAGCAGCAACAGTTTGGGATGGAATTAATTTCTATTTTCTGATGAGAAAATTTCTGACCAGCTTTTCTTTGGAAGGCTTTGGTGTTACTCTGTTTTTGGAATGGAAAAGCTGCAGAATCCTTCCTGTATGGATTAATCCTGAAATCCCTAGACATCCTGATCTCAGTCTGAGCACTGGAGCTTTTGAAGGTAGAGCATGACAAGTGGTATGGCTGAAGAGAAATAGTGAACAAAGTGTTCAGAACTTTGCTCTGGTAGCTCTAGGCTTGCAGGTGATTCCCCAGGTGGTGTTTTCAGCCGGTCAGAGACCTTATCTTACAGAGAAACCCAAGGTTTGAAGCCGGGGGTGTTTTTACCTTCACCTCACTCTACCTTGTGGAAGAGCAGCTTGCTAGACCTTGTGAGAGAGAGTCTGAGGTCCTGGAAGATGAACTTAGATTGTTTTGGTGAAGGTTAAACATGACTGCTGTCCAAAGAGCTGCTAACTTTATGAGTGTGATGGTACTAAATGTATAAGGTGACTCAGACTGCTTCTAAGAAGTGTGGTAGTAGTGGCAGATATTGTGATTCTGTAATGTGATTTACTCAGCTGTATTTTTCCCATGCTTTTACCAGGACTTTATTTACCTGCTCCTTGTATTGTTCAGGTTGTCTGGATGGGGAAATGTGTATAGCTGGGAGTGGACATGACTTTTGAAACACAGACCCAGGGTCATGTGAAAAATGCACATTGCTGTTTTGATTGCAGTCTGTTGTGAAAATGCAAGAGGATGAAAGGTTTCTTGCTGGCTTTCTAATGGATGCATGTGTATTCTTTTTAATGCTATTTCAATGAAAACACCTGGAAATGAGCTGAGGACTTGAGGATTCAGGGAAGGAAAATGAGCTGCCAGTGCTGAAGGCAGCAAAGTTGAGTAGCAGAGAGCAGTATGTTACAGCTTGTGAGGCACTGCTGGGAGACAGGGAGACAGAGGTGCATGGAGGTCAGTGCTATTAACTCTGTGTAGTGGTATGTGTGAGTAAGAGCAGGACTTTTTCATACAGGGCTATTAATTTTTTTACTATATTTTGCAGATTTGCATACACTTGGTGGGGGCTTGCAAGTTGCCCTCAGAAGACCTGAATAGAATCACACTGCTGGATCTAGCAGTGATATCCATGAATTCAAGTGGCTGGCCCCAGTGACAGACTCAGGGGAATAGAATCAGCCTCTTGGGGGTCAAAATCCTCCTGGCTTCTTCACTTGGTTGCTCAGCTCACCTGTGAAATGCATGAGCTGTAAGCACACAAAAGATGAAGGCATAAAATAAATTCAAACTCCTAAGATGCCCAGCTCTAAAATCAGCCAGCAGCAAAGTGTGATGCAATGGTAATTAACTTGCATGGTGTCAGCTCTGGGAGAGGTACATGTTGGGCACTATGGGAGATTTGGTGTGATGGACTGGAAGGGGGTCACGGGCTGGTGGCAAACACCCCCCTGGGACCAGGGAGCACAGCAGGGTGCTGGAAAAGAGGAGCTCTGAGGGGAGCAGATAAAGAAAAGGTCCCTTTGGTGACTTCTGTGTTCCTCCTGCCCCTCCAAATGTGGCAGCTGCTCAGAGAGGCCATGAAGTAAGTGTGTTTCTCCTGAGTGCTTGCTGTAAACAGTGTGTACAGCAGCGCTGATTATACATCAGCTCGCTGGGCTAACTATAGCATAGTAATTAAAGGGGTGAGAACATTTTGGAGTACTTTCCACCACTTGTTGTCTGTGTAATCCCCCTGTGTTTGGCAATAAATAGAACTTTTAAGTTTAATTAATATACACTTGGCTGGCTATCCATTTAAAAGCATGCTTCGGTGGCCTGAGACATTATCCACTTATGCAGAGTGCTGCTGGAAGAGCTGGTGCAATGCTGGAGAGGGAGTGCAGGACCAGGGCAAGGGGTGCTGCTGAGCCCTGGAGCAGGGAGGCACAGCTTCATGTCCCAGAGAATGTAGGTCAGTGGGCAATTCAGAGCATGCTCTGACACAAGCATACAGGCACTGCAAGAGAAGGCAGAGTAAATAAACAGCTCTTCTCCTGAATGTGGGGCAGCTTGGGCTGTTTTTAAAATTTATTTCTGAACACTGGGTTTCGTAAGTGAGTTCCTCCCAGGCTGAGGTGTCAGAGGGTCAAATGAGTCTTGAGAGAAAAATGGAGTCTAGTATCTCTCTTTTTCCCTCAAACTTCTTTTGTGTAGGGCAGTTTAAACCATTGATTTTTCTTGTTTTTTAGAGTTTAGCAGAAACAACAGCAACAAAAAAATTGGTTTGGATTAGATCAAATATACATTCCTTCCCTCCTCCTCCCCTCCTGGGATGAAACAAACAAACAAATCATGCAGTTTAGCACCATTGTGTCATTTGCCCCGGAACAAGCCATTTCATTTCATGAGCTTTTTGAAAAGCAGAGGCAAGGAACAGCTAGAGTTTCATAAAACTGCCAGAGGACTTGGACTCCAGTCCCAGCTCCAGCGAGTGCCGAGTTATTTATCTGTAAGCGCAGGGTGTCAGTGGGAGCTATTTCAGGCCCCTCTTTGCTCCAGAATGCACTCCAGGCTGATGTTTGGTGGAATTTTCTGTGGGTGGCAATGATTCTGTGCAGGTGAAGGACTGAGTTGAGCTGCAATGGATGCACAAAGTGAGACATGGAAGAGAAATGAGGGTCGGGGAAAAGACCTAACTTGCAGAGGAAAGAGGAGAGAGTTCAGGAATGAAGGAGGTCTATAATGTTGCAGCTTCTGCTTTTTTCTTTCAGTCTCTAATAATATTTTTCTACTGCTCTCCCTGCCTCTCCTGGTTCTTTATCTCATGCCTGCTCACCTCCTATTCTCATGCCTTTTTTAACCTTCTCAGTCTTTCCCTCTGGATGAGGTGCTTTCATCTGGGAAGTCAAGTTAGTATGCCATTGTGTAAACTGATAATTTATGCTTCCTAGTGATGAGCTAGCATGTGTAGGGTTGTATGTCTTGAAGACCCAGCTGAAGGTAACCAGCTTTAATTTTAATAGTTTTTTTTTTGTTTGGTTTTTTTTTTTTTGGTGTTGATTTTTAAAAAGTTTTAAAGTGCTCTGCAAGAGCAGGTTCACTCACCTATTCTGCAGGGCAAAGGGCGTGAGAAATGTCCTTTCTCCTTACTTCAGGGTGGAATGAAACAAACATTTGTTGGGTACAAATAATTTGTCCTATTTTCTCTCAGTTCCAGGAAGAGAGGAGGTGTTTTTCCAAGGAAAACCTTTCTCTGCATTATCAGTAAAGGAGCCTGAGGTGGCTGGCTCAGGTGTCAGCTGTGGGTGTCCACCTGTGCCTGGAGGAGAAGCGTACTCTCTCTGATTGGCCTGGCCAGTGGCAATTGAATTAGCAACAGAGGGTCCAAAAATAAGCAGATTTAATAAAAAAAGCTTCATCGCATGGTGGTTGGGCCCGTGCTGTGCAACTAATTAACTTGCTAACCCTGTGGAAGCACTTCCAAAAATGAACTCCTGTTCTCTGCTCCCGTGCTTCCTGCATTCAGCTTCCTGCCCTGCTTCAGCTTCTGTCCCCTTCCCCAGGTGGTCAGCATAGCAATGTCACTTATGCCTGCTGTGTGTACAGGAGGGACATGTCACATCTTGTGCCTTTCCTGGCTTGCCACTGTGACCTTCTGCAATAGCTGAGAACATCAGCATGCCCTCCCTGAAGTGGGGCAGCTCTTTTGCTGAAAGAAGACTCCTCCTTTCCTTGGGCTTCCCTGTTGCATGCAGTAGTCATCCACCAATAATTGTATATAAGGACAAGAAGAAAAATGCTTTTTTGAATTGGGCTTCCTTTTCTTCCTGGCAAGTAGAGTGTTATCCTTCGGCACAGTTATAATAGGCATCGATGTGCTTCTCTTTACATTGTGAGATTTATCAGCAATGCATGTGAAACATAGCTTCCTTTTTTCTAGGTCCTTCTGTTTTCTCCATTTGCAGAAATACCCTGATTTTCATACTGTGGCTTGAAATGCCTGGCTCTGGCTATTTGTACCTGCTTTGTAATAGCCCCACTTGAGAGGTGAAAAAGGAGGCTCTAAAGCCCAATTCCAAGATTACGACCTGCACATTATTTTAATTTAAACTCACCTCCTGTTACAACAGAGAATCAAGGTGTAAGTGTGTAAAGTGCTTTGGGAGCTCTGTGATAAAAGGCCCTATAAAAACATAAATGTAAGCAGATGGCAGTCACAACCTGCCTGGTAGGAGCAACACACAAGCTCACAGAAAAGGGTGCAAACTCAAGCCCTTCCCGAAATTGTCTTGGACAACAATAAATGTAACCTTTGCCAGAGTCTGGGCATTTGTAATGTAGACCATGCTATTTCTCACCACATTGCCTCAGCCTGAGACACAAGCTAAATCATTGAATTGCACCTCCAAGCACATTCAGGCTTTGGGTGCCTGTTTGAAAAGAGATCCATGGTTGTGGAACAACACCAATGGCAAAGTCATGGCCATGGCTGTATCTCAACCACTTTGATGTTGATATCATCAAGAAAAGGCGTAAAATAAGAAGTCCTTGGATACTGCACCACCACTTTGTAGTTTAGCTCAGTCTGGGGCATGATGTGCAGAAATGGAAAGGAGTGAAATGAGCAAGACATACAGTGACATGTTTGTGGAAGAAAAGGGAGAGCTGATCTTTTTTTCTACCCTTGCCTGTTCTTCTAAACATTTTTTTTTTCCCAAAGGATGGATTTTCTCTAAATCTAACTTGTCTTTTTTCCCTGCTGTGAAATGTTTTGGGTCAGATGATATTTTGCTGGGCTTTAGAAAACTGCTAAGAATTAATTAATCCATAATTAAATTGATGGAGAAAAGACATACAGAACTGTTAATAGAATTACATCCTCAAAAGGAACAAAAATAAGACAGTTTCCTTTCATTTCTCTTTTTTACAGTTTGCAGTGTGACAGATTTCTGACCAAGTTCAAGTTTAGACAAAGTGCATGTGGCAAAATTTGGAAGTGTTGTAATGCTGCCTACTGTGATTTGTATAAACATTTAGGATCCCCTGGAGAGGAATGTAATCCAGAGTTCCCTGCTTACACAGAAATGCTCAGAACAATATAACATTTGAAAGAAAAAAAACATTTTTAATTGGATTTGTGCTGACTATTTTCGAAATACAAAGAAGACACTTTATCCAGTAAGCTGCAGATTGTTTGCAGTCACAGGGAATCGGCAGGCCTCAAATTAGCTGCAGAACAGCCCTTGCTGTTGTTCTGTGAGCCCAACAAAATGTGAGATTTGAAGGAAAAATACTAATGATAAGAAAGGGGTATAAAATTCAAGCCACATGCTTCTCTAAGTTTATGCAAGTTAGGCTGAACGGATCGTATGATTTCCTCATGCATTCCTCAAATGATAAAAAAATTCAAGGGGAAGATTGTCAAGTTTATCTTTCTTCTGACTGGAATACTTGCTACAGGATGGGGCAGATCCTGGCATGTGCTCTCCTTGGCTCACTGGGACTGCGCTATCAAAGGGTGACCTTGTCTTGCTCCCCGAGACCTGCTACTTCACCCTGAACCCCTTGTACCTTCCCTGCTTTTAGTACCCATCTCCCTGCTGTTAGCAGGAGAGGGGCAGCTCAGGCACTGCTCCCAGTTTCATGCTGGGTTGAGTCTCTTTCCTGTTTGTATTGAATGTGGAGAGAGGAGAGACCTGTTGTTTCATCAGCAACATCAAAGAGAAGAAAATTGCTCTCCAGTGTATCCAAATTTTCAACATCTCTTGGCTTTTGTAGTAATAGAGAGAGGATATTAGAGGGTTTTAGTAAAGGTATAAAGCCTGGTCTTATTTCCCTTTTCCTTCCATTGTTGCATTTTCTTTTTCTTTCTTTGCATTGTCAGTCAATGAGGTCCATCGGTAATATCAACAGGATTTATTTTGCCAGATGCAGCATTCCTCTTAACATCAGTAGCAGCTGAAGAATCACTAATCTTATGATGAGGATAGGTTTCAGAGCAGATAGAATGCCCTGAGGCAACCAAAAGTTCTGTGCCTCTGTAGTTGTTTGTGTTTATTATTTCCAAGTATTAAAAGAAATGTTAAGATGTATTCCTATGAAAAGAAAAGATAAAAGCTCAGGTTCACCCTACTGATATTTTGGCACTTCATGGATAACATAAAATAAGGAATATTGCCATTCAGGCCTCCTATGTAACTAGTGAAAATAAATTAGTGTCTTCATGGGGAATTTAAAACTGCACACCATCTGAGCGCTCCTCTAGAGGGGACTGTTTCTTCATTGACTCAAGTGACTACACACCTACCCCACATGTGTCTCATCCAGGTACTCATGGTTAGCCTGTAAGTGAAATTCTGGACAGAACAATTTGTATGTGGAAAGATCCCACAACTGCTGTTTAAGGAAGGTGCACATTAGGTTGGTTCCAGTAATGTTTGGCAGAGCTGTTAGCACATTAGGGAGGATTAATAGAGCCAAGTGGGTAGGAATGATTTTTTTGGAAGGACTTGAATAAGGCGGGCTCCTAGAGAATAAGATTTAAGGTGGGGCAAAAAAGAAACATGATGGGAAGGTGGACTGAGAATAAGGGCTTGGAAGTAGGGACAAGAAAGTTAAGCTGAATATACCTAAGTAACTGATAAATGCTTATGCTCCTATCACCTTTTCATTAAGGACCTCTAAGAAAAGTTCTTAAGAAAGGAGACAAAAGCCTCTCTTGTCTATGGATTATGGTCTCTCCTTTTCAGGAGGGTGCCAGTTACAGCAAGGAGAAGCTAAGATAAGGAGAAATGCAAAGGGGAATGATTCTGCAAGACAGTTTTGGGAGGAGACTCTCATATTTCCCCACATTAGACATCTACAAGAAGAGATGTCATGGCTGAGCTAGTTGCCCTGAGCTGCCTTTTCAGCCAAAGGAGAGCAACTGCTGCTTTTAAGGTGCAGTTTAGCTGAGCTATTTTAGATCTCTGTTTAAAAGTGTGATGAATCCTACTTTGCCTGTTTGTATTGATGAAAACGGAGTGGAGGGAAGTTAAGTCAGGTGCAAAGTCTACGGTTTATAAGATACTATGGAATGATACCTAAACTTGCATTCACCTCCAAACAGCATACAAAACTGCCAAATACTTGTTCTTGGACAAATCTTATCTGTTGTATGATTCAAGTAGGACTTTTAGGTGGTCAAGGACACTTAAAAGACATATATTTAAGAAAAGGCAAAATGAGATATTTTTGGTAAGTTGCATTTCCTTATTAGTCATCACTTCCCTTTTTATTCTGAGAAACAGCCCCTCTTCAGACATGTTCATTTTATTTGGCAGAGGCGTAGATAACTCCAGATGTTGCTGATCCTTTTTCTATTCCTTGCCTTAGGAAATTCCAGTTGCACCTGAGAGAAAATAGAAGCCAACCTGGAAGAAAAAGAAAAAAGATATATAATAACTTTGATAGAGGAAAAGAAAAATCAAATTAATTTATATGCTCTGGATAATCTCTAATTGTTTCCTTAAAGATAAATTAAAAGCCTTTTTATTCACAAAGAGCTGAGTTCAGAGCCTTGTACGTCTCCTATTAGAGTTGAAAACATCACTGATAAAGAGCTGGATTTTCTAGCTTCCCTTAAGGTCTACTATTGCAGTGGAAAACAGCACTAAACGTAGCAATTGGCAAGTAAGTAGAAGTAATAATAGGCTTTGATATTAAGGAGCAATATCCTTGGCGTACATAAGTAGGTGCCATCTTCTTACTTCAGCAGAGATCTGCTTTTTGCCCCAGATGGGGAAAAAATTTCCCCAGATTGAGGCACCTAGATTGTTAGATATGGAGTGTTGTAATTTAAAATCCGCAAATACAATGTGTTATCTACCATGGCTTTCACTCTTTTGAAGTTTGGAGAAGGATATTCTTGTTGTTCTAATCTACTAAGGATAAAGCCTGAGAAAACATTGATTATTTTTCCATTCTTTAGGATATGTTTCTTTGCTTACATTTTCTGTTAAATCAACAGAGGTTGATGAAGTTAATGACATACAGACCTTTCCCCTCCAGAACAGCAGTTCATCTGTGCTTCACACTGCTGATACTGAAAGTCATTCCACTTAAGAGAAATAAAATAAAAATTTTAAAGAAAAAAATATATAATCTAGTTAGTGACAAGTAAGAATTCACAAGACTGTGATCCATGAGATAGATCTTTCCACGTCACTAAGCAGAGTGAGCAGGCCTGGAGTCTGAATAATGTGCCAAAATGTTCCTCTGTGAAACCCTTAGAAGGCTCAGCAGACTTTTCTGTCCAGGGCTGGAAGACACCAAGGTTTCCAGGCTATTATCTTCCACTGGAATAACATTCAGTCAAAGATAACTTGCTTCTTCTGGTGAAAGTAGTTCCATATAAATAAGGGAAGGAGTGGTGTTCTTTGGAAAGCAGCCTGGTATCACTTCTGACAGATAACAGCGATTGTGATGAAGAGTAAACACTTCAGTCACCAGGTGATGCAGAGCACGCTGATGCACCCTGGAAGCAGCACCACAGAATCACAGCTGAAGGCTGAATCACTGCTGTATCTAGTTAGGCACATCAGTTAAGATATGCAAGCCTCCAACTGTCTGAGAAGGGCTGAGATTGCTAATACCAATCTGTTATTGTCCTCATGGCTCCAAAGAGGTGATGTTTGATAAGATTAAAGAAATAGCATTTTATGTTAGAGTGGTCACTAGCTTTCTGGTTGCTTGTTGGGGGGAAGGTGAGGCAGGCAGTTAAATGATGTTGCATCATTTTCTGATTTGGCCTCTGACTAATGTCAAGGTAAAGAAATAAATTGCTCATATTTAATGTGTTGGTGAATAATAGCAGCCCCTTGATTTTCTAATGCAGCGTCATTTGAATTGTATATGCTATTGAATCAGACAAAATATGTATTTATGCATTAGGTTTCTTCAAAATTCCTTGTATGTTTTTTAACAAGATGCAGGAAAAATAAACTGAAATGCCTATCTTTTTATTCCTAGGTTGTTTGTGACAAAGCATCAGCAATGTCCTGTACTGAACATGATTCACGTAAGGCGCAGACAGCGGATACTGAGTTTGAAAGGGGGCTAATCAACAATCTTTGGAAAAAAGAGGTATCTTAACTCAAAAATGTTGATGCATGAATGAATGAATGTAATTCTCTGTGCACTCAGTTAGTGTTTAAGGGACACATCTACTGTAGCAACCACACTGAGTCAGCTCAATGCCATTCACAAGCAAATTAAGTTGTAAAATCTCACCGTATGTGTATGTGTGTGTGTCTAAATATCTCTAGATAAATAATTTATTTATTTTCTACTTTGCTCAAATTTTTCCTCTTCCAGTGCGTTCAGTTCATTCCTGGAGTCACTCTATTGACTTTAACAGTGGGGTACCAAGGAGATATTTTGCTCTTCTACTAGATTTTTAGAATAAAAGTTTCTGGGACAAGGCCACACACAGCAAACTGTCTGATCCAGGCAGAGGACTGATGTGGGGATGGAGGAAAGTTTGCTTCTCTGGCCTTGAGGGACAGCACAAATCCGAGCTGGGTAGTGTGTGATAGAGCAAGGCGGCAACGTAGAGATGCTAAAGAAGGTGGGTGTCCTGGCCTTTAAACTTTTAGGGACAAGTTAATGAAGGATTGTTGGAGGGGCCCAGGGAAGGTGTATCTTATGAAAGAGAAAAGAGGAGGTGTGAAGGAGAAATTGTGCAGGAGATGTCAGAGTGCTGTGGCATCATCTCATTGATGGCCAGTTTAGACAAGGAGCTTTTGTGCTCTGCCTTTCAGGCCTAAAGTAGTTGAAGATGAGGGATAAGGGAACACCAAAGGAGGAGGATGAACAGATTACTCTTGCTGGGAAGATGATGCTGTGGGTCTCTTACCTAGATAGTGTTGAGTATTACATATAAGCTCCGAGTTGTTGGTATGAACACAGAAATGCAGGGTTGTCTTGAAAATAAGGGTGCAGCTGAATGTTATGGATCCTTCATCAGTGGATCCAATATACCATCTCCCACCTTTATTTGCCCCCACGTAAGAAGGATCTGCTGTATCTGTTCTACTGCTGGTGTGAAATGAGATGGTGAAAATTAGATGACTAAGCAAATAAAGATTATTACAGGAAGACAACAGGAAAACAGGTGGATAATAGGAAAAAGTGCTTCTTTAGAATCAAATAATTTTATAACCCTGACTTAGCTGGGTTGGTACAAAGGAGAGGGATAACAAACCCTTCTTGGGGATTAGAGGGAACAGAGATGAGTAGCGATGGTGGGGCTGAAAACTTTTTAGCTAACGCTACTCCCAAGGAATTGGAAATGCCATAATCCATTTTTAATAGGAATGGGATTAATCAAATGTTTCTAAAAAACAGGTGTGCATATGGACACTGGTCATATCTGGAGAGCAAAAGCTTTACCCAATCCAATAAATCAGCTCTCTACTGCTGAGCTGCTTTTCCTGTCCTCCATGAGGGACTGCAGATGCCCAGCTCACCCAAGTACCTGAGTCTTAGAGAAGTCAAATTAGCTCAGATGAATTCTGCCCATATCCTATAAGTAGTTCATATATTGTCCAAGTTTACAAGTAAATTAACTAGCCTTATTATAAGCAGATTCTGTAGATACCTAAAGTAGGACCTATTTTAATGACAGAAAAATGTCTTGTCTGTAGGTTACATTGTAAAAGAAATATGATTGTCTTCCACTTAGTGTTGTTATTGGCCAAATATAGTTTCTTGTCAGCAGTGAAAAATCATGTTCTAGTGGGGAAATTCCTTATACACTTGCCATCTCTCAACATCGTTTCCCTCCTCTATTGTTTCTAGAAGGAATAAAACTCCAGAATGCTTTAAGAAAAAAAATCCTCTGCTTTTCTTTGTCATTTGAATGTGACTTAACCTCTTCTCTAAGGATAGCTGGCCTTCACTCTCCAGTGGGGGATACAGTGTAGACATGATACTGGAAAGCTGGAAGACCTTGCTCAAAGAATCATTTTATCTCATATGGTGCCATAGTTGCTACAGTGACTCTGTAATCATGTTATGTTTACTGGCTGCAATAACCATATGAAATGAATGTGCTACATGGTATACTGCATACAGTAAACCCAAAGCAGAACTAAGGTTATTTAGGTACCCATTTGAATATAATTAGAAACTATTTCTTCTGTTTAGAATACTTGGTTTGGAGATAATTAAACAACCATGTAAAAGACACTGTAAAAGATAAATATGTATTTAGTCACCCAGATACCTTGCTAGAGTTTTGGTCTGGCAATTTTTACAGCACTGCATAACTATAACTTAGCAATATGGTATGTAATACATTATTATTACCTGGCCATTGATCAGATGAACTGCTGCTTCTGGCTGCTTCTTCAAGTCAGCTGAAGGTGGTCTTGTGTCCCAAGCTAGATCTGTGCACTATGTCCCTGGTTGACCAGAAGAACTATGTTTTATTTATCATAATTGTAATAACATTTTCTGTTCTTAACTAAGGGATTCTACTTGTGTTTATAACCTGTTTATAAACTAGACTAATTTCATTGCCATTTTCTTACCTGGAACAACTATGGATGACTTTACTGAACCCTTAGTTATTGCCTAACACTTTTAATAACCCACCTGCATGGTTTGCGATCTCCCGCAGTTAGGGAACAGAGGTATGTTTTAAAAATAAGTCTGTATATTTTGTGTGCTCCTGTGTGAGACATTTTGGAAGGATTTGGTGTTCATAAAGTGTAGATCATCTGCCTTCTGATGAGAAGGCTTGTCAAAATGTCCAAAATAAATGTTTAAATCTTATACGTTACCTCAGAAAAGAGAAAGCAATCTGTCTGACCTGACTATTAATTAATTTCTGTGATTCTTTTTACCCCTCTGCACTGTGCAGATTAAGAGGGAGAAACGAACTAGTCTCTGTGTGCCTTTTTTGTAGTTTGAAACTTTTGGGTTTTGTTCCTTTCTCACCCTGTCACCAGCGTAAGCAGCGGTTTGCACGTTTCCCCCCTTTTTCTTTCCCATTAGTCGCTCTATTAAATATGTTAATTGTAGTGTCCCAGATTACTGGGAGCTCCTTAAATCAAAGCCACGAGACTTGGTGGCAAGGCGCTTAGCTATGGGCTTTGCTGATGATAACTGCATCATATGAGTATTCATACAGAACTGATTGAGCCCCTGAGGCCAGATGCTAGAGCTGTTTTGTGCTGTTCTGGCACCACAATGCAAACTTCAACAGAGTTTTCAGGTCTGCTTGAAGCTTATTTCCAAGTGAGGAAGTCCTGCCATAGTGGCTTTGATGGTGGTGTATCTCTTGCACAACACAGCCCTCACTGGAAGGAGGGAAAAGAGGCTGAAAGATGTAGCCCAAATGGTCTGGCCAGGGGGGCAATTACATTAATTGCGTACTTAACTGAGAGGAATTGGATTGTTTTTGTGGCCAATGGTGTTTTTATAGTTCAAGACTTGGAGAGGCCTAAAATAATAACAATAATAACTAACAATTAAGAAATTTATTGTTTTTATTACTACTACTACTAGTACTACTACTACTACTACTACTACTACTACACAGTCAAAATTGACAGTGCTCAGTGCTGTACAAACATATTGTGTCAGAAGAAACTTGCACTGGCAGCTTTAAAATTTCCTTCGCTGTGCATCTCTGATCCTGCTTTTGGCTTTTCCCAAGATATATTTGTTGAGATGGGCTGGTACATGCTACGTTTTAAAGCAGCTACAAAGGAACTTTATTTGTACTGCCTGTCATTTCAGGCTGGAGGAATTCAGTATCTATCTCACTGCCTTTGCCATATGCAGTTGGGTTTTCTCCTTCCCTTCTGTAATTCTTCTGGGGACACTGCATAATAAAAGTCTCAACTTAATCAAGAAAAATTCAACATGTGGCATGGCAAGAGAGAGCGTCGGGATTTAAAAGCGTAAAGCAAACAAACAAGCAGGCCCTTGTGATGTCAGACTAATAACACATTTGCTGCTGTGCTCTCCGGCTTGCTGGTGTGTGTACTGTTTCCCTGTACAACATTGTTCTGGGCTTTGTTTCCTTCAGCTGCTCAGCCCGAGAGGGTTCCCTGCTGCCAGGGGGCTGCTGGGACACCAGCAGGTGTCTGAATAATTGGAATAAAAATTCTTTTAGAAATAAGTAGCTCGTGGAAAAGAAAACGCTGTCCTTAGATGAAAAAAAAAGTAAAAATAAAATAAGAAGATCTTCATTTTACAGGGCCATTAGCAGTTTAAAATCTTTCCTTCTCTTAGTTAGAGATAAAATTAAGTCACACATATGAAGGAGCAATTGTTCCAGATTGGAGCAGGCTCAGCATAGCATGTGATGAGGGAACTGTGTGCTGTGAGCCTATGAGAAGTGCAGGCTGTTTGTGGCATCAGGTCCAGTGCTTGACTCCTGGGTCAACACCACAGAACAAGGCTGCTCTGTCCCTTGTGGCAGCACTGCCACATGGAAAGCCAATGAAGGACTAGCCACCATTCCACACACAGTCAATTGTGGTTTTTATACTCCCATTTCCCTCGCCCTTTTTGAGAGCAAAGACTGGCTGCTATAGCAGAAGCTGGCTGCCTAGGCACAGATGGATGTGGGTGTCTTTTGCTGCTTCTAGCCTCTAGCAGTCCAAAAGGACGTCGATGCTGCAGGCCAGCCTAGCCACAGGGGCCAGCTGGTGGGGCTCCCTCCCCACAGAGGCAGAGAGCATCTTCAATACCCCCTCCCCTCAGCCCAGGCTGCCTCCCTTTGGGGCTCTGCTGTTCTTACCTCTGCTTCTGGCTGCTCCTGGCCAAGCAGAGGGAAAGAGACTCCTTTCACTTGGTGTATAAAAGCTGGATGTGGTGTGGTGGATGTCTGTGCTCCAGGTTGTCTTATCTGCTCCCTGGAATGCTTTGGGAAGAGTGAGAGAAGAGGGCTGAGCTTGAAGGTGTGGATGAAGGCTGGAGCAGCCGAGAAGTAGCTGCTTGCAGGGACTTTTGATGCTCATCCTGGAGGAAAGACCTGGGCCATTTTAAGGCATCCCTATGCATTAGGTGGAAGGTTAGGCAGGAGCATGCAGCTGTTAGGGGTGGAAGAGAGACACAGCACTGGAAATTGTGTCCCAGCTTTGAGAAGGGGCAGCCTGTCCCCTGCTGTGCCAAAGAAGGTAGAAGTGTGGTGAGAGAGCTGAGACGAGATCTGGAAGGTGTCCTGGGACTGATGGGGGAAATGGGCCTTAGTGTTATCACCCCAAGTGCTCCACAGAGGGGTAAGGACTGCACCCAGACTATCTGCAAGGTTCCCGGGGTGCTGGCTCTCTGGACTTCAACCCTGGGCACAAATTCATTCTCTCTTACATGTGATTTCTCCTTCAAGGCCATCTGAGAGTTCTGCATAGTGTGTAAAATGCCAGGAATCCCACCCACATTACAAGAAAGGCAGCAGGATGAGCAGTGGTTAGAAGAAAATCCCTGTGGAAGGACATTGTGAGGGCTGGGTCCTTGCATTTGCAATCAGATGGGAAGGGCTTAGTGGCTGAGTGTGTAACAGCCCCATAGCTTCTGCAATAATTTTGGCATTCAGCGTGTTTATGAATAATAAAATTAACTGGTGTGACATGAGGGAATAAGCTGTAAAATGTCACAAAGCACCAGAAACAAAATCCATCCAAAATGCTTCTTTTCTTCTTGAGGAAAACCTAAAACAACTTTTCTGATTACCTGACAGTCCATTTAATCCCCAGGAAACACTCCTTTGTTACAGTCTCAAGGAGAATTACTTGAAATAATCCTTTGTACAATGCACTTCATTCTATTTTAGTTTTAAATCATGTCCCTTTTCTTTTTTGATTTTTTTTAAGGGGAAAAGAAAAAAGACCCCTAATCAATGCCTATGGAAGAGCTGAGGGCAAATCTGAGGCTTTCTGGTACAAGGATTGCCTTTGTAAGGAGATCTGTGCTAAAGAGATGAAGACTACAAGGGCTGAACAAGAAATAATATTAATAAAAAATTAAGAAAAAAAATCTCTGAAGCTCAAATCATTACAATTGCACAGTGCAGATTTGGCTATCATTGTGTCCCCAAGATGAGGAATGGTCCTTTTCGGGTCTGCGTCACACGTGGGTGCCTTCAGCAGGGTTTTGTGCTGCCAGTGACCCAGATTCAGGAGTAGACCTGGGGTCTCCAGCACAGAGATCTTCAAGGATTTTGAGTGACACATGGTCAAGGAGGAGAACTGGGCTTGTCTGTGGCTGCTGCCATCTGCCTGCCCTCCAGCAAAGGTCACTTTCCAGAAAACAGCAAGCTTGCCTCTTGGAAAAGCCTAGTGGTGTGGTAAAGGGAGGAAAGTAAAAGGCAAAAAAAGATAAATAACACATTTTTTTTCCTCATTCTGGATATCATTAGTTAGCAATTCTAGCAACAGGAAAATAGTATAATCTGGAAGATGTTGGATCTGTGAGTTTGACTTCTGAATTTTCTCGGTTTTTCTTCTCTTTTCTACTGACTCCTGAGATTAATTTTCTCTTCTGTAATATTGACGTAAATCTTATTTAACTCACTGAAATGCTTAGAAAGTTACTCTAGCCATATTCCCAGACATCTAAAGACATTTCACATGTACAGCCTGAAGGAGGCTTCCTGGTGAGATGTCTTAGTTTAGGCCATGGTATTTGTTTAGGTGAGGGCAGGTGGGTCAGAGCCTTCCTTCAGAATAGGCTTGGAAAGTAATAGCATTTTCCCTCTTACAGGTCCCTTCCTTGAGTGGTCATGCTGTTGGACATGGAGGGCAACTGTGTCCTACTGTCTGTGGTCAAGGTCTGTTTTTCCTCACATCGTCTGTGACTCTGCTCTTGACTGAGCCATGAAACTCACTGCCACAAGCTAGCATGGAAACCAAGTGGTGAGTAATACTTCAGGAAAAGCAAGGCATTTCCTGGAGGAGAGCTTTCTGAAAGACACTGGATGGGACAAAAAAATCTCCCCCAGATTGATGAACACCTTCAGCCTCCATGGAAGGGAATAAAGAACTTGAGGTTAGCCTGAAGTGTTTTTGCAGTGATTCCCAGTGGTGTTTCTCCCACCAGGGTCTGCAGCACTAGGTCCTAGGCACATCTAGGCAAAGATATTGAAGTATGTGTGAAAGGCTGGAGAAGGCTGCTGAAAAATATTCACTCCACTATGGTTTAGCACGGATTGCACTGGAGGGCAGAATGAATAACTACTGCCTAGGCCACAGGTTATTCCTTCTATTTTCATTCTCTCTCTTTTTTTTTTTTT
>VWZN01011093.1:42930-59763 GCA_013396955.1 Regulus satrapa
TTTTTTTTTTTGCCTCCTAGAGAAAGAAACTCCCTTTGATCTATAAATAGTTCCACAAGTTAAAGTGGTGGGGCAACCTTAAAAATATATTATGGATACACCGGTAGTGACTCTGTTGCTAAGGTTGTATTGAGATTTGAACATAAAGCAGGACTAATGTTACTTTTTTCACACTCCACTGTGCAGACACAGGGGTTGGACTTGGCACAGGAAAACTTCAGAGGACAACTGCCTTTGCTGTGTATTTACTTTAGGGAAATCTGGACCCTGAGATGTCAACCTCCCTCTGAGATCTGCTTACGTACCAACGTGTCTGTGTTGGGTACCATTGGCTCACTTTTGGACCCACAGAGTGGTCTGTATTGGAGATTCCCTGTCCCCCAGAATGAAAATTTTTTGCTCTTGAGAAACCCCTTGCCATGTTGATTGCTTCCCCCTCCACCCCAGCATTCTTCTTTGTTGGCTGTGCCGGCTGGGAGCAGGTCCCAGTGGAGCAGAGAGGGAAAGTGGCAGAGGCAGGGGGCAGGCCAGGGGGATTGGTGGGGTCTGCAGGGGGTGTGTGGGATTCAGGATGACTCTCTGGAGCATAGCATTCAAAAAAAGAGGGATGGAGAAGGAGACAGTAGGAACTTTTGTGTGGGGTTGGTATCTTCCCTCCCAGTACTGGGAGATAGAGGGGACACAGAGACAGGATGATGCAGGTGGGGATGCAGGACTCTGCAAAAATCAAGAGCAATCTTGTGAGCTGCAAACTTTCTAAAACACCTTCTTAAAAAAAAAAAAAAGAAAAAAAAGAAAGAAAAAAGAGGTCTTAAGAGAGGGAACAGCAGTAAGCACAATGTTATTCTTCAAACAAATACCTTTAGAAATAATATCCTATTTGGTTCAAACAGAGCAGGAAAAGAACTGAAAATGCAGTTAATGTGGAATGCACTAAATGCTCATGTGAAGTTGCCAACACATTATCCTTGTATCTTTAACCAGGGAGGACTTCACTTGGAGAAATGGCTCTTGACAAAGTTAAGTGGACCTGTATATTGTTTGGGAAATTGCCCTTATTTTGTGTGCTTCTTGTTCCCGTAATGGAACCCATGAGCAGAGGATAATTGCAGCAGTCTCATCTGTCAAATAATATTAGAAGTCAACAGCTATAATCTCAGCCACTTGCTTTACACAGCTTTTCTCTGTATTTTCTGTTCAAATTGTCAGTTGTTGCATGTAAGTGTCCCCATTCCCTGTGGCTGATAAAAGTAGAAAGATTTAAGTAAATCAGGAGGAGTGCAGAGACAGGGCTTGGGCAATGGCTCTCAGTGCTAGCACAGTAAATCATATGACAACAGCACAGTGGATATGAAAAATTACGGCCTGAGTGTAGTGTTACTTGTTACTATTATTGGCAAAGCAGCGTGTAACTGAATGGCTTGGCTTTGCAGGGATTCGGGGAAGCTACTGATTGGTTTTAGCTTGTGTGGGTTTGTGCTTTATGAGCTTGGCTTTTAGTTTCAGGAGATGAATGGGTCCATGAAAACAGAACTCAGCTGAAACCATCTTCTCATCTGTGGGTCAAATCAAAAGCATTGTAAAATTAATTTGTTGGGATAGTCATTCAGCTGTGACACTGCAGCTCAGGGCACAGTTTCCCCAAAGCTCCCTTATCATCACCTCATCGTCCTTATTCTGCTTTTCTTTCCCCCAGTGTTAGGGACAGAAATATAGTTATGGTTGCATTGATACAGACTCCCCACACCACCACCTCCTGGTGAGGCTCTACATTTGTTCCTGCTTTGTAGGAAGGAGGAGGATCCCATCTCCCTCTCTCTATTTCTGCTGCTCTCAAAAGGGCATAATCACTGTTTGTTGTGGTTTTGTGAGCATTTTATGGCTCTGTGAGGAGCTGGAATGAGACTGCCAATGTATTTTTTACTGCCATTGAATAATTATCAATTGGTCAAAGCTGTGTCATGAATGCATGAAGTAAAATTCATGCTCCTGGCTGGAGGGAAGTGACTCTGTTTGTCATTACCAGCCCTCTGTGCAGCAGACAGGACGATTGTTTCCACAAATAGTTCAAGCCATGTTTGGAACCCTCTCTTGTATGCTGACAGCAACTCTTCCTTGTTTTACTTAGTGGCATAGGTTATAAGCATATATATATGTGTGTGTGTGTGTGTGTGTGTGTGTGTGTGTGTGTGCGTGTTTGTGTGTAAAAATACTGTGAGAAATATTTTCAAAGGGAGGTTTGAGGGCTATTATATTATAGATGTTTAACTCCAGCTCTTCATGTAGAAATGTCTTCCACCCTCAGACAGCCTTGTGTGAGTTTACTATATGACGGACTGACAGCTTCCAAAAAGACCAGAGCCATTGTAATCTGTGTTCACACCTTCCCAAGTGTCACAATAGCTTCGGTGTTGACAAACCCTCAGTGGTCAGAGCTTTTTCTTTTGTTGCTTTCATATTTATTGCATCCTGAGGCTATCAGAAATCCTTGATATAAAACCATATGATAAGTCCAATGTAAATCTCTGGATAAAAAGCTGAGGCGTATCATTGCCAATGCTATGTGATTGAGTCATTGCTGCTCAGGTGCTCTGATAGTGTCAGCTGCCTCTTTCTGCTGAATTTTACCCTTCAGAGCTAGTGATAGGGTGATCCCATCCACCAGATCATCTTCTTCCAGTTCTTATTTCAGAAGGCCTGTAGCAAGCTTTTGGCTTTCTTCAGTAGAATATTTGTATGTATGTGGCGATGCAGGCCATGATTAATGGGCTCTGCAGTCTGCTTTTTTTTCTTTTTTTTTNCAGAATAATAAAATATCTGGCTCGTCAAATTGTTTGCCCTGATTGCTCAGCTAAATACATTTAGCACCAGAGGTAGAACCAGCATATACGTATATGGATACCATTCTGGCAATTATTGTCAGAAGTGACAGCTGATTGCAGGTATTAGAGTGATGCAACTTGTTCAAACTTAATGTTATCTATTATGAACTCTCCTTCATGATGATAATAGCTGGAAGGCATTGATTTTGTTTTCTGTTACTTATCTCAAGCCCATACATTTTGCTTGCATTATTGACTTTTCTGATCATTTCATGCATCATCTCTTCAGAAGATGTGTAAATCAATGTTGACTGTGCAATGTATGTTGTTTATTAAGCTGCCGCATAGAGTTTACACCTTGAAGAAAATCATCAAATGCATGTCTTGAATAATTGTTGAGCAGGCCTGGCAAGAGAGGGCAGCCTTGGAGCATGCTGGCGCTGGTGTGGAAGAGTTCAGTTAATTATTTATCTGGGCCACAGTATTTGCATGCCTATATTAATTTTTTATGAAGTTAATTAGCTTTTCAAGATGTTGAATCGGTTCAGCGCTGCAATGATTGCAGCCCGACACACCGGGCGAGTGGCTCACAGAGAGACGCTTGAGTCACAGGCAGGAAAACAGGCGGTGGGGAATGCAGATGGGTGGGGGGTGCCTTTGAACTATTTCAACAGGTGGCCCTTAGCACCATGAAACCTATTGTGTTTGCAGTCAGCAGTTTGAACATATAATATAGGAAGGGGCTCAGATTGCACCTCTTTTTCAGGCAACAGATTTAGACATTTAGGCTGAACTAAAACTCCACCCACATAAAACCCAAGAGGGTGGAATGAAGAGGAACTGTGGAAATTAAAACCCATCCCATGAGATGGCTCAGGCTGCACAGCTGCTGCACAGGCTATTCACTCAGAGCTGCTCATCCAGACCATGGGTGGAAAAAACCAGTCATCGCCTCTCTGCACCAGCTGGGGCCACCGCAAAGTTCTACCAACAGGCTGTGTGTGTCAGGACTCGAGGCTGGGAATTCGGCTCTACAGTTGCACTGGGAAGTAGATCCCAGTCAAATGTCAGGAGACAAGCCCAGAGCCAAGAACCAGCAAGGACAGCGACAGCAGAGACTGGCGCTATTGTACGGTGTTTGTTGGCAGTTCCTTTTACTGCTCAAAGCAAGGCAGGGAGGAGTGGTGGGAACTGAGACCTGCCCTGGGTTTCTTAGGGCTGTAGGTCTTTTGGCACTGTTTTTGGGGCCAGAGGCTGAACCAGGGTAGAGTGTAATCTTTATGCTGCAGGTTTTCTTGTCTACCACCATCATCAGGCTTTGTGTCAGCCCTTAAGCAGGAATACAGGCACCCAAAGCAGCCTTTTCCTCCATTCACCTTGAAAACGGACCCTGGCTGATAAGGAGTTTCCTATGGAGCACCTCCTCCAAGAGGTAAGCTCCCTCTCAAAGACATTGCTCACTGTTGTCCACTGTTCCCATTCGTGAGTGTTTAGAGGTGAATGAGCAAAATTTAGGAATTTAGGAACTCTTTGCATTCTTTTTGTAGGGGTATCTTTGCATTGAAATGCTGCAGTCTCTTCCAAGCAATGAAATGCACACTGTGAAAAAACTAATAACCACATAATGCAAGACTGTTCGTTTGCATTGTAAATGAATGGTTGTTATATAAAAGATGTACCCATGTCTGAACTTTTGACACATATGGTCATTTATTCAGAGAACAAATATTTTAGAATTTGGAAAGAGCCCCAGCTTTGAACATAATCTCAAATCCAACTAAAGGGAAAAGAATGTCAAATAGGCCATATAAATTCCGTTGAACTAACGTTTTTATAATCCATATTGAAAAAATCTGAAAATATAACATTTTTTTTTTTAAAGTGGATGAGGGTTAGTTACTGAGCTCATTTGGAGAAAAGAAATTTTCACAGGTCTAGAAATGACAAAATATAATTGATATCCATGAAGATTAAATGAGATTTGGAGCCAAGTATTGTTCATATTTAAAAGTTAAATAATAATTTGGCCTCTACATCATTAACAGCAAGTTTCATCTCCATCTGGCTTTATTGTAGGCTACATAGGTCATTCTCTATTGAACAAAATGGGAAAGAAAGAGGAAGCTGAGGGTATAGACTAGAAGGAGATGGACAGAAGAATAAGAGAGATGGTGTTGTTTGGGATGTGTTTATGCACATAATTTCCCCCTGAAATCCTTGTGGAAGTGAGGAACAACTGAATCAGGATACTGTGGTCCATCTAAGCTTTGCAACACTACCACAAATCTACATACTTGCATTAATTTCTTCATCTGTGCTTTTGAAAGTATGTTTGTGTTCTTTGTGTACTTAATTCTGAGCATCATTGTTCCTAATTTTCCCCTTTGAATGAACTCCTTAGAAATCCTAATGAGAACTGAACAAAAGCCCCCACCAGGTGACTTGTAGAGTAGCATTGTTCCTGCCACTTAATAAGAGCCTCTATCTACTATCTGCTTCTAACATATAGATTCCTGCCTCTCACTTCCACATCCAGAAATGGAGTTTTATTTATCCAGAGAGGTTCTTAGATAGAGAAAAGTATTTTACAGAATCTTTCCCTTATTGATTCTCCATTCTTTCTTATATTGCAGGCTTAAAGCATGTTGGAATCCCTGCTTAGCAAAACAGTCCTGCTCAAAATGCTTGCTGGACTGTGTAAAACCTAGGCCACTATGTGAGTTTATATACATGCATACACAGACCAATTTAGCAGGTCTTGGGAGGTGCTGGACACACAAGACCCTTCGTCTCACGTCACCTTCTCTCCTCTGCAGAGTTTCCAGGGAATCAGTGGATAGTGATGGGAAGGTTTAATCCTTTGACTGTGATTTCTGTCTGTAGGTGCTTGGAATCCTTGCTGAAATCAGGAAAAATCAGGCAAATGATCTTTAATTTAACTCTTAAAAGGAAAAAAAAATATGACAGAAATTACTACTTGTCAAGTAAGTGAGAGAGCTCCCTAACTATGCTAATTATGTTCAATTAAAACTCTTTTGGTGAATCTCTAACCAGCAGTCAGTGAGAATTGCCACTGAAAGCAGTACAACCAGGATTTAACCAACAATGTTGTCTTCATTTCCTGATCTTTCATGTTCTGTGTGTCATATCTGCCAGGTCTGTGTGGATGTCTCAGATATGCAAGGCTTTGAGCAGCATAGAAATCCTAGTAAAGGTCTGTATCTCTCTTCTGTCCTCAAAAAATGTAAAAATCTCTAAGCAAAAAAATTATTGATTATATCTGGTTACTAGAGACAAAGGATCATGTCCTTAATATCCTTAAAATAAGTAGGACATGAGTTGAACTAGGTTGTTTCTTTTTTTTTTTTTTTTTTTTTTTCTGCAAGTTCATCTATTCATATTCTCTCAGTTAAACAGATATATTTTAAGAAATGGTATCCTGGTTACAAACCCCTACCTCCCAAAAGGTAGAAGACCTCGAACTTTCTTCCACCTAATCTATTTCTTCCTCAAATGCAATCCCCAGTGGGGAGGAGGACACTCAGCTTACTAGTTCTCATAACTGGAGGATAATTTTTGCCAACACGGAAAACTTAAAGCAATAGGATTTTCATTCTTCATTAGTTCTACTGTGAATATTTTAGTATTACTCTCACCAAAGGTAGTGTATGCAGGAGGATAGTGCTCCTGGTCTTAAGGCACAGAGGCAGGCAGGTATATGGAGGATTCAGGTTGAGAGGTAACCACTCTTCTTACAGTCTGGATTCAAAGTGGCCTGAGATACTCTGGGTACTTGAGGCCCCCACACAGAGTAGCCACAGCCTCCCCTATAAGAGACCTCTGTTCTTCTGGACTTCCTGCTGGGGTCCTCATATGGCATGTCATCCCAGATGACACCAAATATTTATCCCTGGTTAACTCAGTTGAGCCCATGCCTGTAGCCCCATGTAAACACTGGACTAGGTCTTGATCTTGAGGCCTCAGATAAAAACCAGCAATGGAAAGACATCCAGGTTTCTGTGTGGTTGCAGGTGCCATAGTCTTTCCCTGTGCCCCCACCCACATTCATTTCCTGGGTTTCCTGGTTTTTTAAAATCCCTCCCTAGTTTTCCAGGCAGTTTGTGAGCACAGTACTCAGGTGATGTGAATTAGATTAGCTCAAATATTTTAAGCCATAATTTAATTTGCAAATGAATATTTAATTGGCTACTGAATGCTCAGACAGACGTGGGAAGCTTTGAATGGGTGGTACTTAAGGCTAGCTCCATGAAGGCAGAGATTAGGATGGCACACTGGGACTGGCCTGACCTGTCAAGCTATCAGGTTATTTGGCATTTATTTATATTCATATTTATGTTTATTTTTGAACCTTGCTTTTGGGAAGGGAAGTTGACTATACTTTGCATTATTACTAGCTTGTATGAAGTCTGCTCTGAAAGCTACTGAAATCCTGAGACACCCATATAATATCTGTGTCTAAATTGGGCTGGGTAGTTGTGAATCACCATGTTACCATTTTGATATGGGGGAAAATCTTCTGGTCTGGGAGACAAAGTCGTATTATATACAGATCTTTGCAAAGTCACAGGGATTTTAACATCACTTCCTATCAGGATGTGTATTCACTACTTATCAGAAAACAGCAGGTATTTGATATTTGACAGGTCAGAAAAATGTATAACAATCCACTAGGAAAATAATTTCCCTTGATTATGTCTTTTCTGGCTGCTGAGTTGGAGTGTTTATACTGTTTATCTATATTCAGATACAAATTTGACAAATTTTATATTTTCATTTTTCTTTTTTTCCTGTGTGATTTATACTGATATTGCATAGAGTTGCTCTGGCTCATTTATTTTTCAGATGATCTGTCATGAATAGGTAATACTTTTATACTTTTTCATAAGCTGCAAAATATTTTGACCCTCCATACATGCTTATTGGCAAACGTGCAGAAGTGACTGACATTATGGCAATATGAAGGGCATTGGGAGAGCAGGCACATCAGAGAAATTTTCCTTGCTCCAAAGGAGAAGGTCCTGGACTCCTCTTGCCCTGAGAGGAGACAGACAAAGCTAAAGCAGACAGAACTGAACAGGAGAGAAATAAGCTGGGCAAAGCAGTGCAGCAGCAGAAGAGAGGATTTTGTTTCCTAGTGCTTACTTTGAAACTGGTACCAAACCTATTCTGACCTATTCTGACTTCCTGTGAAAATATCTACTCATATGCAGATGGATCTTTTAAGGGGCAAAGTTGATGACATTTCTACCAGGTGATCACATCCATGTGAAGTGGAAGTAGCCAGGACACTGGCATTGCTGTTTTACCAGGCAATGTGTGTGGGTGACAGTGGGAGAAATTATGTTCCAGGCCCCTTGCCATCTGCTCAGCACAGCTTTCTGCAGTGCAGCTTGACACAGGGATGTTTATTCCACAGGATGCAACACATATGAACTCTTCTGGTGCATGTGTGCAATAATTTCAGTTTCTTTTAAACTTCTTTTTAAACTGGGACTTAGTTCCCAGTCCCATAAGTGCTTCAGTGTGTGCATGGGTCTACTCATATAAATTGCATTACTACAGAAGCAAGTAATGATTTTCTGACTCTAAATAGATATTTGTTTGGAGGATCAAGGTTTCTCAAACCATTATATTATTTAAAAAAACCCAAAAAAGCCTGGAGATGTTTTATTATATAAATTATTGTGTGATCTTTTTGTTCAATCATTTAGATTTATATATTTTAATGGTTATTTATTACTCCAAGATATCTATTAAAAGTTATTACCACTTAAGAATGCGATATGAAAGAAATCCAATTGCAAGGTGTTGAAACTATTTCTGTGCTAAATAGCTGGAGAATGAGAGCAAGCATTACATACACTTAGTGTTCTGAGAGACAGTGTTCCTGTTGTTATTTCATTTTCTGTTGCTGGAGAAGGTCCTTTGCAAAGCTTTGCTCACTATTTAGGACAGTTCCGGAGCAGTGCCAGCCATGGTTTGGGGTTAGGGGGCAGCACTCTTGCAGCTGCGTTTTGCTCTGCTGCCATCCCCTTCCCTCCACATGCAGCCCAGCCAGTGTTGTATCACAGCAGGGCATGGGGCTGATTGCACCAGACCATCAGCATCAGAGGCATTTGTGTAATATGAGTAGCCTGGTCAAAATTAAGACTTGACAAATTAGAGGGTAGGACAATCACCAACCATATGAATTTTAATGACGGCAAGTGCCAGATTCTGCATCTGGGACGGGCCAACCCTGAATGTAGGTACAGACTGAGGGGTTGCAGAGCAGTGCTGCAGAAAAGGACCTGGGGGTCCTGGTCTGATGGCAGGTTGAACATCGAGTCAGCAGTACCCTGGCAGCCAGGAGGGCCAACCCTGTCCTGGGGGGCATCAGGCCCAGCATCACAGCCAGGCAAGGGAGGGGATTGCACTGGGGCAGCCTCACCTTGAGTGCTGGGGGCAGTCTGGGGTGCCACAGCATAAAAAAAGATATCAAACTATTTGAGAGTGTCCAAAGGAGCACAACGAAGATGGTGAAGGGCCTTAGGGGAAGCCGTGTGAGGAATGGCTGAACTCACTTGGCTTGTTCAGCCTGGAGGAGACTGAGAGGAGACTTCACTGTAATTACAACTTTCTCATGAGGGGAAGCTGAGGGGCAGGTACCGATCCCTTCACTCTCATGACTAGTGACAAAACTCAACAGAATGGCCTGAAGCTGAGTCAGGGCAGGTTTGGGTTGGATGTTAGAAAGCAGTTCTTCATCCAGAGTGTGGTTGAGCTCTGGAACAGGTTCCCCAGAGAATTGGTGACAGCAGTAAGCCTGTCTGAGTTCAAGAAGTGTTTGTACAATTCTTTTGATACATGGTGTGTCTCTTGGAGTGTCCTGCTTAAGTCCAGGAGCTGGACTCTATGATCCTGATAGGCCCCTTCTAACTCAGCATATTCTATGATTCTATGATACTGCTTTAGTTTGAAACTTCTAAAGGAGAATTTTAATAATTTAATGAAAGATGGGAAAATGTCTTTTTCTATCAGTCATCCTGACAGTGCTTTCCTCTGAGACCATCTTGATGAAGGCATATTTGCCATCCCCTCACAGTACCTTTCAGTGCATCCAACAAGCTGTGTTCTTCTGTTGAAGTTACCAGCAATGGTTTATCTAACAATAAAGACTCAAGTTATTACTGATGCGTTTATTCATTTGAATAGCTCACACTTCCATTATTAGCATATTCTATGGACCTAGAGGTCACAACACTGGCAATGCTGAATTCACACTTTGAAATCCTGAGAGATTTATCTCCTCAAAGATGCCCCAGATTTGGATTCACAAAGCAGATAATAATATTTTCACCTGCCTAGGATATGCAGGTTGTTGTTTTTATCTTGAGAGGACACAACCCTAAAAGGAAAATTGTCTTGCAAGGAAGTGAAAATTCTTGTTTCTATATTCAGACTTCCAGGAGATTTTGGTCATCTACACATTTCCTAGCAAATTATTCTGACCAGAAGGAAGGGTTGCCCATAGAATTTACCCCTTTTTAGGAGGTATTGGTGAGGAAAATGACCTTTCACTCCTGCAATCTATAAATTACCTTTTAAAGTCATTTGCAATAACCATTAAAGGAGAGATGTATATGAAGGGAAGGTAGCTCAGAAGATGAACCATCGGTAGATGTTGGCCACAGTGCATTCTAAATCCTTTTTGTGCCAGCAGGAAATGAAATCTTTCTGCATCAGAAATAAAAGTAAAGGTAAGTTATGATTAAAACATTTTAAATCTGCTTAATTAGCGTTACTCATCCATAGCAATCATTGGAAATGGAAAGGTTGAAAAAGAGCAGGGGAGATGAAAATGGCTAAGTCTTCAAATGCAAGTGAGGAGCTCTGGTAAAACCCAGCTTTGTGGTAAGCATTTAAAGGACCCCTTAATTAGCTTTTCTGGAAAGCTCACTGATGATATGCTGGAATAGTCATCCCATATGTTCAAAAATGTCTAGTCATTAGCCAGCATGGTGGCTGAACATACTAATGCATTTGCCTTTTAGATATTTCAAGAGCGGCTGGTGCTTCTGCTGCTGATGCTGCTGGGGAGGTCAGCTCTTTGTTTTGCTAAATCACATAGTGTCTTTCAGGACTGAATAATTTTCTTAGTCACACTGTGAACATCAGTTCCCGGCAAAGAG
Organism: Regulus satrapa; assembly: GCA_013396955.1. Lineage (NCBI taxonomy): Eukaryota > Metazoa > Chordata > Aves > Passeriformes > Regulidae > Regulus > Regulus satrapa. Next base: position 53,945 of record VWZN01011093.1, read on the forward strand.
AGGAGAATGGTTGTGTTTAGAGTGGAAAGGACAGAGGGTTCAAGAGGGATGGGGTTTGTATTGTTCTTTTTTTGTTCTCAGTCCTGGCCCTGGTCCACCAATACGTGCAAAAATCTGGAGTGAATTAGCAGAATAAGTGTGGGACTGCAGCCCCACACTGTCAGTAGATTATTGGTAGCATGAAAAACATTTAACACTTAGTTGCTAAAGCACCTTAGGTCTTCAGACAGATGCTCAGGTGTGTTCTAAAATAAAAGTCACCACCTCATCTTTTCGTAGCTGTGATAAACAAGTAGCCTGTCTAAAGACTGGTGCCTTGAGACTGTGACTTGCTGAGGACAAGAAATCTCTTATCTGACACCTCAGCTGTGGAGTTATGGACTTCTACTCATTAAGCCTATGTGGTAGTAGACTTGAATAATCATCTCAAAATTTTTTGGTGCAAATTTTCCTGGTCCAGTTCAAGTCAATTGAAAGAATTCTCATTGATTACATTAGGATTGTATTAGGCTTAAGTTAAAAATAAGAAGCAGGGATAGAACTAAGCTAAGAAAAAATATTATGAGAGGCATTTCTGCAGGTGGAATTTCAGAGAGGTAAGTTTAAATGCAGAGAAACTGACCAAAACTATTCCAGTTGATGTGACTACGACAAAGACCTTGTGTCAGTAGTGATGAGACCACATAAAAAGTACAAAGAAAAGTGAGTTTTGGACCAATACAAGATGTGGAGGGAGGAGAAGCACAAAAAATTCTCACACTTTCAAAACAACAAGGTCTTCTGTAGGCCTTACAGGAGACAAGACAAAATTTAAAAAGAAGATATATTGGAAGAACTCTAAAGTTTAATATCCCAGAAATAAACACCTCAAATCTGATTTAAGCTTTGTCCACTGGGGTGTTTATTTTTTCCTTCTTACAATTTCCCTTTTGAAGTCAAGAGGACAGAGGAAAATGCAGAATCAATAAACATACAAAGATGTCTTTTTATTGGTCTCTCTTTCAGTGTTTGATGGAATTAAATGAAAAAGAAAAGTAAATGTGTTTCTTAGGATAAAGTCTAACACGTTCTTCTTTTTAATATTATTTTGAAGCTAAGGCAATGTGATTAGGTATTCTCTTTATCTTGTGGCTCTCTGGAATGAAGAGTCTGGGCTTCAGGGTACATTTTCCTCCACTTACAGTAGAAGAACCCACATCAAGTTCATTTTTTATCACTTCCACAATCATGTGTGGATTGTCACAGTGTGAGAGCTGGAGTTAATTTTAACTGAATTGTGGCCTAGAAAATATAGTTGCTTAATAAGCCTGAAATATACATCAGATCAGAATTTCCATTTCCAAAATTTGGAATGAGTTACTCATCTGTGAAGCTGACAACAGCTTCCATGTTTAAGTGCTAAACAGCTTTTATTGAGCCAACTTTTAGAAGGTGCTAATATCTAGATCCACATGTCTTCTATGTTTGCAATGGCAAATACTCAAAAAGAAGCATAATTTGGCTCAAAATGAGTTGATATAACAAAAAAGTTCACATTCTTCCTATGTCACTGTTGCCTGAAACAGATATAGAGGCAATTTATTCAGAATAAATTATTGCCAGCCTTAGCTAAAATAACTTGCTCTGTGAAGCTTCCTTATATATGTAACCAAGGGGAGCTGTCTGGCTACATCTGTTTTTGCACATCTTTCAGATGTATCACACACAAAATCCACCATTTGGGGATATTGTGTCAATCAGTGACACAGTCTAGGGAATTCTGAGTTCATAAACCAAAGAACAGATTATACCCATCCATATATGTAGTTTTTTCATCTGTGTCAAATACAATATTGATAATATTCTTCACTGTAACATTTAATGACAATCTTCATCTAATAATTGATGGCAGTATAATTTAATACATGGAGTTACTTATACACAGAAGGTTGGAAAATGTTCTTCATTTTGTTTAACTGTTTAAGGACACCTTGAGAAGGAAGAAGGAAGTGAAATTGATTGGGAAAAGAAGAATATGGATTGGTCACTTGAATTTGATATGGCATTACACACATTTGGACGTGCTATTTAGGGGCAGATACAGGAAATCCAGAGAATCTGGACTGAAGTTCCTTTGCTTTCTGCTCATGTATCACTCCACTGATTTTCTTTGTGGCATAAATGCACTGATGTGCTTTGCTCTCCCATTCCTCTTAAGCATGTCCCCTCCTTTAGCAACTCAGCCATGGCTTAACCCCAGCCATCAAGCAAGCAGCATACAGCCACAAGAGGGGACATTTGGAATGATGGTGTTGACTTTTCCAAGTAAATGTTATGTGAGATGGAGCCCAGCTGTCCCAGGGATAGTTTGACACCTGCCTGCCCCTGGGAAGTGGTGAAATCATTCCCTATTTTGCTTTGCTTTGTGCTCATGGCTTTTGCTTTCCCCATTAAAATGTCTTTGCCTCAATCCATGGGTTTTCCACCTTTTATCCTTCAGATTCTCTCTCTAATCCCACTGGTGGGTAAGTGAGTGACTGACTACAAGGGGTTTGGTGACTGGCTGGGGTTAAACCATGGCAACTCTGCAAGACTGTTCTTGCTTCTCTTGTGCCTCTCAGCTAGGTAACCCCACTGCAAGATGTACAAAGTGACATTTCTTCTCTTGCCTACCCTGTTCCTCCTCTGACAAAATGGAGGGTGATGCACCCAGGTTTGCTTGTGTAGGAAGAGGAGAAGATAGAAGGAAGATTGGGGTCTCCAAATCTTCATAGAGGGTAACAGTAGGCTTTTTGCCACTCTCTTTTTTTCTTTAATTCCAGAAGGTGACTTGGCTAGAAAACTATCTGAAGTGCACTGAAGGGTAAGGGATAGAAAGAGCTATATTTTTTCTCTTTTCAGGTAGACAGCTGCATCTTTGCTCACATTCTGTCTAGTTTTGCAACAACACAAGCTTAGGCATTTCCCTTTCTTTTCTATATTGCCCATGTTCTTGTATGGCAATTCCATCAATGTCAGCCCAGCAGTCTGCTTCCAGGATAGGGCATCTTGCAGAGTGTGGGCTGCAAGGCTGGGTGGGTGTTTTGAGAAATAAGTTTGTGTCTTCTTTCTTTCTGTGAGTCTATCACACACCTCTGACAGAGGCAGAAAAAAATTGTATCAGTCATCAAATCTTTGCTCTTTTGGAAATAGCAGTTTTTTCAGATTTGGCCTTCAGCTGAGAGATTTTCTGTTAGAGTCGGGGAATGCAATCGAGACATTCCTGGTGCATGCTGATGTAAATACTTGGTGAATGGGGTCTGGAGATTTTCAAGGCTTGTTTGCAAGGCAGACCACAGCAAAGTGGTTTCCAGCAGGCAAGGTGTAGACTTTCAAAGTCTTAGGTCAGAGAGTCCAAGAATGACACCTTGTCTTTCTGTATTTTGCTTTACTAGATGAAACATGATCTCAAATTCATCCTCAGCAGATGTACACTGCCAGCACTGGCTTTTGTAAGGACACTGCTGCTCAATGAACTTTCTATGTTTTATCAGAGCAGAACTATGGGAAACATCACATAAAAGAAATACATCATATAAAAGATATTAAAAAGGTGAAAAATATACCTGTGGGAATTGTCTCATAATTTTACTATCCAGACTTTGAGAATTTGCCAAACTTGGGTTGGAAGTCTCAGAGGACTGGCTATCTCACAAAATTTCTGCTGCTTTGCTAAGGAAAATAGAGCAAATGCACATTTTAATTCTGAGCACTTTGTTGCTTCTGTTTCTACTCTGTAGCTGAGCGAAGTGTGAAGTACAGAGGTATATGAAAATGAAACTGAAGAAGAAAAGAAACCGCTTTTCTAAACATCTTGGCATTTGGCCAGGTCTTTTTGGTGATGTAAATTGGGAAAGCTGTTGGCAAGCTAAGGAGCTGCTTTAGATTACACCCCATGAGAATCTGGCACGGAGCATTTGACAAGTTTTTGGAATTAGATTTTCAGGAGACACAATATAAGGCTTTTATTTAAATACTCAGGTGCAGATATAACCTGAGCTCTTAGGTGTCTGAAAATATCTCTTTATCAGCAAGCTCAGAGAACTAACACACAAGCTAGTCAGAGGTCCTCCTGTATCAACATTATAACATCACTTTTGGATAGTCACGCCTATCATCGTTGTTCAATGACTGCCCCCATAACCCCCTTTTAAAGCTAAATTCAGCTATAACTGACTAATTAAGCAACTTTGAGATGTATTTCAGAACCTATTGACTAAAAAGTTATATTCTTTCAAAGCTGAAAGAGTTGCCTTAGGGGAATTAAGTCAGCCCTTTAAATTTTTTAGTAGCACAGCTTTCTGCTTAATAGGTTTTGAAATATGTCTCAAATTCACTTAATTAGTTATCGTGTATTTTAGCCCTGGATAGTGGTTGGCTTTCTCCAGGCATGGGCACCAACTAGCAAGGCTTGCTGCAGGCGTGGCCACTTGCCCACGTGTGCTGCTGCAGGTGCAGTGAGGCAGATGGATTGTGAGAAGCTGGGTGTCACCCGTGGGGACAGTGTGCAGGAGACTGACCTGCTGCTTGAGGCTGCTTGTGCAAGGGCTCACCTGCAGGCATCTTGTGTCCCCTTGCATGTCCTGATTGGCTTGCCATAAGCAATGATGGGAGCCAAGGGCAGTGCTGGTGAGATGCCACTGCTGCAGAAGGTGTCAAAGGCAATTTTAGGTTTTTTGGGGTATTCTGCCTGAGAAACATACAAGATTTCTGCAGGTCCTGTATGATTTCTGGCAACCTTGTACAGATGTTTCAAGTAGCCAGACACATATGTTTAGGCAACTTAATTTTGTCTGATATGTCTGTACACACCTAAATTCCTAAATTTAGTTGTGTGGTGTTTTTTTTTCTTTCTTTGTTTGTTTACTTGTTTTGTTTGTTTTTAAGTTTAGAGCTGAATCTTCTGTGGCGTGCCTACACTGTGATGTGCCTATTCATGCTGAGCTACTTCAGCCATCCCAGCCTCAGGAAAGTGCTCTTCCTGTGCCTGGTCTGCATGGCAGAGCAGCAGGGAGAGTCCTGTTACCTCTGGGCTTGTAAATCTTCCCTCTTTCCAAGCAGAAGCAAAGCTGCTCTGCTAGGCTCCTGATCACTTCTCTCTGTGCTCACCGGCCTGAACCTGTGGTGGTGTTCTCCTTCACCTTTGCAGAGGAGAGAATTTGGACCATTATTAATGAGCTGCTTGCTTAATTACCTGTATCTGCTACTTGAAACTTTCTGCTTTTACACTGGAAAGGCAAATTTATATGATTCAGCAGCATCGTCTGCCACAAAAACTACTTAGAACAAACGTCTGTAGAGATCACATTGCCCTTCAAAATCAAGTATTACTCTCTCTGCTTTTATCAGCACAGAAAATTTGTTAGCATTCACATTAGCCAGACTTCACTGAAGTCTCTTATTAGTCAATAACACACTCATTTTCTAATATAACATATACAAACTTAGCCTGTCTACTGGATTTAAGGGTGACTTTTTTTTTTTTCTGAGTCTCGTCTGCTCTCTACTTCCTTTTTTTTTTCAGTGCTGTTTTTACTTTCTAAAACCACACAGAGATGTATTTTGAGAAAGACTTTGACTAACAGCTGTTTGACCTGCCAGGTTGGAAATATTTTTTACTGATTCTATGCTGCCAGGCTGAAACTGTAGAAAAATGCACATGGACTTAGATGATTTCTTCTGAGTAGTGACACTAAGGTTTTTTGAAAAGAATTTAAAATTTACTTTCTGAACAAAGGGCTAAAGCAGGAACATAATTGATCTGGGAAATTGCCAGAAATTATTGTCTCTTCTGTCATTGA
>VWZN01011093.1:59824-117337 GCA_013396955.1 Regulus satrapa
CCCCAAGTTCGTTTTTATATTTTTAAGTGTTTCTGAAGCAAATCTGTTTTAAGATTGTGCATCTACTGTGATATAAAGAATACTTCAAGTAAAACCAAAAATATTCTTAACTTCCCTTCAAATTCAATCAAAGCCTGTTGTAAATAATTCCAGATAATTTCAGTGCTCAACAGTTTTTGAGCGCTTTAGAATCTAGGCAAAGCTGTATCAAAAGGGGAAGGCAGCTTCCCTCATCCCCATTAATAAGAGAAAATGAGCTTAAAGTAAGATAAATATCACAAAGTTAGTATTTCAGTTACTCAGAATTAAACAAATACCAGTCTAATAAGTATAACTGGAGCAAAACCAACATTAAAAATTATATAGTAGTATATGAACCTTACTCAATTTTGAAAGCTGTAATTGGTCATGATGATGAAGTCAGACAAAACCCCCCCTTCCTTCTGTAATGAAGACTTGATAGAGGAGTAGGTAGGAAGTTACTGATGAGTAGGGTGGTGACTGATGCAATGACAGTCCTTAGTGGACTGGTGTGCCTTTGCTAGGACATATTTAAACCTGAGCAGGCCTGGGATAATCGCAGATACAAGCTGCTTCTGGTCTGGGATACCTACATATGCTACAGCATTGTTCTCCATAAATCTGATCCCTGAACAGAGCTGCCTGAATTATGTGCCAATATGGGGTTTTTCTGACATTTGTCTGCTCATAACGCATCCATAAATGGCTTTGAGATTTGTTTAGATTTTTTAATATTTTTGTGGACATAAATAAACTGTTAATGAAACAATTAATTGATATGATAAGGTAATGGAATATATTTATGGCATAGCAATAGTCTCTGAACTCCAGGGATACTGTCTCTGCTCCATAACTAAACAGCCTGCAGATGAGCAGTGATCTATCCCCTGTTCAGGACATTCAGAAACATTTGTTACTGCTTGGGAAAAAAGTAACCAGTTACAGTGCTAATAATGCTATAGATGCTTATTCTAACCAATATTTGTGAGGTTGTTTTCAATTTCTGATCCCACAGCCCTTGGTATTGAGCCAGACTGTGAGGACACGAGTGAGACAAGATGCTGGGCTTTGACTGTATTTTAAAAAGTTTCTTTTTCTTTCTCTGCTTTTTGCAAAAGCCACTCACTTATGAGAAGATACTAGTCATTGCAGAAACAGAGGTAATAAAGGCAAGGTTGGATATTCCCTATAGCTATAGGAAGAAGTAGTATTTATGGGCGGAAAACTTTACTGTTTTAAAACATCTGGAAAGGCCTAGCACATCTTTGTCATCTTTGGCCAGAGGCTGGCAGTCACAGAGTATTAAGAAGAACTGAACTAACTATTCCTAGTTAAAATGTAGTGAACCTTGACTTTTTTTTTTTTGTCAGAAAGCATATTTTGAGCAAGAAACAAGCATTCCTTATTTGTTTTTAGAAAACAAGCACTGATAATATTTCATTTTACCAAAAAATTCCCCCTTTGCCTAGGAAAACAGCTTTTCCATAAATTTTTAGTTCTTTTCTTAACTTATTGTGAAAAAACAATAACCCTTTTCTTTCTTATGCTAATAAGTGGAACTCAGTTCTAATGAGGAAAAAGCGACACTTGTGCTGCAGCAGAACAAAATGTTGATCTTTTAAAGTCATCTAGAAGGTTTAGTAAAAATCAAATTTACTCCCTTTTGCTAATGAGTTCTTTGAAATTAGCAGATCAGTTAACAGGTGTGAATAGTTCTGCTGGAATGTTTTGACTTATGATTCTTCCAACTTGTCTATGCAGTATGTCAGCATACTTCTTTATCTGCTGCTGAAGTAATGATCCAAAAGGCATTTGCATTTTGTAAACATGACTGGGAGGGTTTTTAAAAAGTTTTATCAAACAGTGTTCGGGGCACAAAAATATGATCAGATGAGCTCGATCTTGTCTCACTTCCTTGCAAACAGTACAGTGGGAAGCTGGGCTATCTTTCCTCTCTATCTCTTTCTTTCAGAAGCTGTAGGGAGTGGAATTACAGCTACCCCACCACAAACAAACCCCTTGTCCTGAGTTGATGCATGTGTACCCAGCATTTGGCTTCCACATAACACGAGGGTATATCCTGCTATTGTTTAGCTTGTTGAGATAACAATGTGTTTTTGGGGGGTTGGTTATGGTTGTAATAACTAAACCACCACAGCAAAATATAAATGAGGCAAAACTCATGTTACCTTGTTATGGGATGCCCTGTCTGTTCTTCCCAGTTTGCCAAATTCTCCTGCCACCCGCAAGTGCAGGGGTTCCTCTGGCACCACCATCCTCTCCTCTGGTCCCGGGGCTTTTTTCCCAGCATATCTCGTGGTCTAGATCATAAACAGTGTGAGTATTTGACTACTTATGCTTTTAATGACATTTTTATTACCCTACTGCAAGTCCCATATAAATAAGCATAATTAATTGTCTTTTAATTTTAGAGGTCTGAATGATGCATCAGGTTTTCCTTTTCTTTTGCAGACAAAGGAAAATGTGTGTACCAATTTTATGAGACAGTACTGAATAGCTAAAGTCGACAAAATTAGGAGGTGGGAACCTCTTTGGACTAATTATAGTGTCCAGCACTTCACTTCCCTGCTCAAATGCAGCCCAGAGCACTGGTAACAAAGCCTGGGATGGTGACCTGCCAGTGTGATGGAATGTAAAATAAGTGGACTGTCCCTGTTCCTCCTAATGGACAGATGTTGATACAAACACCCTGACCATCCTCAGCCAAGCATAACGGGTGGTGACTCTCCTGATCTTCCCTTCCTATCTCTGGTCTGATTGCTGTCCTGTAGCCTTATGGCTGAGTCCCAGGTTATGAGAAGCTTTTCCTTTGTGGGCTTCAGCCCCAGAAGTGGTTTTGCAGAGGGACAAAATGTACCACACTGGGATGTTGGACACATTGAATGCAGTCCCCAGTCAGTTCGATGCCCAAGGGTTTGCTGGTTTTCAATAAAATTGTCCAGCAGACATCAAATGGAGCTTGCTTTTTAGTACTGTGCTGCTTTCAGGCTGGGAGGAGCAGTGTTAAGAAGCAGACAACTCAATTATCCAGGGAAAGAGATTTTTGTTTGTTCTTGTGCATTTTTTCTCCATTTTGCAAAAGGAGTAAGTAAATATCATATTTGTTTGGAAAGATAATACTCTCTGGTTAGGTAATCTGTTGTTTTGAAGGATCTTGCTTTTATTAAGGAAAACAGTATCTGTCTGTATCTATCCAGCTTAGCTATTTGCAGGACACTTATCTCTGCAGTGTCTGAGAGGTGAGCGTGATCATTAAGGGAAATACTAACACGTTTAAATCCTAAATGAGAACCACTTTATGCAATAAGTTCAATTTCATGTCATAGTGGGAAAACTAGAGCCTTCTGAAGGTGAGCTGAGTATTGAATGCAAGCTGTATTAACTTTGTATGTCAGGATTTTTTTTTCCCCTTTTACTTACTCTTTATTAGAAACTTTAGACCTTGATAGGTTTTAAGGCTTGAGGAGGGGAAAAATGATGTAATGAACCCAAGGGGCTTCAGTAGATTGGAGAGCAAGAGTCACCTGCCACTCCGTGAACTGCAGCTGATGAAGGGTACAGAAAGAAATGATTGACACCAGCATACAAACACACGCCCTGACTAGACACAGCAATATAGCTCAATAGCAACGCTATATCCTATGATGAGATGAAAGAATACAGGCTTTAAAAGTAAAACGCTTTGGAACATAAAACTCCCCATATATTGGAGCGAGTCCCTGAGGAGCAGCAGTGTGCCCCGTGCCCCTCCTTTGCTCCTGCTCGCTACAGATCCTGCTCCACGAGCAGCAGGCAGGTTCAAACAAGGTCAGAGTGTCTGGCTTCTTGGCAGGAGCTGTCCTTTCTGCAAACTTAATAAATGGAGTCCAGGTGCAGGAGATATTCTTTGCAAAAATGCTGTCCATTGTGCCTATAATGTTTTCCATTGCCAGGGCTGGTGCTTCCAGGTTGTATTAGTCCCCTGCTGATCAGAAAAGGGTTTGACAATGACCAGTTGCCAAGAGAAGGAACGTAATCAAATTAGAATGCATAAAATTTCTGAAAAACATACCAAGAATTTCAGAGCTGCATGCAGCTGCCTAGAGCAGAGGTCTTGAACACCCTGCCCATAGGCTGGAGTTTTATTTCTCTGTGGGCCATATGGCACATGAAGCCTGGAAACATGCTTACTTTTGTATTAAAATACTGCTCACCCACCTGGCTACAAAGCTAACCTTTAAAAGCAAGATAAGCATAACAGATAAGGTGTTCTCTTCCTTATGTGAAGCGAGACCTTTGGGAAAACTGTATTCCTTCTGAGTTTTTCCTCCTCTGCACTACACTACAGTAGGATATTCACTCTGAAGCTTAGTAATGATACTAATCTCTGCACTCAAATCTCTGTCAAAATGACCAGGTTTTATTCAAATGAACTAGAAAACAAGAAAGAAATATAAGGCTGGAAGAAACTTTCTAAATAAACAAATGCAGTTACATACTGTCACTGGCATAATGCTACTGTAATATATGTGACTATAATAGTCAAACCTAGTTTGGGAAAACAAAAAGAAAATCCTGAAGGAAGACATGGGGCTTGCTCATGGGAAGGAAATTCAGAAGCAAGAGAGTTAGGGCTGGAAGAAAGAAACAAGCAAGCAGGGGAAAGGGAAGGGGAAATAATTTAAAATGATAGAAATTTCCTGCTGATGGTAATAAGTATAACTTGAATGGGTGCTGACAGCTCTGAGCCTTGTTATTGCATGTGAGACACATACCTGTTCTGATTGTAATGTAACTTCCTCTGTAATGTCACTGCTGTTGTGTAACAGGTAACAAATTTTCATTTGAATGTGTTTGTTTCCTGGGAGCATGTGAGTTTTACTTCAGCAGTTGCAAAAAAAGTAGTATTTTATCTTGAGTTTTACTGAAAGCAATCTTTACCTGTATAATTTGAGACACAAGGAGTGTATTTGCAGTTAGTGCTACACATGCAGGCTGTGTCTAGTTGTGGACCGCAAGTCCACAAGAGGCATTATTTCTCTTCCTCACTGGATGAATCATGCAGCTAGTTAGTGTGGATCAAGTTCTGAATTTTAACATGCCATGTTACTTCATCTCTGCTTTGTTTGGTCAAAGACCACCATGGGATTCAGATGTATATCCCACTCTATATTCAATTGAGACATTTGCAAGATGCAATTTAATTGGATTTTCATACTGGTTGCCGCTTAAATCAAACTTCATTATTGGCTCACTCAAATGGCAAATACAGGGAAAGTTGTGAGGACTTTGGATGGGATAAATGAACCTAATAAATTAATCATCCAGCTGTGTTATGAAAACAATTTTTTTACTAGAGTGTTTGCTTTCGACTTGCTAAGCAATGCTCCAGCTCTCTATGCAGCAATTTTGAGCACAGCCTAGCAACAATACATCACTCACTGTTAGTTTTGTCCTATGCAGAGTGCCCGTTAAGCTGGTCCCAGCAAACTGACTTTCCCTTGCAAATTGGTCAGGACTTAAAACTGTCTCCTGTCACTGCCCCTCATTTCACATTAACCTTAACTGATGCCCAGAAGGACCTAACTGCAGGGCACTGGAAACAAATGTACCAGAAATCCATCCTCCCACAGTTTTACCACCAGGCATTAGATATATCAGAGATCATTCTATTTAATTTATGAGGTGTGAGAATCAAATAACCTATATAAAAATTTATGTTGTGTCTCTGGATGTCCAATCGAGATTGAAATATGTCTGGTTAACTTCCAAATAAATTGACTCCTCTAGAGTTTTCACTGAATTTTTCTCCCAGGCTAGAGTATGATTGAGTTTTATAGGTTTAATGTTGTGAAGTAGCACCTTAGAGAGAGTAGAGTTGAGACATTTGCCCAAACATAGGCGTATGCTATTGTTTCAGTACCAGTGAGGGTGACTCACTTTAGAGAGAGTTTATGACTCTGCTTTGTCCGTAATTACTGATTAAAATGGTACCATAGCAATATTTAAAGAGAATCAAAGCCCTACTGAGGGCTAGAGCTGGTGTTGTGGGAAATATTTCTGGATGAACCCATGCCTCTCAGCCAGCAGAAATTCAGCCATCATGTTCAGGTTAACTGGGACTGGAGAAAAGGAAAGGTAATTACACTTCTGAGTCGTATTCTCCTGGGGAGGTGAATTTGGAAGGCTGATATTTGTGAATCCATTTGGCCACGGATCTTCATTTCAAGAACATAAACAAAACATCTGTGAAAACAAATTCAGGCACCCTCCTGCAGTGTGCCCTTCACACTGAGAGCCCTGAAGCTTCTGAGACACATGCCAAGGAATTTTGGTGGAATCTATGGGCTTTTCCTTGTGGCTGGGGTTAGTGCATCAGGCTGTGCCAGGCTTTCATTCCCCTCACCTGCAGCCCAGAACATGGGATAACTTTGTCCATCCTGGCGACGCAGGTGTATGGATAGTCCTTGTGGATATGCGGGTATGTTCCCCCTTTGGTGCCTCTCTGCTTGTTGATGCTGTATCATCGTGCCTTGAAATGCAGGTGGTAGCTCTAGTCTAGTCCAGTCTATGGCAAATCATGGTTTGCCATCATTTGCCCAGCCAGCAAACAAATTCCAAGCTGACACAGCCACTTGCTCTCTCCCCCATCAGCGGAACTGGGGAGAGAATCAAAAGACTATAGGCCAGAAAACTTCTGGGATGTGTTAAAGAGAATTTAATAGATAAAACAAAAGCTGTGCATGTAAGCAAAGCAAAACAAGGTTCAGTCAACTCCAGGAAAGCAGGGCTCCAGCATGTACAATGGTTATTTGGAAGACAAGTGTCATAAATCCAAACATCTCCCCCTTTCTCCTTTTTCCCCTTGCTTTACATAGTAAGCATGATGTCATGGGATATAGAATAACCCTTTGCTTGGTTGGTGTCAGCTGTCCAGGTTGTCTTTTCCCAACCTCCCACGCACCCTTACAGCCCCCTTGCCTGCATGTCTGTATGAAAAGCAGAAAAGGCCTTGGCTCGGTGCAAGCCCTGCTCAGCAATAACAAAAACATCTCTGCGTTATCAACTCTAGGCTCAGCCCAAACGCAAAACAGCCCCATGCTACTGTGACAAACATTATCTCTACCCCAGCCCAAACCAGCACAGGGTAAAAAGCTGTATTTTGCCTTGATGTACATATAATATAGCTGAGCTGAGCATGATATGTAGGAGAGCAGATCCAACACTAGCAATGTTTTGGTAGCGGTTGAGAGATGATTTATGTTGGTCAGGGGACAACCTCACCAAAGGAGTGGTTGTGCACACCTTGATTACATGAGAGACTGTGCAGATATTAAGCAGAAGTCCATTGCAAATTTGTCATTATCACTCAGCCTAAACCTTGCATTTTTAACACTCAATCCATTTCTAACAAACATTTTGAGTAATGTCAATCCCACCTCATGAGTCAGCAAAGTAATTTTTTGAAAGACTGCGCACAAGACTGTTTTTTCTTCTGGAAATGGAAAAAGCAAGATGGGAGAATTTACAGAAGATCTGTGGCCTCACAAGCTATTATTTTTTAACCTGAAATCTTTCCTTTACTCTAGTAAATCTGTGACAGGAGTTGTGTTTTACCCTGCTGGGTAGGGCACCAGCTTTGCCTTACTTTTCAAACTGTGTAACATTTCAAGCTTTGACTTGATGATTGTAATGAATTTTGTAGGCAAAACAGCAAAACAGAAACATCTGAATCTCTGTTCTTTTCGTGAAAACTTATAGCTGGCACAATGATTACACTTCCTTGGGGCTGCTAAATCCTATGGGAGTTCTTTAAAATTATACCAGATTTCATTTAGTGTATGTAACAAATATGACCTATGATTACACTTATATTTTCCTTTAGTTTAATTCCTGCCCCTCCACTATACTCCTTTCATCAGCTCTTTTTTACCTTGTCCTGTCCTTGATTTTTTTCCCGGAACAATCCAAGTCTCTTGGGCTTAGTCTTCATTAAAAAGGAAAAAAGAGTTATCTAACATATCTTACCTAACAGCCCTGTTTTTTCCAGTAAAGGTGAGAAAGGTGGTTTTCTTTTCAGGCCTGCCAATTCTTGTCTTTTCTTCTGAGATTGCTTGCCAGCCTGGAGATGGCTTTGTGTTGTGAATTCCTCTTTCGCAGTTCTGCTCCGAACTGGGTTACAGCCATCATGTTGTGCCGAGGTTGCCATGCAGGTATCCATTCAGAAAGATTTCCGGTGAGAACCAGCAAGATTTTTTCCTTTGAAGTGCTAATAACAGTTATTGTTGGGTTCTTCCTGTCCTGAGTGAGTTTACATAAGTGATTGTGTATGTGTGTGAGATGGCAAAGGGGGGAAAAAAGCAGATGGAACAGTAGTAATAACTGGGGAGTGGATGAGTCCACAGCACATGGGCAAAGGAAATGCTGGGAGAAATAATTAGTGGTGTAATCTGATTTGCTAATAATCCATTTATAAAACAGTTATGATATATACTTGTAGGAATGTGACTGATCATAATGACAAATGGTATTACTTCCTCCCCTCCCACTCTGTATTAAAGAACCTTAATTACTTGATGGCTCAAGACTTTGTGGGTGACTCATGCTACAAAGAGTCAGATGCTCACAGCACATAATGGAGCTCTTGAAAAGCTTTCATAATGATGGCGGGCTCTGCACTACCTCCCTCCCATACATCCCTCTCTGCCAAAGACTTATTAGGTAATTTAAAATAATTAAAAAGGAAATAATTAAAAGATTTTACACACACAGAAATAGCACTTGCAGCTAATTATGTAAGTCTATCACTTCTAACAGTAGAACACAGTTACCACTATCAGAGAATTGAGTTTGAATTGTGACGGATAATCCCCTGGTCCCATGTTGTACTCTTGCAAGTGGGAACTGGTTGTCTAGGTTTTTCAAGAATGAAAGAGGTGTATGGAGCCTGTGGTCTAGCCACAGCTCTGCCATGAGAGGGTTCTGCTCCCTGCAGATTTTTACCTAATTAAAACATAGCAGGGAATGAAAACTCCTTCATCTAATCTTCATGTGCTTGCACAAGGTGTTCTGCTAAATGCACAGGAGCTCCTGCACGTTTGCTTGGGGTGGCAGAGTAACTTCCTAACAAGGAAACTACAGGCATGGGTCATGTTAAATGAAGTAAATGACAGAATTATCCTCTGGTCTTGCTATCAGAAGCATGGACACCATAGCTGTAAATGTGGTGATAGGAGGATGAGGTAATAATTTATTTAATCAGTAAGAAACATATTATATATATGTTTTGCATGGATAATGACTGCTGCTTAATTGTGAAAAAAATTACATTGCACTTTTATTGCAGGAAGCTAATATCCTACCCAAATAAAGCTTTTGACACTTTAGGCATTCAGAATCTAATTATTCAGAGAGAAATTTGGCCAAAGAAAGTGAGACAAAATTCCTTCCACCTCTGAAAAGTAACTTTAATACATTACAGCTGCTCATCAGACTGCCCCTTACACAGGACAGTCAATAATCCAATCATTGGACAGTGATAATCCAAAGGCTATGGCCAAACTGTGAAACAGCACCAGAAAGTAACAGTGACTGTTGGATTTTTGGATCTCTTGACTTTTTTGTGTGTTTGTTTTGTTTATTTTAGAAAGCTATTGACATTGTTATCTTACTGAGGTGTTGGGGTTCTCTGAAGGGATGTTCAAAGTAGAAAGTTAATTTAACCATTCTAAAACAGACTATAGAGGAGTTTTTTATCTCTTTTCCAGTAGATGAAACATAGAGAAAGGAAACTAGCTTTCATGAGCACCTGCATCGTTTGCATCTTTGGTTGCAATATGGGCTAACAGCAATTTCCTGACATATGAAATGCTCTTTGAGTAATGGATAGATTGTACTTTTTAAAAGCTAAGCATTATAATCATAATGCAGTACTTCAGGAGTGGTGTAAGAGAGGTTGTATTAAATACCATCATTAATGATGTAAAAGAAAAAAGTGAGAAGAATATGATTACAAAATTCAGATGATATTGAATTAGGAGAACTAGAAAGAAAATGAGATAATAAAAAGAGATCTAAAGAGATTATAAAGGTAGGCGGACATTTTTATAGAAACTAAGACTCATCCCAGAAAACTGCAGGATAATAAATCTGAGGGAAAATAATCTAAAACACCTATTTCCAAGAGGAAGTAGAAGCCTGGGAAGCAGTAATTCTGAAAGAACTAAGATGATAATGGTTAGCCAACCAAGCTTGAATTTGCCATATCATAAAGCTGCAAAATGTCTAATGTAGTTTTAAGTTGCAAATGCCAAACTATCATGTCACAAGACTGATAATCTTTTTGCAAACAGTTTATTACAATAGAATGCAGAACAGCTCAAGCAGTTTTCAACTCTGAGCTGTGAGTTTTGTTCTATTTAGTCACTGTGCAGTGTCCTCACTAAAAATAATACCTGCTTCAAATTTTTCAAGATATTTGCTTAAAACTGATGAGGTGCTGTTTCCTTCATGCTGGTCTGTGTGTTACACAGAACTGCTGTGGTCTTCAGTTGCTGTCCACTCAGGTGTGGGAAGCAATGTTGATAACAACTCTCACCCACCTTCTTCTGCACTTCCTCTTAAGAGAAAGGTTTGTATGTTTGGATGGAGGCTGAAGGGGAAAATACTTAGTATTTTACTGAAATGTGCAAGGAGCTGATACTGACAATGGGTGCGTTGAATGGTGTTGAAAACCTACCCTTTCCAAGGAATGGACAGTGGTGATTTAAATTAAGAAGTTTCAGTCTGCAATTGAGATGTGCTCAGAGCACATGGGCAGGTTATTAATACACCTTGTCTGAGTAATAAAAACTCATACATTTATATAGTTGATAACTTTTGCATTGCCCTCATCATGCCCTCAGTTCCTTCGCCCTGGACCAGAAGGTCTCTGTGCTATTTCCATTATCAGCCACAGCTGAGAAAAAGTTATTCCCAAAAGGTGACATGATCCGGTACATATTCTGGGCTGACACTACTGGGCATTTTGCAGAATAGCGACGTATTGAAGCTGCTGCAGTAGGCAGTGACAAGACAGCACAGTGAGCCGAGGACAATTTTGATATATTCCCAGGAATGAATATTGCTGAAGAGCAGCTCAGTGGGTCAGCTGAGGAATTGTGTGGTTGAAATTGGTACCCAGTGTATTTTTTTAACTACTGAAGTTTTCAGACCAAGGCCGATTATATTTACAGTCTCCCTATTAAATCATTGTAAACTTTTAATGCTTGGAATATGACCTGTTCAAAAAACCAAATGTAAATAGCAAAAGTTTGGAGTGGTTATTGAAACTGCTGTCAGTGTGAATCATACTGTCTTACCCAAGAAATAAGCTGCTGGGTTTAATAATGCAGAAGTTGTGAAAAAGGATATCTTTTCCAAATAAAGCAAAAGTAACATTTTACTGTCTTCTGATGGTTGAAAATTTATGGTGGCAGCTAAGATATGAATGAAAGTTAAATAGTCCTATTAATTTGATTACTTGTTTCCAGAGCCATCAGACATGTGGAAAGTAATATCATGTGGGAAGTGGTGTAAGATTTAAACTCGCCTGAGAGAAATCACTGCTCCGTCTATCAGATTTGATAGGTGTCAGAGGGCCCTTTGAAAATGAATAATAAGGGAACTGAATAACAAGAAAGACACATAGCTGTTTTAAACTTTCAAACATTTGGATGAATTCTTGAACTAATTAAAACAATAGTTTAAGTGGAATTTTTTACGTGTATCTGGAATACGGTAGAACTGCTCAGCTGAGTGTGTGAATTATCTCATGCTCACTGGCATTCGTGAGGGTGCTTTTTAATGTGCAAAGGATTTTATGGCCATTAAAATTAGGGAAAACTTAGGTTGGGTTTGTGCCTGTATCCTTCTATGCAGTCATGGTACAGGAGAACACAACCATATCGGGGAAACTGCTGTTCAAGCCTTTGCACAGGCCTGAGCCATACTGTGTATACAACAATACCCACAAACAATGTCCCTTCAATTTATTTTATGTTAAAATTTGCTAAGTATTAAATGTAATAAGGTCATCTCATCCAGGGCAGCAATGGGCCCCTAATGCTGTAGCAGTGGTCACAAACCAATGGTAATGAAGGGCCTGTTTCTTGCTTCACGAGGTCCAGTGGCAGAACTCTTCAGAAACTTCAGTGGGAGTGGTGTAAAACCCTAAAGGAGACTTACTCAAAAAAATTGACCTGAACTAGTGAACAAAATACATGTCATGTTTCATGTCTGTGCCTTCTCCTGTTGGGGAGAATCCTTTGCCAGGAAGTTCCATGGTAGAAGTTAGCAGAGTGATGTGAAACAAAGCACCGTTCAGAGCCTGCATTTCCCACAAAACAGCAGCAGTTGCTGTACAGCGTGGCACAGAATAGGGCTGGATTAATCTCTTATTCTTCATTTGAAAGGATCTGTATTAAAAGACTAAGGTTTAGGATTTTACATCTATTTAATACCTGGCTAAGTACTGGGGGTACGTGTTCAGATATTAATGTGACTAAGAAGATATATGCTTGGGTTAAGGTTATTTCAAAAAAAGAAGCTCTGCCATTAATAATTTTTGGTCAGGAGCTCTGCCCGTCATCAGGAGATAAATCATCTTCCAGCAGCTGTGACAGCTCTTTAAGTCTGAGGCCCGAACAGCTTAATTGGGGAAATGATCAATTCTAAGATACATAGTCAAGATGACATCCTCGGTGCAGTAAATTCTTTCAGGAATGAACAGGAATAAAATGAATATATTTATGGAACAGTGATGTAATTCAGAATCTTGGTTGTTAGGGAACCCATGCATCTTCATTCCTTCCCTGCCCTGTAGCAGTTTTCTGAGACTCCAACCTCAGATAACTGTGAATGGTCTTAAAACTACTCTAGGTGAATGTGGATTTTGTAAGAATGAAGAATCTTTTCAAATATTATGTGGAATACTATATATATATGTGTGGGTGTGTATATATATATATATATATATATATATACACACACATATTTACTATACTATACTGTATTTTCCCAGTGAGTATTGTGAGTTGACTGTACCTTATTTTGCTATATACAGAGTAAACATAAAACAAAACAAAAACAAACCCCAAACACCCCCAGAGCACCAAAAACTCCTACCTGTGGAGTTGCTGGAAAACATTGCTCCTTACAGTGATGATTATGTGTACTGACCCGATCTGTAGTAATAGACATCCTATAAGCAGATACTTCCTGTACTTTAGGTGTCTGAGCAGGACTTGAAAATCCCATGGTTTGTCCTTGTGCCTTTCTTGAATTATTGACTTTTTCAGCTGAGGTCACCTAGGAAGAGAAAAACTGTTTCACCTTTTTGGGAATGCAAGGAGTTTGCAAGGTGTGTGATTTGTTACATGGAACAACTGGCAAGTTTTCCTCTGGACACTGTCATTGCATGATTCACTGGTAGCGCTGACTGCTTCCTGGAATTTACTTCGCAATGGAGGATGGCTCCCATTGGTGTATATTTTTTGCTGTAGTTTCCAATCCTGCCTGCTTTTTCTCC
Source organism: Regulus satrapa (assembly GCA_013396955.1). Lineage (NCBI taxonomy): Eukaryota > Metazoa > Chordata > Aves > Passeriformes > Regulidae > Regulus > Regulus satrapa. The sequence goes on from VWZN01011093.1 coordinate 73,413, forward strand.
CCACTGAGAGTTATCTGGCATGAGACACACCAACAGCCCTGGAAAGGTGCCATGGCTGTACTTCACTGGCTGGGCTCAGGCAAGGAGGGAACCAGAGCATGTGCAGGGCACAGGGGGAACAAACTGGTGGTGGCCAGAGAGTCTGTGAGTGGGCTGGATGTAGTTGCCCACTGTTCAATTCTGCTGCTGATGTTCTAGCAGACCACAGGCTTTGCAAGCCATCAGTGTTGCTCATGGTAGGGGAGAGTGGTGGGTAAGCACTGCAGAAATGGGCTCTAGAGCCTGCTAGGTATGGACCAAGCAGTTTTGGTTTCAAATCAGATTATTTTCATTCCTAAAATGTGCTGTGTGCCTGCACATGTTTCCAGGGATGACAGAACACTAGAGCAGCCCTTTGTAAATTATGATTGGTGACTTTATGCAGAAAAGATGGCTTCAGGTTATGTGAAGAACCCCCATTTATACACAGGTTCTTGATTAACCTTGCAGGTTCCTATTGAGCTGTTACAGTGAATAAAGTAAGAGGCCGCATGAAAAGCACTTTTGTATTGACATGAAAAAAAGCAGACCAAGTGTTCTTACTGTGTATTTTGTCAAAATAATTTTCATGCTGGAGTTTCAGCCACATAGCATAAATATTTCCCAGCTAGCAGGCAGTGATCATGAAGCACATTCTGGAGTGCATGACTCAGGCCATCAAAAGAAAAGCTGTACCCATGAACTCTGTGAACTCTAAGGAAAACCTCCAGTTGAGCTAATATAATATGACTTGGATACCTTCCCGTCTGTGGTGCTTTCTAATGAAATCTGTCCTCCCCCACTCTGAATGTGTGTGTGTGTGAGTGTGTGCTTAATAGATACAGGGCATTGAAGTCCCCAGGATTAGCTAATGAAAATAGCACTGTAAAATGAATTGAGCAAATCAATACAGCTGGAATTTTGAGCACTGTGACAAATGCACCAACCCAAAATTCCCCTCTCCCACTGCAGCCAATATTTTATGTGCAAGTGTGTGTTACAGACTTCAAAAATGAGACTGCTATTTGTAAATTAAAATTGACTCAGGCCACAGGCTACTGCTTAGGGAAGCAAAGGAGAAGGAAGAGCTCTTCAAGCAGTGGAAGATGGGACTGCCCTTTAAAAACTCTGGGTCATGCTTGCCATTAGAAGGATGACTAGGAGAACCTACTGAGTTATGCTGGTGTGAGGAACTATGTTCAAATATGTGAAATAACATACATTGGGACTGGAGGATCCTGGGAATTTTTTCAGGATCTTTGTTGCCTTTCTGACCCCTCTGAAGCTTCCTGCCCAGTTAGGAGAGCCCTGGGTGAGGAGGGAAAGTTACCCACAAAAACAAAAGGCTGTGGATAGGCAAAAAAAGAGCCTGGATTCTTTATGTATTTTCAACTTTTTGGGTCTTCATAAATACATCACCCTGTTTTCTCTGACACTGCAGGAATTCTGGCTTTGGGAAACGCAGAGGAAGCTTAAATTTACTCCATTTCAGGAGGAATTTTTCATCTTTCATGCAGGGTAAGTGACACATAATTTCAAATGTGAATGTTGTAATTAAGTCTAATTATTTTACCATACTTTTGCCTTCATTAGACATTGTGTTTGCAATAATTGCTGTAATCAACCATATGGTTAGTATTAACTCGTTAACAACATAAGGGCAGATAATCCCTGCAGGAGGAATAGATGACTTCCAGGCCTGGAGGTGTCATGCTGAGTCCTATCACCCCTGGGAGGAGCAGGGTTTTGGCTGTCACCTCTCACAGATGAGCAGAAAGGAATTGTTTCAGATGCTTCATATAGCTGAGTGGGTTCAGAGGACATGGAAGCCCCAAATACATGTTTTGGACAAAAAAAGTGAATCTGTCTGCTATCTCTGTGGTGCCAGAATAAGTCCATGTTGGTTCTCCTGTTCCCAGGGAGCAAGGCTGGACCACTGGCTGATTTGGGGTAGCCTCACCAGGCATCTCCCTGTGGCCCAAAGCTGAGTGCTTTTGGTAGGCACACTGTTGTGGTTTAACAGAAGAATGAATTGAATCTGTAGGAAAACTTCTCTGTGCAGTACTTTCATTTATCTGGAGCACCAGCTTCAGCCTTGTGCCATCAGCTGTAATTTCACGAAGCCACTACTAGCATCTGAGTATGTAATGATGGTATCTACCGACTAATCAACTTTCTGCTGGCTTACTAATAATTCTGTTATCTTGTTTGTAATAATTATACTCTCAAATTATTTTTTACAGTTATAAATTTAAAAATAAAATCTGGTTTAAGTACACTGTAATTTCTGGGGTTTGTCGGATATGTGTTAATTTTTCTTTTGCAGTGTGCCAGGTTGCCAGAATCAGTTAATCAAGTATTTAATCTTTCTGTGTAAGGCTTGCAATATACAATGCTTACTGAGTAACATCTCACTTGACCTGCTATTAGGTGTCTTGTATTTTCCCTGATCTCACCATAAGTGGACTTCAGTTAGCTGAAGAGCAAACGGGAGAGCAAAATTTAATCTTGATGCTATTTTTCAGCCAAATGTTTAATCCATATGTTGATTTCTTCATCTGTTCCCCCTTTTTCTGTTTTCAGGAAAACAAACAAAAAATGTATTCACTCATAGAGCCAACAGTGATGATGTTCAGAGCTAACCCATGGCCGCTCCAAAATCTTCTTTAGTGGAGATGCAGCGGGATTCTTCAAAAGTTTTCTCAGCTTCATGGTGGAATCTGTGGTTAAAGACAGGGAGACAGTGCAAAAAGATCCCAGTCTTGACTGACCTTAGTTCAGGTTTGGTCAGCTCCAGACAAAGAGCCCTTTTACCTGGAACATCCAGTACCTTCTGGGTACCCCTCTCAACAGTGATGAGGGGACGAAGATGATGTCCTTGTGCTGATGAGCACTTGTCTTACTGCTTTAGCTGGTGACAATAAGGAATGCTTTAAAACTTTGCATGTTGAACCTGGACTTCAGACAGACCCCAGAGGTGGGGTGATGGGCCCTTTTTTTACAAGCAAGGGATCTTTGTATCTCTTGGATTTGTTTATTTTGCTTGTACAACAGCATCCATCTGGTATGGGCAGGGGAAGATTTCAAAGTCCTGGGAAATGAAAAATGCATCCATGCATTCCTCTTGCTCCTGTGGCACAATCTGAGACTGCTCTCAGCTCCAGAAGGTGACAACTCATGGTTCTCCTTTTGTATGAATGATGCTCCTTTTGTACCAATGGAAAGGACTTGCAGGGGTTGGATTCAGTTCATTGCGTAGATCAGTCAGGATGGCAATGTTACAGCAGGTTAACAGCTTGCTCCCTTGCTGATCCTGTTCCTCTCCAGCCTTGGGGAGTCAGGGAAGCAGCACAGAGAGAAATACCTGTCTGAAAGGTGTCTATGTGGTATAGTGACACTGGTTTTTGGGGCACAAGAATTAATTTCTTAAAGAAGTTTTGACAGACCTTCTGCAAAATTAAAACTGGTGATTTCGAAGAGTTTTTTACTCCCTGAACATATGCCAGTATTTTCTTCTGGACAATTCCTTGACAAAAAAGAAGGTCAAGAGGGCTTTTTGATGTCTGCTCCAAATAGGCCAATTCAGAACCAATAGGCCACACTTCCCAAATCCCTTCTATGTGATTTATTGTGATTTGTAAAGTGAATAAGTATATCAACTGTATCAACTGTATGAAAGAAAATGGAGGAATTTCTTTTGTACTGACTTTAATACAAAGGACATATTATTACTCCTAACTGTAAATGTAGTGAGTGGAATGGAGACATCTTTTCATGTAGACAAATCAATGGGGTAGGTGCATTTTGAGGCACGTAGAGATAAAACCTGAAGTACAAGGCATTCTGATAGACTACACAAAATCTGTGGCTGGATGCTCACAGGGCTTGTGTGGACTTTGGAAAGCAGTCTAGTGTCTTGCAAAATAGAAAGTCCTACCAAGCACGGAATAACCACTTCATCATTTTAAATGAAGGCTATAAAAAATTACAGTCAGCACATAATAGGTGTTTTGCACCCATGCTAAGTACTGCCAAGAAAATAGTTACCTAAGTAAATCAATAAAGTATCATTCCCTTCCAAGGTCTTCCTGTCCCAGTCCCTGAACCTCTCATTTCAGAGGAGTACTGAAACCTGTTCAAGATTTATTTTGATGAAAGTAAGCATCTCTGCATTATCAGGCAGTAAAGAAGTTGTTTACTGCTAGTCCAGTAGTGTTGAAAAATCTCTCTGAATACATACTTGCATTGTAGCTATCATAAAAATGTATACTAGCTATTGGAGCCCCCAAATTGACTTTTTTTGCCAGAAAATAAAGAGTCCAGCCTGAAACCTAGAAATTGCTTCATAAGAAAAACCATTTGTGTAGAGAGAGATGGACTAAGGCATGCTGTCATATATGATGTTCAAGTTTGGTATAAAACATTTCTATTCATATTCTGTTACCAAATAGGCCTGGGCTGAGATAGCAGCACCTATTCTGGGTTAGTTTCCTATAAATGTCTAGATGTTTAATATGTTCCTCATTACTGGAGGGTTTGAAAACTAGCAATACACCTGAAAACCAATTTGCTGGCATTAATGTTCAAACAAAGTAGTGAATTTCCAGTTCACACTGTCAATTATTGGCAGGAAACTGATTTTGACTTGGCCCTTGTCAAGGATAATACAATTCACAGTCATACTGCTCCAATCAAGCTAGGAAAATATAGTGTTCAGGATATGCCATTGCAAGAGCTGGAATTCCAAATTTTTTAACACATGTAACAAAATCTTTTCACAGGCACTGCATATATAAAATGATTTTGTGAAAAATTTCAAATGGAAAAGACAGTGATGAAGAAAACCTTCATCTGTTTGCAAAATGTGTGAATGACAGAAAAGCTGACTCAGCTCCTGGCAATGAAAGGTTTGCCCTGCTTGGAGAGATATCACGCCAAGTAGGTTGGCAGAGCAAAACTGCAAAGGGGAAAATAGCTCATGCTCTGCACATTCAACCCAGACTCAAAGCAGAGTGGTATCCCCTGCTCTGCTTTTGAGCTCAAAATGGTTTGGGAGAATAAGAAAGCAGAGAAGGAGTGCTGACCTGCTTGGCATAGGGGAGTAACAGACAGGTTTCTCATCCTTGAGAACCATGGAGCCATCAGCTCCTGGGGGGAGATGCCAAGTACCAAGTTTCGAGGACCTCATAGCACCTTAAAATGTCTCCAGAGGCTGCATGACTGTTCCTAGTGAGGGACTGAGAATTTAGGGTGAAATACACTTTTATTTGAGTAAATGAAAAGTTACATGTCTATTTGAAGCTACTTATTAAGGCTTCCTGCAGACATCACTCTTCCAGCCTTGGCTCAAAGCCCTAACTTTATCTGGATGGGTTTTCTCAAGATTCCAATCAAGGAATATGATTTTGTGGGGAAGACCAGATGTCTGCAAGTTTGAAATCATTAATATTTTAGCCAGAGTGGACATCCTTGGGTAAGAGGGAAAACTTGTATTGCTTATTGGAACTGTGATGAGTGAATGGGTGGAAAAATCATGCTCATCATTGCAAGTACACAAGCACTGTTTCTTTGTGCCTCATACCTTTGAGTAGGATGGATCAGGTTTTAGCAGACAGGGCATAACAGTCACTCTTTCACATTATCCTTCTTCTCCCAGATGGAAAATGTCATTATCAATATTTCTGCATTGTCTGAGCATGTTCTCTTTTTTATTAAACTGAAATACTGGGTTCAGAGCAAATGTTAGTTGGGAGCTTTATAATTCATGTCCCTTGCTTAATTTGAAATTCGTCCTTTTTTTTTCCCCTAAACTTACAAATAAACCCAGTATTTTTGATTAAGTTTTCATTTTTTACATCTTGAGTAAGCCTGTCTTATTGATGCCCGCCTCTCTGTTTCTATGTACAAATCTATCAAGACCATCAGGAAATGGTTTCACAAACAGAATTTATTGCAAACCTGATTATGTATTAATATATACAAATGACAAATCTAAAACACAATGTCAAAAAAGCAAGAAAATGCAATCAAGAATTTATTATTCTCCCATTACTATTCAGCTGGGAAAATAGCTGCTCCACTTTACCAAAATAACTTCCCCCTCCCAAACCTTACACCCAACCTGGGTTTTCTAGGTAAGTGCCACAGAAGTATTTGTAATAAAATACTTTAATATATAATAATATCAAAAGCTCACTGTAATTTATCCACCTATTTTTCTCAATTCTATATTCCATGCAGGCTTATTATAAAAATTCATTGTCACTCATACGCCTTGTGTATACATGAATGTGTCTCTAAACTTACAGGTCCATTTTAGAGACGGAACAAGCAACTTCTGCATTTCAGAACCTTGCATCTTGTTCTGTTTTCTACCTGTTTTTCCAACATTGTAGATAAGGATTCTTCTAGGAAATATTTACGCAAGTGTTTCTCCCCAAAAATTGCCATATCCCAAGCCCCAATTTAACTTTTCCCAATAATATTTTTTAAAAAATAAAAACAAGTAATTTGAATAAAATGCTTTTGAGAAAAAAAATTTAATGCTTTGCTTTTCACCTTGGAAGTGACATTTTGACAGTGCCATGTCTGCAATGCCTCTTTTATATCTCAATGAGTGACTGATAATCACGCATTTTTCAACTGAAGGACTCATCATGCTGACCATTTGTTACCTCTCATGTTGTGAGATATTAGGAGGAATGGGAAATGAATTATGCCTTGCAATGACTTTGGTTAGCAACAACACTGCATATTATGTTGACACCATTATATTTACTTGCCACGTATTGCTAATTACAGATGAATTTTGTATCTGACAACTCCTACATGCCTACATAGCAACTGATGAAATCTCTCTCATTTGCAGGGGAAGAGTCTTTACTTTTGGGAAGTTCGTGGTAGCTGTAGGCCCACATTTGTCACCGGGAGCTGGTTCAGTGCCACGTTGTATGAGGGAATATGGTGGTTCTGGACAAGGGGAGAGGTGATGTGATTGCTACACACGTGCACACACAAATGCGGGCACAGATCGTACAGCATACACCACATGCTGCACATATACATGTTTATAGTGTTATCTCTAGTGTACATATGCTTGTGTTTTTGTGCACATACACACATACCCTTATGACTGAACTCTGAGGCATCCTGAGCACAATAAAGAAATGATCTGCCTGTGTTTCACACAGAGGAAATCACTCTGCAAGCTCATGTGAGAAGTCATTATAATAGTTACGCTATTTATGGAGAAATGTGTAGCTAAAATGTAGGAAAATTATTGTTCTCCATATTCTCACTTTTTTATTGAAGAAACAAATCACGCAGTAAATTACATCTGATTTGCATGAAATGTTGCTTGCACCTAGAGCTCAGCATGAATCTGGGAAAAGACATTGTTTTAATTCTGTAGCCTTTATAGTAGTTTGTTTGTTTCCTTTCCTTTTCTTTAAAGATAAATTTCTGAGCCGTTTCTTATTTGGCTTTGCTTGTATTTTATAGGCCCTTCTGAGTATAATTTAATATCTGCAAATTGCCATTGTGAGTGAGAAAAAACGTAATGCCCACTACCCAAGTGGATGTAGAGGAGAAGAAGGAGGGAGTATATGTCTGCTCCATGGTGATAATGGATGCTGCCCAAGCTGCTGCTACTTCTTGTGGAGGTAATTACTGATGGAATCACAAAATATTCTGAGTTAGAAAGGACCTACTAGGAACATACAGTCCAGCTCCTGGCCCTCTACAGAACCATCCCCAAGTGTCAACCATGTGCCTGAGAACATTGCCCAACCTTTTCTTGAACCCTACCAGGACTGGTAGTGTGACCACTTCCCTAGGGAGTCTGTTTCAGTGCCCATCCATACTGTGGATGAAGAACCTTTTCCTAAGATCCACCTAAACCTCCCCTGGCAAAACTTCAGGCCTTTCCCTTAGGTTCTGTCCCTGCTCATGAGACATCAGTGCCCACTCCTCCTCTTTACCTCATGAGGGAGTTGTAGGTAGCAATGATGTCTCACCTCAGTCTCCTCTGGGCTCAACAGACCAAGTGACCTCAACCACTCCTCATATGGCTTCTCCTCAAGGCCCTTCACCATTCTTGTGGCTCTCCTTTGGGCACTCTCTAGTAGCTTTATACCCCTCTTATTTATATAGTGGCACCCAAGCCTGTTCCTAGCACTCGAGGTGAAGCTGCCCCAGTGCAGAGAAGGACAGGAAAATCTCCTCCCTTGCCTGGCTGGCGATGCTGTGCCTGATGCCCCCCCAGGCCAGGGTTGGCCATACTGGCTGCCAGGGCATTGCTGACATGTTCAGCTTGCCAGGAACCAGGACCCCCAGGTCCCTTTCTGCAGCACTGCTCTGCAGCCTCTCATTTCCCCAGTCTGTCTGTACATCCAGGGTTGTCCTACCTAGATACAGGATCTCTTTTTCTTGTTCAGCTTCATATGGTTGGTGATTGCCCAGCCCTCAATTTATTGCAGGACCTTCCTGCCCTTGCAGGAGTCAACAACTCCTGCCTGTTTTGTATCATCTGCAGGCTTGCTCAGTATCCCTTCCAGTCCTGTGTCCAAGTTGTTTGTGAAGATGTTGAAGAGCACAGGGCTGAGAGTGGAGCTTTGTGGAACCCCCACTGATGACAAGCCACCAGTCTGATGTCATCCCATTCACTATAACCCTTTTTTCCAGACTGGTGAGTCAGTAGCTCAATTATTGCATGATGTGTTTGTCCATCTGTGTACTGAGCATTTTGTCCAGAAGGGAGCTCCTTCTGGACAAAAGGAGAGGAAGGTTCTTGTTTGCCTTGGGCCAACCCAACATGCTGAAGGTCTTGGTGTCTCCTTTTCCTCCAATTTTTCCCCCTTCATATCTTTGGATTTCACCAGTAAGCTGAAGAACACTTATTTCCCCATTAAAGTTCCCCTGGGAAGTCTGGAAGCTGCAGAGAAGCCCTACATGAACATTGGACAGAACATACAGCTGGGCCGGGTCCAGAGAAGGGCAATATGGTTGACGTGAGGGTGCACTGACACTCTGTCTCCACAGGGTAAATGGATACAACCTGAAGGGATTAGTGAAAGCCTGGTCTGAGATTTGTCAATAAGATCTGAGTAGGTCTGAGTGAAAATCTGCCATGTTGAAAAAAGAAAAGGGTTATTTTTCCAAAAAAATGGATTTTTGCTTATGTTCGCCTTTATTATTTGCAATGGGTGTTTGGTTTCCATAGAAAATAGTGTTTCCTCTAAGACGTGTATGCTTGACCATGCAAACATTTTTGGTGGAGATACTCTGCCCTGTTCATGTGGTGGTAAGGGACCAGGATGGCTTAGTCTTGCTCAACCCCCTGTGCAGGGACATGCCCTTTGCAACAGTCCTGCAACAGGGATTGGCCTCATGTTAGAGGCATCCAAGGTGGGAAGGTATGTCAGACGTACATATGTGTACACACGCACACTCTTTTGCAGAGTTGTTGCCTGGGGTTCAACTTGCCTTTAGAGCCAGAGGAGCCAGCAAGGGGCTGCAGTGGTGTCCAACAAGAGAGTGTGGGCCGTCAGCATGAGGGTGGAGCACGAGGCAGCAGGGCAAAGCCAGGAGAGGGCAAAGGAAGAAACCAGCAGGGCATTAAAACCTTTTGTCTCCATTACTGTCTTTGCTTCCTTCTCCTTTGAGTCCACATCTGTCAGTGCTTCTTGGGAGTTACAGGTCAGTTGAATTTCATTTGCTCCTGTCAGATGAGCTGTATTCTGCCTCTACCTAAAGGTTCTGTGATTCACCATTCATTCTCTTGAAAAATGCTCAGTATCTCAGGACTTTCCCACCATGTGAGGCACAGTCTGACATTACAGAATACAAGGCAGTAAGGCCCGTGCTTCAACATAAAGTGTTTTGGGTTTGAGTCATGGTTTTCTCATAGTTAATTGTTGCTACAAGGTCCCAGTTTTCTATACAAAGGGTTCTTCAGAAAATAGTTTGAAGCAGCAAATAAAGCAGAAAATAGTTTGAAGCAGCACTTTTGCAGCAAAAAACCAAAAGTGGATAAAAATATTTCAGTTAAGCTGGCTTAATAAGCCCCTGTATGAGGGAGGATGTAAACACAAGAAAAGGAGGATTTTGTTTTTTGAATCTGAGAAGTTTTTAAATGAGAACCTCAAATGATAGCCCTGGTGAAAATCCTAGTAAGGTATATAAGGCATACAGTTGTAGGATAAAAATGAATAAATAAATCGATTGTTAAGGAGTCTTTTTCCTGTGGTTTTCAGAAAAGGGTGTCTTATTCCATAAGCTTTACAAAATCACAAAAGCAGATTGTACAAGTTAATAATTATGCTTCGGGTCTACATTTTTTTCCTAGGTGTGGTCCATGGAGAGTACAAGTGGCCCTGGCTTAGCGAGTCAGCACTTGCAGCCTGATCAGAGCTTTTGGTGGCAGCGGGCTCTGGCCATTGTAGAGCTGTCAGAAAAGTCTGTGTGAGGTGACCGAGCAGAGCAGCACCTGTGTTGTGGCTGTTTCTCTGTGCACCGTTGTGTCGGGAGGCCAATTCTGTCCTGTGTCTGAAATGAGGTGAAATGGAGGTACAGAGGGCAATGCCATACAGTCAACAACATTTAAAAAACAAATAACACATTTTTCTTCACATGGATTTCATCTGAGCAAGCTTCTATAGCTTTTATCTGGGCAAGCTTCTTCATTTTAATGTGTGTGTGTTTCTAACTAGGTATTGTATACTTCCTTCTTTTATGTTGCTGAAAGCATACTGCGTCTTGCTAGAAGAGCTGTTTAGTATGCTTCAGGACTCAGAAACTAATCTTGAAGTCTAGCCTTGAAGGGTATGATCTATTGCAATTAGAAATGTATTGCTTTGCAATTACTATTACGACTTGTTTTTACCTGCAGGCATAGAAATAAATACCTGTTGCCTGTGGATATTTATACCCTCTAAATTCCTGCAAAGAAGCCAGTTCCTGCAACTCTTCTGGGGTAAAGCTGATGCCTTTAAGTAACCCTTGCATCTGCTGAAAAGTACCATAAACAACCATATCTGGGTTGTAACTAAGGTCAGGAAATTATTATCACCTGTCTGCAGCAAAAAGTTGGAAAATAAGTATTTAGAACATCAATCTGATCTGAAAAGTCTGAAGATTGCTGCAGTAGCCTAGTTTTGCACATATTATGTGATTTCTTCATCTGGAGAATAATCACTTCAGTAATCCTGGGCAATGGTGTCAGAGTTACTATGTCTGTATCATCTCTTGCTCGTGTATGATGACAAAGTGTCATTAGTATTGTATTCTTGGATATAGCAGGAATTAATATTTTGGATATCTTTGATGTTCTGTATCAGTTTCTCTATGGGTTGGATGGAATTTTTGGGCTATGGGCTGAAACTGAGACATTAGGCTGATGTAGGTTAAAAATATTCTCTGCCTCACCTTGCTCCTTGAAGTTTTTTACAGCCTTGGGTAGGCTGAGCCACTCAGATCACCATGTGCTCCCTTACACTGTCAGTGCAATTCAAGGGATGAGGGTTGGTGCATGGGGCCTGGGGTGCAGAAGGATCATTGCCCCTGAACCCTTCTGAAGGAAACCATTGTAGATCAGACCTCTTCCCTTTCCCACTTGTGTACGTTGAGAGCAAGTCTATCACAGTTGGCCAAGGCTGGTGTAGCAGAAAGCTGAAATTATTCCATGTCAAAAGCTGCAGAATTTGATGGATATTTTCAGACCCAATGTAAAGGTTGTTTAACCACCTAAAGGCAGATGGTGGCATTCACTGAGAGCTGTGTGTGAAGTGAAATTACTCTCTCAGATCCTGCCTCGGCTGACTATTGCCAGACAAGGCTGGAGACAGTACAGTGGCACTTGCTGGGATTTGTTTATGGGAGCAAAATCTGGCATTATTCAGCATGTGTTGGGAGTACATGCTGGGGATCAAAGTGTCTTGTGAACAGTTAGATTGATTGGAGTTGAAGGAGCTCTTCTGAAAAACAAGACATAAAGGGAGGAGAATTTGCTTCGCTACTTATACTGAGTTAAGGGGTATGGCATCTCCTGGCTATTGCTTGCTAACCAGACACTCTAGGGAAATGAAACCGAGCCATAAGGGACTGCTGTGGGCACCATACACTTGGCAGCTTAGTGTCTAATGCTTCATTGAGGAATGGTGGGATCCAGGTTTTCACCACAGAAATATTTTGAATGATGATTTGATGAATTTCATCACCTCATCTAGTTATTCTCTCTTTTATTTCAAATTTTCAAACAAAAGCTTTGACCTAGACCTCAGACTGGAGACGAAATTATTTATAAAAAATTAGTAGGATTTTTAAAGTAAAATTTGAAATTGTATCCCTTGCAAACCTGTCCCTTGAGTGGGCTGTAGGCCTTACTGGAATCCTGTTCAGCTTTTACTCTCTATGCATTTAGGATGCTGACTGGTAGCAACTGATAGAAACAGATCCTTCTCAAATTGTGCCTTATAAATCCTACAAATGTAAATATATATATATATATATATCTTCCTACCAGGTATCACAGACATGTATATTCCTACATCACAATGTTCCTTGAATCCTGCACAGCAAGATAATTTAGGAGAGTTTTTGTCATTGTTTGAGGGAAGATCATCGTACTGTAAGCTGTACAAACCACAAAGCAGGGTGAAATTTCTTTTGAACAGTAACAAAAGAGATTTCCTGCTGATAGGTGAAGGTAGGAGATATAAATACAAGAGCAAGGTTAACACGGGTGACTCACACACTTTCACCTTTCTCATTCAGTTAATCAGATACTGCTGGCTTTTCCAAGGGGGCTGAAATTTTCCATGGGCTATGCCTTGAAGTGGCCTGCTGTACCTTCGGTTCCCAGGGCCCCCCAGACATGGTAAGAGAGGAAAAATCCAAATCCTTGTTGAATTTGAAAGTGGAAACACCTGTGGAAACATTAGGGGAAGGTATAGCCTTCTTGCTCTTTACTGTGTCCCATTTCCCTCCCCTTTTCTGAATGACCCAAGATTGCCTCCTGCCTAGTGCAAGCAGCAGGTTGCTCCACATTCCTGCAACCACCCATCACTCCCACCAGTGCTGTTTACTTGACATACACATATACAATACAGTTGTAGGAACTGCAGCTTTTCTTGACTCGCAGCATTATTCATCAGCAAAGAGCAAAACTTGCTAGGTATCCTAAAATGCTGAAATGGGCTCTGTGGTTTTGTATAAACAATTCTCACATTATTGCATCCTCTCACACATGATTGTTCCGAAGCACTTAGGTAATGTGAAATTATCCTCAATATAGCTGTCACAGGTGAAAAAAACCTACAGTGTGTTTATGAGGTGGTTCAAGCTACTCATTGATTTCTGGACCTACTGTAGCTCTTTGAGGCATATCTCAAAGCCAAGCAATGTCCTTGAGAGCCAGCTGTTGTATCTGGATTTTTGAATGAGGGCGGAAAAGTGATTCAAAACCTTTGTATGACCTGATCATCAAGTCTGACTTCTTCCTTTGAGGGTAATTTCTATGTCCCCTGTGAAGAGGTGATTCTGCAATGGTATGAGTTTGGATATCTGAAGACAATAAAAATAGGCTGGATATCAGGAAAAGTCTTAGGTATTAGGATGTGATGAATTTGGGCATGCTCCTCTGTTTGCCCGAACTTATTTCTCCAAAGTTATTTCCTTCTAGGCAGGGGAGCACACTAGAGTTGCCAAGCCATGCATTTTTGAAAAATGGCAGTGTGTTGGCATCACTGCTTATTCTTGGACTTGCAGGCACATAAAGTTAGCTTGCCAGGTGGTGCTAATAATATTTGGCTCTCCTGCTGGGTTCATTCTGAGGAAATTACAAACTATTTCTCATTAACAAGAGAATTATTATTGTCCACAGCTTTTTGGTGTAGAATTGGAGCTGCAAGGTATGAATTAGCATACCAAAGTCGCTCTGAAAAATATTTTGGATTATAGGCCAGCCAGCTTCCTAGGTCTTGGGCAAAACTGTGTGTCTTCTTATTTGGGGATCTGACTACAGAACTGAGGTCCTGGTAGATGGACACTGGGACTTGTCCTGTGCTCCAATGGCCAGAAAAACAACACCCATGACTGGTACGATGTCAGATTTGTTGGCTATTCTTGTTTGACATAAAAATCCCAATCATATTTCTGTTTCTTCCAACTTGGAAAGGCTTCATCCAGTGGAAACAATTTCCCAGGAAACAAAACTTGCTTTCATTTGTGGCCTTGTTGGGCAAATGCGAAGGGGTGCTTCTACCCAGTCCTGAACACTGTCTGAGGATGAGGTTTAATGGACAGCAAATAGTGGCAGGAATAAGAAACATGGACTGTCACTGACTCCAGTGCACTGTTTTTCTTGTCTGTGCTTCAACAGTTTCATTTTTAGAAGGGAATAAAATTATCCCAATCCACTTCTGTAAAATATTTTGTGATCCTTAGTGGCTTTTTGTGTTTTATGTCTTCTGCCATTCCTAATTCTCTGACAATGAATTATGAAAGATTAAAAAAAGAGCAAATATATATAGATTTATTTTCCTTGAGCTCATAAGGATATGTAAATTTTCAATGGACACATGTATTCCATCCTTTTGATCAGAAGGGAGTAAAAGATTTCTCTCAATGTGATTGCTGGGAAATTGTCTTTCCAATGGGTTTGCTAGGGAACTGCCCTCAGTTACAGGCTTGGTAGTAAAACACTGGTTTAATGCTTTTGTAGTCTGAAGAGCACATACTATGATCAGAACTGCCAAAAAAGAGGAAATGTGTATAATATAAATATTTTTTAAAACCTAAAAATCCAGCTTATTAAAATTCTGTACAAAAAAAATTTAAACTGGTTTGTTGTAGCTTTTGGGTATTCATTAGTTATTTCTCTCATCACCTTTTAAGAATTTTTAAATGTTAGTTTTATCTGCCCATTTTCCTTGCTTCTATGGATTAAAAGTGGAGAGGAAAAAGGAATAGAGAAGTTCCAAAACTGGAAAAGTGAAAAATTGTTTTACTTGACAACCCCAAAAAATTATAAAATGAAAAATGTATAAGAAATAATTTATTTCTGGGGAGACAGTAATTTTTCATGTTACAAAGTTTCAGATAAAACTTTGACTTGCCCTAACGATGTCTAAAGCACTGAAACCCATGCCCCCAAGTCACAGCATAGGCATACCCAGAGCCTTGGAGTATCATTTCTGCAGGATAATTAGCATTCTGCAAAACAGAAACCAGAGCAGTAAGGCCAGGTTTCAAAGTGAGAAGCAAGTGTAGATCCCCAAAATCAAAATTGTGCGTATGGGTTAGATGTAACCAGCCTAGAAAGCTGTATAGCTCAGTTATTCCTTTAACCCTTTATTGACTAATGTATCTAGCTCATTGCACAGGTAAAGTGACAATTTCTGGACAGGATGTGACAGATACCCACCACCTTTCCTGTTTCCACTGGTTTCAAAACAGTTTCTGTGTTGACTCTGCCACTAGTAGTCAAGTTCATAAATGAACAGTATTTTATTCTGTGTATGTATATGTATCTGTAGATTTCTGTATTTATTTTAAGAGGCTGTGGAGTTCTTTTAACTCTTCTGAAATACACATATTTTTTTAGATGGGCTGCTTTTGGTACAAAGCAAAGGCTTGTTCCCAATATCTCTCTGCTGCTGTAACACTCTCATGGGAGAAGGTGTGTAAAAATTGGCATCACCATTAGAAAAGATGAATGTTTTTATGTTAGCCTGTTAATGTACTCTTCTGGCAAGAGATATTCCAATTCTGATTCCACCCCAGATTTCATATGTGAACATGAATAAATACTTAGGTCTACACTCACATGAGTCTTCTGAAGCAGCTAACATCTGTAAATGTGTGACTTAATCTCTCAGGTCCTTTAAACTTAAATAGTATGTAAGCATATAAAGGACTTTTTTATTAAAGTGCATCAAGGTCCTCAGATAATGCTATACTGGAGAGTCAGAGAAAATGAAATTTGTCATCCTGAGAGTAGCATCTGGGTCCTGGATGCAGATTTGTGTGAGCGTTTTTTGTCTTTCTCTGTACTTCCAGTGAGATGGTGTGGAGTGCTGTTGGGAAAAAGGGGTAGTTTTCTGATGTCATATTGTTATGCATTCTCCTGGCCACTTTCTAACTGGTCAGCAGTTATAGTTTGGACTGAAAAAGCTTCAAGAAAGTAGGGAAATTCCACTGATAAGCAGTGTGCTTTCAAGAGGCATATTCTTAGAAGAAGCAATGATGGGGGAGGGAGTGCGTGGCAAGTTACAAATGAACATCAGTGATTCCTTTAGAGTTGCACAAAATTAACAGAAATGAGATCTCTAGTTACTGGAGAGAATCTTCTCTTCTAAGATAGCTATTAAAATAAAACAATCAGAGATTATGGCACATGAGAGTCTTTTTAATTGTTAATTCGCCCACTTCAAAATGACCGTACAGTGAAATCTCCGTCTTTTTAAATAACATTGTTTTCCTTAAAATTGGTTTCCCTTTTCAGCGTTATCTTTCTGAGAGCACTGTGGTGATATTGTTGGGAATTATCTATCCCACACTGAGGAGAGCCTATCTGAGGCTAACACAGTCCTTGCAAAGTGCAAGGTAATTAACCATTCTCCTCCCCCTATTTATCTTGATTTTTGCTTCCATCTAGTTGTTTTTCACGCTTGTAAAGTATAATTTGAATAAAGTTTTAGCACTTTCTTCCTACACAATCCCTTCCTCTCTTCTGTGGTCTTTCTCTCCACATCATTGCAATGAGCTGAGTGTGAATTACCCCCTAGTAAGGGTGGGTGAACTGTTCTGCCTTTGCACAGCAGCACTGAAGACAATGGAGCACAGCATCTGCTACTGACACAGTTCTCACTTACAGAGACATTTTGTATGCTAATGAACCTCTGATGGCAAAACCAGACTTTTTGCTGCTAATTCTGGCAATACCTATTTCTGATGGGAACCTGATTTCCACCCACAAGGATCTTCAGTGTAAAGGAGTGAGCAAAAAATGTTGCTGAGCAGTGATGTGACTTTTCTCTTGGCTTCCCTTCTGTGTTTTGCCCACAGCCAGGAAAATAGAGCCTTTAGACCAAAGCACTTGGCACCTGGTGTTTCCTTTCAAGTGCTTCTATAATCCAGGCTCCTTTCACCACTGAATTCCTCAAATGAACTTCTCTTTCAAGCAGCCACTGCTTCCTCTGTAATTAAGCCACAAGTTATATCAGCATAGCCAGGAAACATTGACCCAAAAGCTAAGTGGTGATGGCCAAGACCATGCAGCTGCCATGACATGGCAATGTTTGAAATGAGTAAGGGGCTTGGTTTCTTTTTGTTGTTGTTGTTTTAGGCAATATAAAACAAAGCAAACACGGCAGTACAGTGATATTCAGGTACCTGTGTATACACACTCTGTATCACACGCAAATCATGACTTTGCCTTGTAGCTTTGCGAAAGGTTGAACACTCAGAGCAATTGGTTCTAGCCTGCTCTTAGCTCAAAGTCTGTGGCTTTCATTTTGGATGCAAAGAAGGGCTGATGAGAGACATAGTTTGTTTTTCCCAACTGGGTTAGCTGGTTTAATTAGAGACTCTGTGTCTCCCTCCACGTCTTACTTCCCCAGGCTACTCAACTGTTTGAATAGATAATCCCAATTCCTAATAATTACAGCTAAAATATTATATATTTTGTGGAGATAATTCTTTCAACTGAAAATTTAGAGCTGCTGGTTACATCTTCTTGTGTAGTCCCACATCTCTAGACATAGCCTGGATTTTATTTTCTTCACTTCCTTGTACCATGCACACCTTTTCCCAGGAATGCCAAAGCATGGTCTGCAGACCTGTCATTCAAACCAGATGGGGTGGTGGGACCACTGTGGAGACTCAAGAAGTTTGGTTTCAAAACAGGTTATGGCAGTTTGGCTGGTGGTTATGCATCTGCAGGTGCAAGTTAATCTGATATTAGGTTTCAACTGATTTAATAATGTTCACACCCAAAGTTGGTTTAATTAACTTGGATTTACACCAGGGCGTAAGAGGGGACATGTTGGTTTGGTTATTAATCAAAGGAGTAGGAGCCAGCAGATCTATCTCTCCTCCTTTCAAGCTCTCTAATAGATTAATGATGTGACCTTGGGCACATCTCCAGGTATGTTTTTGCCTTGCTCTCCTTGGCCTGGATATAATCAATTTCTCAGAATAGATGCAATACTGAACTCACAGGCGTCTGTGAAACTTAATTCCCTGTGTGCGGAAAGGGTCTTGGCAGCTGTCAGAGAGTGCGGCTCTGTTGGGAAGGGGCAGAGCTTACTTGCAGCCTGGTCCATCCTCTTGCAGAGCAATCTCTGCCAGGAGTCATAGGTGCTGCCATCTGTCACAGCAATGGCACCTGGCTCTAATCCTGAACTGAAAGTGCATGGAAGTGTGTTGGAGATAGTTGGCATGGTCCTAACCAAGAGTTTGCTCTCTGTTTTGTAATAGAGATGGGAAATCCATCCAGTGGCTTGTTTTTATTTTTATTTAGGCTGAGGGAAAATGGTCCTCTTTGGGAAACCAATTTTTCCCTGTTTTGCCTCCATGTGTGGAACAGCTGTAGCAATATGTCTGGCACTTGCAGGAAGCACAGAGCAGTGAAATAACTGCTCTGCTAAACTACAGCAAGTGCTGCTCTTGGTCAGCATGGGTAAGGCTGTTCCTATGGATGTTCCTGTGGATGCAGCTGGGCACAGCTGCCTGCCTCCCAAGTACTAGAGTACTTCCTGCTGAAGGCCTGATTCCACACACCTCTGCACGTGGGAAATGTAGTCTTGTTGACTTCTTGACCAACACCATTTGGCCATCTGCTGCTGTTGCTAACTGATCAAGCCTTTCTGAATCTTCTTTTGGCAGTCAATCCAGCATGTATAAATGTCTTCCACAGTGATCTCTTAATTTTGTCCTGATGTGGCTTTACTGGGTGCTTCTTCTTCACATTTCCATTTCTGCTTATTGTTATTCTGATTTATGCTCTTTAGTTTGTTTTTCTCAGACAAACCGTGGTTTCAAATGTAAGGAAAGAGACTCACAGGCTCACAGAAATTACCATGGCTTTGTTAGGGTCATATTTTCACCTGCACAAGCACTGGGTCATCATCTCTTTGAAACATCAGAAGGACTCTGGGGAGAAGAATTGAGGTGCCTTTCATTTTTTCCCCATCAGAACTGATAGTGATAAGGGATTTGCATTTCTTAATTGTCCACACTTGTCCAGCATGGTCTTCTTGATCAGAACTCCTCAATAAATCAGATACTCCAGCCTCATGCAGGGGCTTTCCAAAAGAGTGGGGAATGAGAAAATTGAATATGACTTTTTGCTCAGAGCCCACTTATGGGTTTATTTAATAGATAGAGTTTGCACACAATTAACTAATTATGAACAAAGTTAGTGCTTGCAGTGAAGAGCAGGCCTTCAAAAATAAGTACTCAGCTTCATTTGAAGGGCAAACACTTGACACTCAATGTGAACTTAAGCAGGAACTGACTTTCAAAGGGAAAATTGTCTGTCAGATTTAAGTCTACACACATATTCTCTTCAATATTTGGGATTCTAAGGTCTTTGAAGGTAGTCTCTTCACTTCCCCACAAAGCACTTTTTTGTTCATCTTCACAGCAATTTTCTCTCTTCCCTCTCCCCCTCACCCCCAATCCCCTTAATGTTACAAAAGAATTTGCTTCTGGGATGAGATTCTCCTTGCTGAGTTTCAGCCCCAAATTATATTTTAGAGATGACTTTGAAATTCCCTGTAAGTGTGCTCTCATTATTGAATATCTTTGATACAACCTTAAATACAACTGTGCAGACATCGCTGCCATTAGCGCTAGGAAAATATAAAACCCACACAGAGAAAGCAATAGTCAGAGCCAAAAAGCCCCTGTGATTGATAGATAAAAGTAGGGGTATGTTTCAGATATGGGACCCCAGCTTTGTAAACACTATGAAGCTCTCTGAATTAGTTACTTCACACAATACTTGTAAGGGAGTTTTAATCAGACAATGTTGTGCAGGGGCTCATCCTGAATGGATTTAGCCTGGAGAAATCACCCTACTCAGAAGTGCTCTTTTTTTTTTTTTTTTTTCCTTTCTTTTTTATTTTGAAAGTCCTCTCTATTCTGGAGATCAGTACAGCAAAAGAAGAGAAGATGTCAAGCAAGAGCAGGCCAATCAAAGCAATATTGTGCTCAATACGAAACACTCTTGAATCATGTTCACTACAAGCTGCTGCAAACCTCACACTTTTTCAACAGATTGAAGGACCAGTTCCCAGCTGGAGGGAAACACTGGTCATGTAAAGAGAATGTGGACATCACAACTGAGAGTGGAGGCTCCCTGTCACTCATGTCTCTTACATCAAGCCAAAGTATTTATGTATTTTTCATACTGCTCAAACTTGTTTTCCTAGGGGTCAGAGAAAACAGGCTAAACTCAAAGGTAGAATCAGGATGGACAGTGATTCACCATCCCTCACCTCTGCAGATGATAGCCTTGTGTATTTGGAAGTGTGCACAAGTTTCCTATGCAGCCAGGGCAGAAGAGTGCAGCAGGAACCAGCCCATGCCTACATTAGCCCTGCCACAACTTGGGACAAACTCTGCTCTACCTGGGACTGTGGGGGTTCTCCTGGGACAGGCTGCCAATGCAGTAGATGAGCAGTATCAAAAGACCAAGCAGTATCACCACTGCAGCTTTTGTTTGTCATCACAGTTTTCCTCCAGAATGGAAATGGGAGGTTTGTGGGTTTACCTTTTTGTGAATATTATAGAACATTTTATGTACTATACAGCAATGTGTACCATAACCATCACAATTTCAAAGTATCCTTATATAAGAGATGCTTTGAGATCATGCTCTCAGCATGGAGAAGAAGAAAAGTAGCAAACTTGGAAAGATTTCTAATAGGGTTTTATGAAAAGGGAATTATGAGTGACAAATTGTTCCAGGAAGCTTAAAGTTTCTGAGGTGTACATGTGCAAAAAGACCTGTCAAAAAATCAGAGTTCCTTTACATGAAGCTCTTGGCTGATTTGCTCTATCAACAGGGTATGTTGTCCTGATCCTCAAGGAACAGAAGGAGATAAGTGTTTCTGAAATACTCCTGCTGTGTCATTTTGAAAAGTGGTATTCATGTAATGTGTACCCTTGGATCTCTTATCGTCAAGCCATTGTTCTGAATATTTCTGAAATCCTCATGCTGTGTTGTTTTGAGAATAGGTATTCAAGTACCACAGATTGCTTAGTGCTGAGCCATTTCTTTCCTGTGTCAGAGATGACAGAAAGAAGCAGTTGACAATATATGCTAGCACTGGTGGAGAAAATGCTATTAAAACTCATCAGAAGCAGGATCCAGGTTCCATACTGATATATTATTTGATCTGTTGGGGCACTCATGGATTAACAGGGAGGTGATCCTGTCTTAACCAGCTGATATAATTTTATTTTGAGGCAAGCGTGCAAAAGGACTGGCAAGAGACAGCTGGGGATAATTTATGCAGGCTTCATTATGCATTTGCAACAGCAACAAATGCAAAAAGGCTAATGTGTGAGGTCAGCAGTATGGCACAGGGGGTGATGTTCTTGAATGGATTAAGAAGTGACCTCAACATAGACTACAGAGAGATTGCACTGCTTTGGTGGGACCTGAATGGACGAGCAGAGAATTACATGGACCAGAACTGGACTAAATTTGTTACTCTTATTCATACTGTTTATATGAAGCCTAAGGAAGATGAAAATAATATAAAGCAAAAATATTTGCAGATAACGCAGAAATAGGAAATGCTGCCACTACAAAGAGGATACATGTGTGAATGGGAAGATGAATGACTTAGATAAAACTAAAATAATGAGGAGTTGGACAGAACAGAGGACCAGACTCTGAAATATACTATGCAGAAATACAGTTCAGGAAAATTTAGTTCACAGGTAGCAGAAGAAATTTGAAAGATTAAAACTGGTGCATAAATGTGTACTAATTCCTAGAGATCTTTGCAAATATTACATAGTGGGTCTAAGTTTCTAGAAATTACCCTCTTTAGTACTGCACAGACCATACCTGTACTATCATGCTAGTTTCTGGTCAACTGAGATTAAAGAATTATTATAGTGATAGACAAAGGTATAGCAAGAGCAAGCAGAATAATGCAAGGATGGGGGGAAAATAGTTGTCCCAAACATACCAATGAAATTAGGGCTGTATTCTGTGGAAAGAGAAGACTGAGAGGTGAGATAATTTTGCTCCATAAAAATCTTGAGGGAATAGGAAGAATGGTTGATGCAAGACAGTTTGAATCTGTGTCAAATAGAAGAAGCAGAGGGCACAAATTAAAGTTTTGCATTATGTGGAGGGAGGTCCCACAAGGAATTTAGTTTAGAATTCCTCTATGCAGGGAGCAGATAATATACAAGATGCTGAAAAGTGCACTCTGCTATACAAAAAG
This sequence comes from Regulus satrapa, assembly GCA_013396955.1. Taxonomy (NCBI): domain Eukaryota; kingdom Metazoa; phylum Chordata; class Aves; order Passeriformes; family Regulidae; genus Regulus; species Regulus satrapa. Next base: position 95,900 of record VWZN01011093.1, read on the forward strand.
TCCAATGGGAACGCAAATTTTTTACTGCTATGTTCCCCAAAGCCGTGTCTTTGTCTGAAGAGTGCTTTAAAGACAGCACCATTCTTCTACAGAATACAGGAGAGGGCTATAAGGAAAAATAACCTATCTCAGCCTCGTGAGAATACTCAAAGTGTTTCTCCTGGCTTATTGGTAGCATTTTTGGAGAGACTGGATGTCTGAACCCTTTCAAAAATTTTGGCTGTGAAGGAATTGTTGCCTGGAAGAGTCAGTGAAGTGGCTTTGAAATAACACAGGGCTGGAACTGAAATGATGAGGACCCTTTGGGACGTAGGACTGAGAAGACTGAATTTCTGCTTTGACTTAGTTTTTGCAAATTTGAAAGGATTAATAATACTGCAGCAGAGGAGATATAAAGCACAGGACAAAGTCTGTAAGAAACAAATGAAAAGTGGCATTATTTGAATGACCCTAAAAAATTACTTGGATGATACATAAGGAAACTATTTATTTGGGAGAGACCTGATAGTACAATGAATGCAGATGAATTTACCTGTTCCTCTGGCACTTGGGTGAAGGGTGGATGAAAATCTGAAGTTTAATAACAGGAAAGTCCTGAATTCCCCCATCTGTCCTTTCCCTTCCCTCTCTCTCTTACTGGTTAAGTGAAAGAAAACTGCAGAGTATTGGCTTACTGAAAATAAACAACATTAAATATTTTTTACTCATTAAATTGTGTCAGGATTTTTTTTTTAATGTAAGCAAACATTTGTAAAATATTTGAAAAAAAGTCTGACTCAAAGAAATCTATTTGGCTTCTCTTCTGCTTCTTTTCATTAGGGGATCTGTGGGCTTCCAGCATTTGAAGGACTCCTTGACCTGTCAGTGACATCTGCTAACACATTACATCTCAGCCTTGCACACAAAATGCTTGCAAGACAATCTGAATCCAAACCTCTGAAGCAGAGCAGCAGCTGTAAATGAGTCTTTCATACAAAATAGAAAAGAACTAACCCTATTACTGTACACATCCAAAAAATGTAGGCTGTAACCCTTTGATGTCTGCAACTTGATTTTCCCTTTCTTCCCTTGGTGCATGCACTGCCAAGCATCACTTGCTGACACCAAGAGAATTGAATGCACAGAGAAAGACAAACAGAAAGGCACCTGATCCAGTCATTTACAGCATGGAGTATATATACTGATGTATTGTGAATTATTTTTACAAAGGTAATTAATAATGGAGAAACAATGTAGTGACAGTGTAAGTCCCAGGGGATAAAATTGTCAGCCTGTTTATTAATTTATTCTTTGCTAACTAAATTGATGGGATAGTCTGATGCCTTTCTGTATTCCACATGGATGATGAAACTGCAAACAAGTTTCATTTAAATAACAGGCAAATCTTCCAATTAGTCAAAGCCTAATTTTTTTGCCTTGAAATTATGAACTGTGTGTACTGTGACCTCTGTCAGTTTGAAGGGGAAAAAGCTGTCGACCGAAAACCCAAGGCATTGATCTGAACATTTTAGGCACCAATTCAAATACATTAATCTAGTGTGATTTGCCAAAATTCTGTAACTGTCTTCTGGATTCCTAGGTTCATGTTAAATGGGATATCATTAATTCTTTCATATAAACTCATCTTTTAGCTATTGGAGAGTTTAGTGTAACTAAAGCACAGTTCTCAAGAGTGTGTGGAGGACAGCACTGGATTATGCTCTCTAATGCATGGCCACGCCCATTCTTCTGTGTGGTTTATGCTTCCAGAAATTGCACCTTGCACAGCATCTGAAACCCCAGTTGGAGTAGGGGAAGGATTTCAGTAGTAACAAAGTGTTACTAATCTAAAAACAGATTAATGTCTGAAGACCACAAACACAAAACAAATATCCCAGGGCCATTTCTGTTGTGAGAAAGGCGTTTCTGCAGGAAAAAAAGTGTGCTCCCAAAATGCACTTTTTTAAGTAAAAAGGTTGCTTTTTTTCCCCCTGATTTAACCTTTCTCTCAGATTTTGTATTTTGCATGTTTATTTTCTCATCTTTATAAGTTAAGGAACACTTCTACTTCAATATTCTTGTATTTTTAAAATGCAAGCTGTTGGCTAGCACACATGTGGGGCAAAAACTCCCAGAGCAGACTGAGTAAAGAAGGATTTTTGCTATAACTAACCACAGCTGAATCATGATAGATCATGCTATTTTATTGAATTTATCTTCTGAATATTAGATTTAAGAAGCTGTGTCATGTTGAAATATTGAAATATCTCCAATGTAATCCACTGTAATCCATTGTTGGAAGTTTTGAAGGGGTGAGGGCAGTGAGAGAAAGGGCTGGCTGGTATTAGATAACCAATAATCTGCACAAACTCTTAGAGCTGGCAGCAGAGCTGCAGTCTCAACACTAGTTTCAGCCTGGGAGCAATTGACACTCCCTGTACCAGCTATTTGGCTAGAACTTAAATATGTCACTTGGCACTGAGAGTCGATAAAAGCCCTGTTATTTTCCAGGCTGAGAGCTAAATGAGACTGTAGCCTTCCTAAACCATTGCACAGTGCTTACAAGGAATTGTTGGTTTATCTGAAGTAATTTAATCATCCTGATCATTAGATGAATTTGCTACTTCCACATTTTATTCTAATTGTGTTTGCTCATATGCATATTACACTTTTGCCCAGTTATTTAGTTCTAATTAATAAATTGGAAACAAGCATCCTGCGAATGCTTCCCAAGGAGGATCTTCCTGAAGTGGAGGATTGTGCAGGGAAAATGAGCAGGACAAAAAGACTGGAAGGTGTTCCCCAGAGCCATCCTTGCAGACCACTGAAATCTGGGGCTGGAGCTGGAAAATCCACAATCCATTGAAGGCCTGGCATCTAAAGCTAATACATTTCCTCTCCTAATACTGTGTGTACTGCATAAATTCTGTGTTATTTATAGGGAGATTTTTAATGTTTTGGGACATAAACACCAAAGGAATATGTCAAGGAGGCCTAAAATGTGCCTTCCCCGTATTTATTCTCAGGATCCTTTTCTTTCCATCTTCCCCTGTTCTTTGTGGCTGCACTGTCCATCACATCCCACTTCACCTCCAAGCTGTAGGATAAAGCAAGCCTTCCTGGAAAGCAGCACTAGAGTTCATGGTATAAAGCTTCCATTGTGACAGCTGCAAATTCAATGTTTTTTAAGAGGAAAAAATGTTTTTTATAGGCTAGGTCTTTTAGGCTGAAGTAAATAATAATCTTATTTTTGTTATATTTAAGGACCTTTTATATGTACTGGTCTTTTGTCATCTTCCTGAATATGGAGATTTCCTGTAACTGAGAGATGGAATGGGTGTTGTCATCTCTCTCTATTGCCAAGCCAGTAGCATTTTATGTACCATGTATTGAAGTAAGACTGGTGCTTGGCTCAGCTTTGCAGTGCAGTGATCTTATGTAGCTGCTGTCAGGAGTAAGGTGCTGACTTTGAAGGAAGACCGGAGCTTAAATGCACCATAATATTTATGCAGGAACACATTACTAAATGTGACCAATAAAATTTGTCTTCAAAGTTTTAGAGAGTATGTACTTCTCCCCCACATCTTTTGTACTGGGATGAAGTTAAAATCTTTTGTAACAAAAATCTGGATGCTACGCATAAAAACAGTCTTTGCAAACAGCATCTGGTCTTTGAGATGCTCTTATAGAAAGCACTCAAGAAAGATGTACCCTTCCTCTTTGGGGTGAGCCACCATGCAGCATATGAAGAGCAGGATGCCTCCATCAAAGGGCCTCAGACCCACTGGCTGGTAGGAGAGGCCAGTTAGTGTAATGGTGTGTTGTTTTTGTCAACACTGGTGGATTATGAGTGTGCTCCCAGCCCTCTGTAGGCCTGTGTCATCCAATCCCCTGAAGTTATGCCCAGGTGAGGTTTGGAGGATGGAACTGGTGAGCATCTGTACTCGTAGGCATACAGATGAGGCTGTGTGAAACCCAGGGAGGTGGGACAACGGGAGAGGGATCAGTGGGAACCAGTCATGCTGTGCTCCTGCTCCTTCTTCTGCCCACTTAGGGCTGGAGAAGTGCCAGGGAAGCACCCAACAAGTCATGGTGTTGGCTGTGCACCACCACATCTCGTATTGGGTCTCAGCCTCTTCTGCAGGAGCTCTTGCATTCTGAACAGGTCCTTAGTCACTGGCGCAGGGCTGGAGCTGCCTTCTCTTGTACAGATATGAATTCCCTAGTGCTGGGCTGGTGGCTCTTCTGAGGAGGAAACTTTGGTCTCCTAATATCTTCCTTTGAATGTTTTGTGCTACTTGGAACTTGGACATTTTCTTCCATTAAACATTTTGCTGTTGAATTTGTGGAAAAAACTCCTGCTAGAAAATCTTCTGATGAAGTCAAATTTCAGTCTTATTGATTCTGCATGACTTCTCTGTTTTAGCAGATGCTGTTGTTTTTAAATGCCTCTGGGAGCATTGCATTTTGAGCTTTTTTAATTTGGAGAAAAATATGACTGTTACAGGGAATGGTGTCCATCAGAGAGGAAGAGGTTATGTGGAACCAGATGCAGTAAAGTTCTCAGAGAACAACAAAAAAAGAAAGATAGCGTGTAGTTCAAGATGTCTGAAAAGAAAAGGGAAGATAAGCTCATGAACAACTGTATATGCATTCAAAATAGTTGAAATAAAATATACTCTGCATTACAGCATGAATTGTGCACCAGCCTCTCTGGATTTTAGTAGCTTGAGAACCTAAGGAGTTAATTTTTTTTTCCTGCCTTGTTTACTGTTTTTCTGCCCCACTGTGAGTTATTTTTTTAGTGTCAGATCTACATTGACACTTATATCAAAAAGCCTGTGATTTAACTTGATAGATCAGCTACTGTGAGGGGGTAGGGGTGGGTAACTGACCCTACTATTGAGATATATGATGCTTATTTAGAGAAATGACATCTATTCTTGATGAGATATACAGATGCAAACTGCAAACTTCTGATTCAAGGTTACTTACAAAAAGCAGAAAATAACCTTTTTTTTTTTTAAGTTCTTTTGCCCCTCTTTCTTTTACTTAAGGTAGAAACCAGAGAGTTTTCAACATTAGAAATAATATATACTGAGAATGACTTAGGGAACAGATGACCTGTGATACCACTTGACACTTACATGGCAACAGTTCAGCAGGGGGAATTGTTTTAGTTAGGTGGTGGTGGAATTTGGAGTTCTGGTTTATGCCTATACAAGCCCAACTTCAGTTCATACTTACAGAGAATGCCACTCCTGGGATCAGGAGATTCCCCATTGCTTCATGTAATATTTCAAAAAGGTGATTTGTGGGAAATAATGCTCTCCTGATGTGTTTTTCTGATTCTAATTGTTTGAAATAGAATAAAGAAAGAGATCCATAAGCTTCAATAACATCCTTGGTGAAAAGTCAATGCTTCTTAAGCCATGCCTGAAGATAGAGGAACATTCTTCAGTGTGGTTGGATGGGAATTCTACATTATCTCTTTCAAGGGAAAATGCTGATTTGCTGTAAGAATTTTGAAAAATGAGCGGTTTCATTTAAGTGAATTATTTGCTAATAAATCCCAAGTGCAATAAGAAATACCTGCTTTACTACGAACAAAATTATAAATATTGATTTTTCTCAGTCAGAAACAACTTTTCCTTTTGTGCAGTAAAGATAAACTAGGTCAAATGAAACATTTAATTGAACACAGCTGAAGTTTTGGCTGTTTGTTTTTGCAAAAAAGAATTCTTTGCTTTTGAAACTTTTCTCTGATTCTATGAGATTTTATTTTTGAGGCTGCAAAAACAATTTCCATATCAAATCTTTATGGATATGAAAATTATTTGCTGCCTAGCTCTTCTAACAACGTCTTGATATCTTTCTCAGAAAGTTTACAAATAGGCAAATTTCTCTGCATTTCTTTGTGGCAGAGAGAAATTTGGTAACCTGATTAGAGAGTTATAATTTGTTGATTTTTTTCCCCCACATAGGCCCCTGTGTGAAGAACTGTGGCATGATGCTTCACTTACAGTTTTCAACAGCAAAACATAAAAAACACTCCACAAATGCTGGAAATATGCATCACTACCCTCCATGTTGGCTGAAAGAGTCTGAAAACCTGTGGACCAGCCTGTTTTCCATTCGTGATTATTTTGTATATAATTTTTTCTTTTTGTCTATTTATAACTGTTTCTAAATGGTTTGCATAAGAGGTCTTTAAATCCCTTGCCTTTTACTAGATCAAATCCTTCGACCATCAGAAAAAGGATTGTTTTGGGAGGAGTTCTTAATGAAATGAAAATTGAAAACTAGGCCATTAATCCTTAACATTGGGTGAAAATTCTTCACATTACTGTTTATAGTCTTTATGTCATTGGAAATTAAGATAGGAGACTCTTTCATGGAAAGCATCAAAAACAGCCAGAGCAGAAGAAAATGAATTTATGAAAAGATGATTAGATACCAGAAAATTGGAGTGATGAGTGATCTTCATCAGGTGAAGTAACTCGCATTATTCCCCCCAAATTATCCAGCTAGCTATGATGGGTGGGAGGAAAAAGGGGAGTCCTTCATGACCTGAGAAAAAAGACCAAAGGGGTCGCTTTCCCTCCGGGATAAGTAGATGTTTATTCCAGGCTGGAATCCGGGAGGAAAAGGACCCCGGGATGGGGTTTCCTGGGAATTTCAAACCTCGGGAGAGGGGCGGGGAGACACAGAACAACAACCAATAATATTCCAGGGCCAAGGAGAGGACGGGAGGGGAAGGGAAAGGCACGTCACATTTTTCAGGGAGGGGTTACAGAAAATTCCAGGATCATTACATCTGTGCATCTCTGCAATCAGGTTCTGGGGTTTGGGTGAGACTGCCTATGTAAACCAGGTACTGTGAGTTTTGGTTTTTTTTTTTTTTTTTCTGAAAGAACGGACTGTAACAGCAGGGGTTTTTGATCTCCAGTTAGTCCACACACTTATCCAAGGTGTGTGAAGAGATTTTGGCTTTTTCTGGTAGGAGTTGAATGGACTTCTCTTGGTTGACCACCATTTCAAAAACTTGAAGAAAACTCCTCAGGGAGTAGCAACCTAAAGAAACTTCTAGTAATAGTTGATAATTTGTGGAAGGACAATTCTGTTTATTTTCTTTTGTTTTTTCCTCCCTTGTCATTAAGATGGTACATCCAACCATATTATTTAGCCAGAAACAGTTGATTTCCAGCAGTGAATCACAAGGTAATACTTTGTTAGTATGCAGCCATCACATCAAGCCATTGGAAAGAGTTACTCTGATTGCACCACAGCTTTCCAATATGACTAAATGAAACAAGGAGATTTAGAAGACGTTGATGTGGCCTCCTCTAAAATTAGGCCATTTGCAAGTCCTTTGCAGTTTCAATTGCAGTCCTACAACTACCTATGATTATTAATTAATCAGATACTTCTAAATATGCTAGGAATTGAGAGGAACCTTCAATCTGTAAGCAACTCACCTGCAAGAATCTGTAATTAGGGCTGCTCTGTTTCTAAAGGTGTCAGACCTGCTGATCATGTGCACCCTAGTGGGTGTGTGTTAGAGTTACAAGATGACTGCAAACCCTAGTTAAATATAAAATAATATTGAAATATGTCCAGAACAAACAGAGCATGTCTGGGAAAACTAATTTATCTGAAGTGGCCCTAAAAACAATGCTTTACATTGGGAATTATAGGCAAAACTACTTCTAGTACTGTACTAGAATCTTGAATCCTGTCATTTCATGCAAGGAGAAAAAGAGGACTTGTGAATCAGGCAAGTGAATCACTGTTGTTATGTGTGAATTCAAATTGGTCTCGTTAGCCACTGGGTTAGCAGGAAAGTGCATGGCAATTTCTAGGAGAGTGACAGGTCCTACACCTGGACAGTAAGAACAAAGGAATGCCTTGGATTCTGTCTATTCTGAATTTGGTATTTGTAAAAATTAAAATGGTCCTTCAAAACTTGGCAGTAGTTTTAAGTGTTCATTTTATCCCCAAACTTCTGTTAATTGTGACTCTTTAGCAGGTATGTATTAATATCAATGTAATGCTTCTGAATTTGTTTTGGATGTCCCTATTGTAGGCAATGCTGAACAGGGTGTATCTCAGTTTTGATATTTAAGCCCCCTTTCTGATTCTTCAGCAGAATAGAAATTTGGCTTGTGATTTCTTCCACAGCACTTCTGCAATACAGTTTTTATTACAAATGATGCCACTTTAGGCAGGATAGACACAAGCAAACTGTAAGCTCAGAATTGCCCATTGTAATCAAATTGGCTATTTTCCAAACAATTCACAGTCTCTCTCCCAGTGTGACCTTTAAGAGCCCTGCACTCAGCAAAAGAGGGGTATATTACCTTTCATGCACTAGTGTTCATTTTCAGGAGAAAGCCAGGATTATTGTTCAAATTCTGTACAATTACACCTGAGCACCTCATTGTTTTGGGGGGCTAGGGGGGGGCTCACACAAAAGAGTTGGATTGGCATTTCATACAGAGATGTGTCTGGCCTTACACACAGCAGGGCAGACACAGAAAACAGTAAATGCACACTCTGCAATAAATATGTGACAAGCTGAATGCCTAGAAAGAGAATGGATACTGCCCTGTTTGTCGGGTTACTCTCACCAAGCTGTGCTGATGCTTTCCAGAGGTGTAATTTGACATAACGCATATGTTGAGCAGGCAGTGGGGGCAGATGGGACAAAGACGATAACCTGTCTTTGGTGTTACCTAAACAGGTAAAAGAGCAAATGAGATCTGGAGTTAGGGATCCTTTAAGTTGGAGCATTTGGGCTCTAGACTGTTTGCCGCTTTCCTGTTTTCTCCCCCAGCATTATAGGTGTTCTTAGAAACCTTTGCGTTTATATAAATACTTTAGGAAACATCTAAACTGCGATAGATTGCCCAGCAGAAAAATATGTACATGAAAACTCCTGCCTAAGTATAATTTTTCATGAGATGACATCTGCTTTGAAAATGCAACACAATTTCATCTCAGATGTAAAAGCAACACCATCGCCTTTTTTTTTTCTTTTCTGACACCAGGAGAGGCATAACTTGCTAAAAGTATGTGGTTGATAGCTGTATCAGTCAATTCTAAATAGTCTATAAATCCACATACAGTGTAAAAGATCATTGATTTATGTAATTGGGAATTTTTAACAATACAGTTTTGTGGACCTATGTTAGTTTTTCCCAATTCAGAGCCATTTTCCCAGTGAAGCTGGAAGCAGTCTCTGATTACACAGTACAGAGCCACTATGTATTCCATCCTCGTTCTTCCCTGGAGTATAAGTTATGATATATCAACATTGTCTTTGAGGTCTACCAAATCAGTGGATATGCAATACACTGAAGTGTGGAGATGGAATGAAGTTGAAAGGATTCATGAATAAAATGTAAGTGGATGATATTTCAAACTAAAGCACAAATATTGCATTGTCTAAATTGAAAGAAATATCTCCTTTTGCTCAAGTAGGAGCAGCAGCAGTAACAAAAAGCCAGGATTATTGTGGCCTTTGGTCTGGGACTCAGCTGTTATCTGACAGTGGCACACAGAGCTGCTGGAATACTTTCCACATGATGGTTGCAGATGAACTTTGGTGAAGAAAGTAAGTACTATACTGGGTGTATAGAGAGTCTTACAGATCTGTGTGAGAAACTTTGCCAATTCTAAGCAATCCCCCACAACCTGCAGCACCTACAGAAATAAATAGGGCTTTCAATCCAAAATTAATGATAAATGGAAGGAGCTATTCTGCCCCTGGCATTGTCAATTTTCTCTTCTTTTTCAGGAACTTGATTATTCATACTTAGTATATAAATATACTGCATGAGGTAAATAGGTACCAAGGCTAGTGCTGGTTTTGAGCATAGATCATAATTTTACTTACTCCCTTACATCATTTAACTCTGTTCTGGTGACCCTGGGACCTGGTAATACACACTGCAACCAATAACCATAACTCCATGATCCGTATAGAATATGTGAAGAATGTTGGCAAGTGTGTAATTTATTACCTTCTGTAGTGCTGTGTTATTATTATGTGACTCTTATAGCATTCATAGTTTGACAGATTCCTATTAGCCAGTCAGTCAGAGTATGTAGTGTATTATTTTACCAATACCTGATGCATATCAATAAAGTGGGTGAACACTGCTATAAAAGAACAGCTGAATTGGCTTGGATGTTGTAATCCCCCATTCTTAGTTCTCACCTGAAACATCAGTTTAAGCTGACTGATACTTTTGCTAGCCTTAGAAAAGTCTGGGTAACTTACTTCTCTCTTTGTCCTGAATCCTTGAAAAGAAGTGTCAAAACAGTACAAGAGATTATTTTCACTGTAATACCATTCCAACAGGAGAAGCAAAATTCACGAGAAATCTTGTAGTGTAAGACAACCTGTTCTCACAAGATTTACAGCCCATTAACTCAAGAATCAGATTGTTTGGATTAGGTTTGCACAAACAGCCAAGCTTTTCAGGTGCTTATCCAAAAGGCATTGAACCAATTCTTTTGAGGTTTCCCCACATACTTAATATATTACGCAAATATTTACTATATGCAGAGAGGAGAGCAAGATGGGGAAAATCTCCTTGTCTAGGACAAGCAGAATTATTTATTGCTGGATGAGTAAAGATATCATGATTTCTGCTGTCTGGACAAAANGGAGAGCGGGCACAGACAGAATCACAGGACTGGGGGTGACAAAGAGGAAGCCCTGAAGCTGGGAAGCAGTGAGTTGCTGGAAGGTGGGAAGAGGAGATGGAGCTTCATATGGCATTGAAACAATCTCTCAAATTCCGGGGAATACAGAGCTAATAAAAGAAACGGATATGAGCAGGGATAGCTGTGATTCTGGAGAGGGGAGCTGGATAGTACAACCCCTATGCCTGCATGTGGCCAGAGCTCAGGTCACAGCTAGTGGTCTCATGAGGACCACAGCAGAGCTGAGCTTGGGGGTGTCAATCCTGCAAGGGACACATGCTGGTGCTGTTCTCCTGGGGGCAGAAGAGCTGCCTGGAGGCTGTTGCAGCCTTGCTTGTATATTTCATCCTCCTGCATTTCTAAGAGACAAAGCTTAGATCAGTCAGTGATGCTTATTTTGGGATTGTGAAGTATAATGTTTTGATTAGATGCAATACATCTAAAGAGTATCGATCAAAATTTAAGAAAATACATATGAAAAAAATGCAACTTATCCAGATTTTTTTTCTGTTATTTTCATTGCACAGGCAACCTGACAAAATATGTTGTATATAATTCAACCATGCTGTCAGTTTTTACTAGGAATGTAATCAATATGATCTTACAAATTTTAATCAAGGTCTCTGAAACAAAGCACTTGTTATTATATAGATTCTTACCTAATGCTTTGCAACAGTATGTTAACAAGCTGAGAGGAAGTGTAAATCTTTAAGAAGAAACAATCTGACTATGAAAAGACCATGATTTCTACCTCACCTCAAGTATGACTGGCAGTAGCATAGACAGAAGGGACTGTGCATGAGGTAGTCCTACTGCTCCTGCTCCTGAGGGATAATATAAAGTACCAGTAGAGCTGTGTCCTTTCACAATTTCATTAATGGTTAAGCAAATTATACGATACTTTATTTTACTTCACCAGGAGCTGCTAAGCAATGATGTAATCATCAAGAGCTGTAGAGAGGCTTTATTTTTTGACATGACTAAAGGAAATTTCTGCAGACACTCAAACTGCAGGTGGAAAGAGAAGAGAGTTGTATGAAGTCATGGGAGGGAGTCAGGGTGCTGCTTGCAATTCTGGTTAGTTGACCTAAGCTAAAACGCAGGGTGAGCTTCTCTCCACCTAGCTTTAGATATTTATATGGTAATAATTTAAGGATTACCTTCACTGTAGAATTTCTTTGTAGAGAGAAAAAGACATTTTTAGGGAGAGATATTTTTTACTGGTTTTAGGTGTCTTCTGTAGGATAAACTGATTTAAGACCTCATATTTATTATTCTCATAAATGAATATAAGGTTCCACAAAAGTGTCTACACATGGTGATGTCTAATCAGAATAATATTTCCCTCTCCCTCATAAATAATGTTAATTTAATTAATTGTTTCTTGCATCAGGTATGGTATCACAATATGTTTTTGCATGAAGGCACTCAAGCTTTTGAAATAAGCTCACAAGAGATGCTTTGTTTTCTGGTCACCTTGACAAGTTCCTCAAGGAAGGAGTGATTCCACCACTGGAAGTTTTAAAAAAATTCACAGGGATCCACACCCCTGTAAGTTTTCAAAAAATGTGTGGATGTGACACTTGGAGATATGGTTTAGTGGTGCACATGGTGTGCTAGGTTAATGGTTGGACTCAATGATCTTACAGGTGTTTTCCAACTTTAACTGTTCTATGAATCAATTATTATTTTTTATAAGCTTTATTAACCTTGGGTGACTGGCAGAAAATATGCAAGTTACCCTGTCTTCTTCCACAGTGTTAAAAATGTCTTTGAGAGGAACATGCATGGGATGTTCCTCTACATAATTTTTTTCCACATCTTTGATACCAATCAAAATATTGTTCCTCAGTGACATACCACTGGGTTTGCATTCTGATCCCCCTCTAGGCAAACTAAGGGAATATGTGGAAAGAAGAGTGGAAGATCATTATCAGAGTGTCTCCAGTGAATCCACATGTAGGATGAAGTCCACCACTGGGTGGGAGAGTGCTGTCAATGGGATTGGTGGTGCAGCTCCAGAGAGGCTGCCCTGCCTCTTCCATAGACATGGTAGCTCATTGCTTTCAGGAAGGATTTCAGCACAGACAACCTACTGAAGTAGCTATTCAGACTCACTGTCAATCCTGTACATGGGATGGCTTCAGTGACAATTCTGCTATTTTTATGGAGGTTACTGTATGCTAGCTGTTCTGGAGCTGCCCCTCCACAGACAGCCAAATCAAACCCTTCAACAGTGAAGCTGAGCTAGATAGCTCACAAGTGTGTGGTGCTCTAGACAAAGGAGGTGGACAGACTTTAAAGTACTCATATTTGCTCCAGTGATGTGCCATTTATATTGTGTGCCTCACAAAGCACAAGCCTGCAGTCCATAGAAAGGGGTCTGCAACATCATCAAATGAAGTCCTCCAAAATATCAGAAAAATGTGTATTTTACTATTTTCATTCTAGAAATAACCAGGTCCATCTTAAAAGTATGATCTGCTGTTTCCACTCCTTTTTTTTTTTTTTTTCCACACAGAAGGTGCAGGTGCCTATAAAGAGTCATCAGAAAGTGCAGTTACTCAGAAAATTTTCCACTTCTAGCTCATGATCCCTAAATGTCACCATTGCTGAGTGCTTAGAGGAGTTTTCAGGCCTGGGTAAACTCTAGCTAGAAGCACACAATTAAAACAACCTTAAATCATACATTAAATATCTTCAGACAAACAGCAGATACTCCTCCTCTCACTATATTTTACTGACCATTTTATTAAACTCCATCACTTTATCCCCTCAGCACTAGGCTTTTGAATTTTTCTTTGAAGATGCCTGAACCTCTTCCCTGACTGCGTGGAGATGCCAATTTAGCATTATTTAATGCTGAGGCTAAGTATCTATTTGTAGATACTGTAATATTTAACACCAACATCAAGAGGAGAGTCTCTGATTCTTGCTCTTTTTCCTTTAGTACTCTTCATAAATGTTGAGAAAACCAAGGATGCAGAAACTGAATCTAGATTTTTCAGTCTTCAGCATAAAGACAATTGTTTCAACTTTTGTTGTCTGTTTTCAACCAGAACTGGTGCACAGAAATAAGCTGGTACTTAATTGCTCGTTCCTATTGCAAAATGTATGTCCTAGATCTAAGGAGAGCTTCCTCCTCTGTGTGGAAACATAGACCTCAAAAGTGAAAACTGAAAAATGTAGTTTTCTCCAAAATAGTTCTTTATGCTTTTCTTCCCCCATGAAATTTTCTGCGCTGAACAGTTCAGCTAAAAGTGGAACTTTGTTTTTTGTTGAAGGAACTAGCAACATTTATTCTGAATCACTACAACAACCCTTCTCTCATGGGAAGCATTCAGGGCCAAATGTCATGTCCATGATACGATGCTGAGTAGAAATTACAGGGCTGTGGCTCACGTAACATACCCTTTCTACTAACCAAAATGAAACATGTCATTGTGGAAGGATAAATGGCAATCTTTGGCTGAGCTAGGATCTTATTATAGACACAGAGATAATGAAACTAATGTATCCTGAGGCAGTGTTGCTTAAAAGAGTATCAGAACAGGAGAATGTGTGTTGAATTTCATTTACTGGGACTTTTTGTGATGTGTTTGGAGCTAAATTTTGGTGAACTATATAGAGCCTTAGTCCTTCAGAAGTGAAGTAGTATTTGGACAGCTGGCAAAAGGATAACTGTACACAGGATTTGCCCACCTATTTCTGAAGCTTTTTTTTTTTTTTTNTATGCATTATGTGACCCTATTTACCATTGATCAGTTGTTCACTGAGATAAGCAAAGTAGAAAGTAGTCTAGGAGGAATTGAACCCCATACAAGGTTTCCACAAAAATATTATATCTGTTAAACTAGTGGTAGAAAGCATGGCAACAGCTGATCCAGAAACTCATAAGGTCAACTGATGCAATTTTTGAAGATCATCAGATGTGACCGAAATGAAAGTCCTCTTATAACTTATTGAGAGCATATATGTTTGGTTTAAGATACATTCTTGGATATGAGATATGGCCTCGTGCCTGTTCCCTCCTGGTAGACTGATGTTTTCACTGTGCCAGTTAGGACACCTGCATTTATTTCACGACTCCACGTGCAAGCAATCTGCAGGCTGGACTAGAGTGTCTGAGTGGGCACACCATCTCTGTCCAGCAGCTGAAATAACCTATTGTAATGTACAGGAAGCATGTTAATCCTCACAGTTAGCAGATATATGGGGTCAATGCAAGGGAAGAGATTTCAAACACCTTCTGATTTTATCTATGATGTTTTCTTCATTTTCTGCTCACCTTTATTTCTTTTTACAGTAGCTACTCAACATAATTTTCTCCTCATGCTTCAAGTGTTGTGGTGTCACTGGCAGTTGTAAAGGGAACCGAAGAATCTGAAAGGAAAATTTTGATATAGAAAAGCTCTCTTAGGAGGGTATTTTTAAAAATTAATCCAGGCAAACAGCTTGAGGCATTTAGAAGTGGACACACCTTATTTTTTTTAAACTTTGATGTTTTTGTGATCCCAAGAGTTTTTAAAAAAACTGTATAAAGCCACATGCCCATTAGTCTACATGGCATTTACTATCTACATTAGGCTGCTACTCAGTATCATCATCAAGGACTGAGTGCTGTTATGCTGGGCACACTTCAAATATATAAAAGGTGACTCCTGTCTTCAGAATTTAAGCTTTCAATCTGACTGGCTTACTAGCATGTTATAACAGACCTCTCTCTAGCATGCTGATTTGTGGCCTTGAACTAATCACTTAGCCTTTTACTTGCTTAAAAAAACCCCTATTCCTGCACTTGAATGCATGATAAATTGATAGAGTCACTCACATATACAGAGGAGGTGTGTAGGACTGAAAACTCTGACCACACAAGCAACATCCCCTTCCTGAGGAGTCTATTCTACTTTACCACCAGTCTGAGCTGCTTGGGTAACAGCTTTTTCATCCACTTATATCAAAATAAGTAATTCTAAAACTCTCCACCTCTGAGCCCCAGTATTAAGCTACCTGGTTTCTTTGGGGTATTCAGATTTTGGAGAAAGCATAAAGGTGAGTTCAAGTAGCATATCTGACTGTGTGACAAGTTTGATTAGATGGCATGGATGCCAGCAAGGTTGGAGCAAATTGAGCTGCAAACCTTTGAAGTCAGTCTATCTGTATCTAAAGAGACCTATTAAGACACACGGGCTTAATCCTTTTATTTCTGGAGTCTGAGCTACATTCTTGGCACTGAAAACTAGAGTATGCTGGTCAGACTGATACCCTTAAAAATTTCAGAAAAACAAACCAACTCTTCCAGGTGAAAGATCAAAACTGGCCTATTACTGCCATCTCTATATTGTTTTTAAAAGAGATTTCAAGAAAGGAGGATGTATGGGTAGAGGTGAGGAGCAGATAAGTGGTGCAGAGGGAAGGATTGAAAACTTAAGTAGCAAAAAGTATTTGGTTTGAGTAGCAAATGCTCACCTAGAATGAGCAGCAGTGGAAATGCCAATTGTGGAAGGCAATCTTATATTTGATGAGGAAGGAACATATGTGATGGGAAGATTTGAGCCATGGAGCAGATCAGATGACTGCAGCAGCTGAGCTGTGAATAAAGTGGAGTTGAGGAAGATGGCTGCTGGGAATCTTAGGTGGAAGAAAATATAGTGTCAGATCCCTGGAGGAGTCTCTGGGTGAGAATGCATAAACATTTAGATATGAGAAAAGAAAAGATGGGATAGAAGTCAGTGAGTGCTTTGATGTTGGAAAGAGTAAGAATACTACAATAAGTGAAAAAAACCAAAACAAACCCTTGCTTCTTTAGGAAAGACTTCTCATAAATATACCTGTCCACAGAATTGATAACTACATACATATTTTATCTCTGTGTTTCACAGTGTTGGCCTTGTAATCAATTTTTCTTCACAACCCAGTAAGACCTGACTTCTGCTGCAGTTCAGCATAGTTTGAAAGAGGCCTCTGAGGACAAAGGCTAAAAGCATCTCCTATGAATTTCAACACACTATGTACTTGTAGGCAACTCTAATCCTTCACAGATATTTATCTAATTGCAGTTATTTATTAATCTGAAATGTAAAGTGTCCAAGAAGACATTGGACATTGGCAATTTAAGTTGCTCTCTCAACCTTCCCTGAAGGTTCATCCAAAATAAACCCTGAATGTTTGTCATTTGTCAAGGGTTCAATAATTGGCAGGAAAGGATAGCTTTGGGCACATATGTTCCTTTCCTCCCTCTCTCTCCCAAGTATTATGATCTTGTTTAGCTTTGTACTGTCAAGTCAGCTTCATCTGTACTTGCTAGGGTTCATCTTGTATCTTGTGATGGCGCTGCAGAAGGTATTCTTGTCACCTTGAGCATTTCCACTCTTTCCTCATGCTGACTGCTGTTTCCATGGAAGTCTGTGATGTGTTTTATTCAAAGTATAATTTGTGGAATGTTTGCTTAGAACAGAGGAAGGGAAAAATATCTTCTTCAAGGCAAAGTGAAAGAAAATATACTCTAAATTTAAAAAAAAAAAAGGTCACACTCTCTCTAAACCTTAATCATCAGCTCGACTGTATCCCAAATTAATATAATTCTGTGTAGGAATGAAGTGTTCAGTGATAACATGAAGGAAAACATGTCAGGTCTCAAACCCAGAACATCAAATATTTCCACTTTTCCTAATTATCACCCAGCCTTATCAAAAACCAGATGGAACCCCTTTCAGAGCTTTGTGTGTGCGTGTGCATATGTATATCTGTCTTACGAATGGCTAATTCAAATCAAACTTGGGATTCTAGTCAAGACAACAGCTTCACTGCCTGAACCAGCTTGTTTCTGTACACTGATCATTCCCAAAAAGCAGAAGAGCTGCAATCAAGTTGCATTCAACTCCAAAGAAAAAGAATAAACCCCACACTTTCCAATAACAGCCCACTATGCCATACTTGGCCTGTGTAACAAACATATGGAGTGGCACATACTCTGGACTTGATTCTGATTGAAATTCACAACTAACCCCAGCATCTGTAGCTTGACTAATGCAGCTAAAAGCTCAATCAACTTATCCTCTTTCCCTTTATTCTTATTACAGGGCTACAGGATGAAATTTTATGCACAACAGGCAGAGAGATCCACCTGCTTATACAGGTATGTGCAGCACAAGCTATAGGTGCCCAGGAGCACCACTGTACTCCACATCCTCACATGCTGTAGTGTATTAGCCAAAAGATAGTGCTGCCTACACCCATTCCTTCAGCTCAGCTATGCTAGGAGCATTTTAAATATTGCAGAAGCATAATTCTGGTCTTTTCCAAGACCTTGAAGTGTTGTTCATTACTATGAAGTGTCAGGAATTCAAAGAGAGAAATATGTGAGAACAAAAGTAGGTGCCTCCAGCTTGCAGCATCAGTGCTACTAATTTGGACTTGCAAAACAATGTCATATGTATCATTGACTTTTACTAACCATCAGAAACACCTCCAGAAAAATATAGAATGCTTACCTGATTTCACACTCCCTCCCCCCCCAGATTACAGCTGTTTCATAGTAGCTGCTTCTCTTAGCTCTCAGAATGGATATTGTCCAGAAGTATTTACAGACAAGAATTATCTTCTAGGACCCCTCACACTGGAACATAGGCATTAAGGAAAAATAAAACAAAGGAATCCCAGATGCAATGGAAAGAACAGTTAAAAAGCAGGAAGGTAACATATGTGCTTCTCCGCCTTGCTCCAACTGGGTGACACACTAATAGGTTTCTTATTCTGCTTTCTTCTGCTAAGAGACTGGAAGACATATGTCAGTTTTCCACCTTAACTGTGCATTTTCTAGTTTGTTTGGATTTATGTCATAACCTTAATGGGATTTAAATGGAATTTTTATATGTGAATAATACTCTGCATTAATGCAAGAACTTTAGGTTGCTGTGCTACCAGCTTGATTTGCATAAAGGTTTTTAAATATGAAAGAGGAATAGCCAGGCTATTGTAGATGGCAATGTGAAAAAAGCCCACACTGACATAATAGTAAGAGAAGACAACTCCCCCAAAACACTGGCTTGTGAAAGGGTTAATTGTCTGGGTTTTAGGTACAACTGGGTGGGAGAGAAGAGCCCAGAGGGCATACTAGTCATGAATATTTACTTGCTGGAGAGTCTAGGCCAGATTAAATGGTGAAGCTGGAAGGTCAATGTCATAGGTTTATACTTTATCATAAAACATTTTCTGTTCTAGTGTCCTCTCTGTGTTCTGTAAATGTAAATTGTCTGTCAATGCATAGCTCACATGATGTTACACACACCCCACACACTGGGGTGCAGAAGTGTCTGTTTCCTTTAAATGTGTTGTAGATTTTGAGATAGCATCTATAAACAATAAACACAATAAGGTCTCACATTGAAAACTGTGCCATTATGTAATTAGATATTACATACGTTATGCTGTCCTCCTATTTCAAAGTCTTTGTTTGCTCTTGAGTATATCAAGTAGGAATAGAAGAATACTTGTTCCTTTGGTATTGTTATTTCTTCAGAACACGAATCAGGGCCACAGAGAGTTCTGAAAATTCTTCCTGACAATTTTTTTGGGAGTAGCACTGCAGCTCTTACTCTTAAACCTTTGCCTTTATCATCCATTTGGTTTTCCAAGCCTCAGCTGTGTGTGAGCAGTTCTGAGTTACTGATGGTTGTGCAGTCAGGAAACTTTCCTGCTGGCATGTTATTCATTCTTAGTGTACCATTATTATTTTAAAATGAATTATGCATATAGCACCTTTGGTGTACAGACTACTCTGCATGTGAATAATAAAGTACAGTCTTTGCTCAGAAGAGCTGACAGTCTAAGGGATTGATCCAGTAAACACTTATTCAAGGTGATTTGCTTAGCCTATTGTTGTGAGCAATCTGTTGATCTGACCCCAAACTAATTAGAAAACTTGATGAAAAAAAACCCAATAGGACATGCTAGGAAGTGCAGCAAGGAAGGGATGAAACACAACAGTACATAAAGACCTGGTAAGAAAGAGGATAAACACAGGCTGATTTGGATTTGATTCACTTCTGTGTGGCAGTGTCTGCATGGAAATGTAACAGATGGAGCTTGGGCTCTGGAATGAAGTATCAAGTCTCCTCCAAGCCTTAAATTTTGTTTTACTAGGTGGTAGCCCTGTCTTGTCTAACATTTTGGGGTTTTTTATGATCCATCTCTCCATCTCTCTCCATTGAGAGGAGTCTTCTCAATTTTTTTTTAAGAGTAGGTGAGATTGAATATACACAGGTCTGAAGAGCATTGGGGTGGGCTGAGCTAAACCAATGCTGGCAATTGGCAATGACAGTGATGGTCAGTGGCTCAGTTCTTGAGGATGAGTTTGTTCCTTGTCCCTGGGGAATAGAACTGCAGCAGCCAGGTGTGTGTATGACTGTCTCACAACATAAAGTTTTATCATGGGATAATACTACTTTGGAGTTGAGAACTGGCTCTTTATCTCATGCAGAAGCAGAATAGGCAGTGCCAGTCTGCCAGAACACTGGGCTTGTGTCCTTTCCAGGGATTTCTGCTGGGCAGGGTGGGTCAAGCACTTAATTTGAATTGTGAGATTTCATGCGTTGTTACAAATGAGTTTAAAGCACTTTATCAGGATTGAGTTCTGGAAAAATCACTCTTTGAGTGTGGTAAATTTCTGTTGATTAGTAATCTTTAGTTTGTACCTAAAGATCCTGTCTGTAGCACCATAAGTGATGCTTGGACTTGCAGAGGCTTTGTTTGCATGGGTTCTGCATTTAAAAGCTGCAGTAAGGTGTGAAGACCTTGGCAGAAAGAAACCATACCCAAACCCCATGCATTTTTTTTCTGGGAGGTGACCCATGGTAGTTTATCAGTGGAGCTGGGGCAGTGAAGAGCAGAATGGCTGGCTTTGGAAGCCCCTGGCTGATGGAGCTGGTAACACCTTCTTACAAGCAACCTTGAAGCAGTTTCCTGGAACCTGGCTTCTGTTTGCATTTTCTGTGGGATTTGAGCTAAAAGATCTTGGCAAGTAAAGTCCACTTATAATTATGGACAAAATGATAGTCTCAAATGATTATCCAAGATGCTCATTTCACCAACTGGTGCTGTTTGCAGCATGGAAAGGGTCACAGGTGGCTCAGAAATGTTAACGTGGTGTTTATGCAGCTGACCACTGTGCTGGAAAAGAGATAGATGTGTTTCACTAACTTGGTCCCCGATGAAAAACTCTAATGTAGATGCAGACCAGTTCTATTCTTACTCTAACATAGAAGTAAGTGGAGTAAGTGGGAAAATGAAGCAAATTTTGGGAAAACATCAAGATGTTATGCAAAATAAAATATTGATTGTAAAAATCCCAAACCAAAAATTGGTTACTGTCTTAATTTTTCTTTCATGTCTAGTTATAGGAAAATATTTCTTCCTGCTCTTATATCAAATTAAACTGAAGCTTTCCACTACAGAAAACCATTTTGTTTGTTTAATTTTTTTTTAGCAGGAAATATATGTCCCTCAAAATCTGCAAGGATAAAGTTTAATTATGTCTTAGTTGCTTGCTGTGATTTTGAAATAAGTGCTTTAGTCTGGATAAGCACTTGGGTAATAAAATGATATGATGAATATTTCTATTTCTCATGTTAAAATCTAGGTTTTGTAAGGTAATTGACAATAATGGAGTTGACACTGGATTAACAGTTTTGCCCTGAGCAGATATCAAGATGGGTTTTTTTAAGAAATGAATGAATGAATTTTTTT
>VWZN01011093.1:125786-158485 GCA_013396955.1 Regulus satrapa
TGGTTTTTTTTTTTTTTTTTTTTTTTTTTTTTTTTTTTTTTTTTTTTTGTCTAGCACCTGAATGGGTCCTTGAAAAACACCTTGAAAACCTTCTGTACTATACTGATATAACTTCTATCCTTTAGCAGAAACTTTTGCTGAAATCTAAGTAATAAGACATGTGAGTACATTATCATAAATTAAAGGCATAAGGTCCTAAAAATATACCAGTGAGACAAGTAGTCACTTGTTTTGGATGTCCCCACTTTGGGACATCTAACCAGAAACATTTAGAATTGTCTTGATGATATAGATGAGCTAGGTACTCTTGTAAAATTGATATAGTGAGATGTTTTAGAATGGAAATATTTTAAATCCCTCAGTATTTTGAAATTCTTGAACTACAGGTTTAAGAAACGCATGAATTGCATACAGAATAATGGAAAAGTAAGGGTTCTGTTTTATCTAGATCTTTTATCTAGATCTATCTTCTTTATTTAGTCAGGACAAGCAGCATTAATTAAATTTCCAAATGTTTCTAAATTTGGAGGACTTTTGTATACCAGTTGAAAATAATATGAATGAAGGACTAAAAGCCTGTCTAAACATGTTCAAGGGATAAAAGTGTTAGTATCTGCTTGAGCTTTACTTAATGTTGGAGAAAAGTCATTGTGAAAATAAAAATAATCTAATGAAAAGAAAATACTTGGGAAGTACAGATACTTACAGAATCTACTGATGTTAGCTCTATTTCGATTGGCTGGAATTATACTCTGCCCTCTATAAAAATGAAAAAAGCCCCCAGTCATTATGCAACAAGAAGACAGAGGGTTGGTGTTGGGGGTTTGTTTTTTTTTTGGTTTTGGGTTTTTTTTTTGTTTGTTTGTTTGTTTTTTTTGTTTTGTTTTGTGTCAAGAGAGCTAAGCACTGCAAAGGGGAAGTTTTAGAGAAGGAAGTTTAATACACAGCTGAATTGGGCCAAAGAATTTACTGTCATCACAAGGACCTTTGGAATCTTATTTCTTTGGATACTCTGACATGCCATGAGAAAATCAGAAAAAGGGGTTCTGTTAGACCTTTTAGTTTTTCTCTCTTGTAATTTTTCACATTGAATGTGTGAGCCTCAAGGATTGCATTTGAGGAGAACAGAATAGTGCTTGGCTTTATAAAGTTGAAGAGATTGCATTTAGTGAGCTACAAATTAAAGAGATTGCCATATGAGATGGTAATCCAAAATATTGTTTTAAATGCCACCAGGACAGCTGAAGGCTCAGTTGGAATGAGGTAGGAAGTTGTAGGTTGAGGTTGTGGTATTGTTGCATTTTGAGGACAGGGAGCACACATGGAAGCTATGGAACATTGCTAAATGGAGACAAGAGTAGAGTTTCATTGGTCCCACAGAAAATGTTTATTTGTTTACTTGTATTTTTATAGTTTTTTTTTTTAATATATACTAGGATATGCTTTATTTCAGCTTAATTATCCTCTGTATTACATCTTTAAATATCTAGGATTTCTGTAGTCCAACTGTAAAAAAAAAAAAAAAATTAAAAAAAAAAAAAATTCCTCTCCATTGAAAGCAGCAGAAACGAGGAAAGTAATACAATATGTTCATGTTTGGGTTTCTGATAATTCATCTTAGGATGTCAAAACCTTATCAGCCTTTTCCATCCTCAAGAAAGAGCACTAGCTATGGGCTTCTGCCCTCTTTCACTCTTAACCTTGCATCCTAGGGCTTTCCTCACTTGCATCCAAAGCCAGCATCCTCCATACCATCCAATCTGGGGTGAGCTGGTAAAATTTTGCATTTATTGCTAGAATTCTAGTTTCTGTCTTTTACTTTTCAGCAAGCGACCTGGGGAGAATTCATTTAGCTGAGGCATTTGCGGCCTCTTCTCTGACAGCCATTACACTATCATGACCTGTCCTGCACCTCTAACACTGATCTATTCATAGCTCTCATATCAGCATGCTGGGCAGGTTTTTATGCTAAATCATCTTTCTTCACTGGTCCCTACTTATACTGCAGCAAATAAAAAGGCTTAGATTAGTGCAACGAGCAAATGGGTCTCTTTATGTCCTAGCGTCTCAATGTGATTATTTGAGTGAATTAAATAGATGGACTAGCAAGGCTGGCCCTGAGACAGACACATGCTGTGGGCAAGCTATCCCACAGGGGGAACCTTACTCGGCCAGATTGTTTGGTGTTTTGTGATATTTACTAAGAGAGGTCAATGAAATGACTTCCACTGGTGATGCTGAGCAGCGTTTGAACGTGAGGCGCCAGAGGTAAATGATCACCTCATCCAGCAGCCCTCCCAAGAGCAGCCTGGCCAAAACTCCTGGTACAGGGCAGGCAGATCCTTGGTGAGGCACAGGCCTGGTTTTCCCGAGTGGTCTGTGGGAACAGAGATCCTACGGGCACAAGCCTGGGCCAGGGACTGCAGGCTGCGGCAGCTGCGCCGGCAGGGAACAGCACGCCAGCCCCGCCTCCGAGCAGCTTACCAGGATGAGCAAGGAAACAACAGATGGAGACAGGCAGACGGAGGAGCACCAGGAAACACAGAAAATATTAGTCAGCATCATAGGCAGTGACCTCAGCATACCAGAGGTCTAACTGTTGTCAAGTCTTTTGTAGGCAGCCCAAAAATGGAGGGCATTAAAGATAATGCTGAAAGGAAAGAATGAATTTTTTCATAGAAATTTACAGACAGGGGATGTGAGAATCTGGAAGAGTGAAACACAAAAGATAAATGTGTTTTAAAATTTATTATGAGAACCTTTCAAGCTGCCTAGTGAAAGACTTTGTGGATGGAAACCTTTTAAGAAGCCTACTCTTTGTCTTGATATGAAGAGATCCTAGAAGGCCTAGAGATGACCCAAGAAGAACCTTCTTGTAAAAATGAAAGAGATTAGCTTTAAAATATCCGTCTGGATAGATATCAGTGAAGAAAATTCTATATGTGAAGGCTAAAGAAAAAGAAGATACAGTTTCTGGAAATATTGAAAGAAAAGAAAAAGGAGGGCATTATAGGACTTATTGGGGAAAAAACAGGGAGGACTACTGTGTGCAGAGATGGAAGGTACCACCCAAGCAGCCCAGTGTTTCTTCTGGCACAGATAGTTTGTTGTTTTAATGAGAAGGGAAAGCAGACAAGATATAACTATATAAAAACCAGCAAGAGTTAATATCCTGTCTGATTAAAAGAGAAGAATATCTTAGAGAAATGTCACAGCTGACAATTTTCCTCATGGGCTGAAAAAGAATTTAAAGTTCCAGAAAAAGTGGGTGACATGGTAAATTTCCGAACCACCAGTGGATGATATTGAAAGAGACCTGAAAATGATAGGGAACAAGACCAGAGCTTGGGGAATCTGCAGCAAAGAGGGCAGACTAATGTAGGCGTAGAAACATAGAGGAAGAGAAGCAAAAATAAATCATTGGCAGCCCCATTCAAAGGAGGAAGAGTGGGAAAAGAGGAACAGCTAGAAGTGGAATCGGATATGATCTCCACAAGGAGTGAAGTAGGAAAGGCTGTTGGCAAAGCAGCATTAGACTTGGAGAAATTATTGTTTGTGTGAGAGTCATAATCTAGACAGACTGAAATTTGGAAGATAAAGAAGACATGCACTCCAGGTACAGCAGTGGCTGGAGGTGATGAGAGGGAAGAGCAACAGATACGAGATGAAGGATGACAGAATGGCAAAAGCTAATAGCAGGGATGGTGTGTGAGAGTGGGGAGTGAGGGTGGGAAAGCACTGCGGATGGGTGTGTGGGCAGGCAATTAAACCAGTGCATCTTTTGATTCCGTTTCAATTTGGATTCTGTGGCAACAGAAACCATTCTGGTTTGACACTGTTTTGAGCTTGATAGCATTTCAAAATACTTGTGTAGGCTCAGCTCCTAGTCAAGAGAAGTAAAATATTCAAATCAATTTATTGCTAGTTGTAGTTTAACTTCCTGGAGGTAAAAATTGATGTGATACTCCAAAAAGATGGTGTTAGAAAAGGGTGGTGATAATATAAATAGGGAAATGTAGGCAATGGAGGGAGAAGGATAAAAATGGAAAGGAGAGGAGGAAGAGACTGAGATGACATCCTTGGGTAGTAGCAAATAGATTGAGTTAAAAAGAAGGAAGATAAAAAAAGCCTTTTAAAAATGCTGTGAAGATTTAAGAGAAATAGTGTTGGGGAAAAATCCCATTCACAGAGTGCAAGAGATGTATGTACCTTTTCTGCAGCCAAATAAAATGCAAAACAATGGAGCTGAGAATCAAGTCTGAGAAAAAAAGAAAAACAGCTCCTGGAAGAATTGTTAAATAGAAGAGCACAGAAAAGCAAATGTCATCATAGATAAAGTCACAAAGGTAAAAGTGACAGAGTTGCTAGTTCAAGCAAGCACAGACTTTTATTTTTACATATTTTGTAATTTAATATAACCTAATGATGTCTCAAACTCAAAACAATTCAGGTAATTCAAAGCTAAGCTTTTGAAGGCTGTAGGAATACGGTATATACATACATTCTCCAAAGCATTCATTTGGCAAGGAGCCTGGAAAATCCTGGTGTTTTGTGAATTCTCGCATCTAGCAGTGTGCTGCCAAAATTTCAACAAGATGGTCTGACACAAATTTGCCATTGAATTGATGGCACACCTAGTTGGCAGGCAGGACTGGTTGGAAAAGAGAAATTATTTTCAACAGGGAATTCTGAAATAGAAATCCCAAACCCCTCAAGCCCGACACCTTTTACTCAGATTTTCTCACAATTTAAACAAGCAAACAAACAAAACCTTGAACCAAGAGGTAAAGTGGTTGAGGATTTTGAGAAATTAATTTTGTTTATATTCCCAGGTTTATTAATGTGGGTGTGATGGTGTTTCCCTGGTGCTCCTGAAACATGTGATGGAGGAAGGGCCTCACACCTTAAATCTGAAAAACAAGTGAGCTTTTGATATTTCAGGGTTTTTACTTCTGGCTATTACTTTTATCTACTGCCTTGAAATTTTTTATTTTTAAGTTATAAGTTTACAAGTTATAATATTATATTTATAAGCTATCTCTAATTATGGCCACTGATAAGTTTTGCAAGTCCTGTGTTTCAGAGAAAGGACAGGGGGTAGATGACAAAGCAGGAGAGGGTTTTATTGGGTTAGAGAAGCTGGCTCTTGGAGGGAGGGCAGGACAGCTTGTGAAAGGAGTGCTGTAAATTATTTTCTATTTTACATCTAGAGGATTTGGTCCTTTTGTTAACAAATGCCCAAAATATCAGAATATTGTGAGATATTTTGAGCCAGCAGCTATGTTTTTCATGTCAAAAATCTTTATTAGACAAGACAGAGATTTCTAACTTCAGTAGATATAGACAAGTATTCGGAAAAAATACTATGCATGGTTGATTTGACTGGGCTAACATAGGGGAGTGAAAGGTACTCTTCTCCTGCTGGCTTTAGAAAGGCAAGAGAATTGTGTAGCTCTCTTTCCTAATTCCCTCACTGTGGCTACTTACTCAATACGTCAAAAAATGTTGCAGGCTCAAGAGACACCTGCATGCCCTTGCAAGGCAGACTCATGTCCATTCTTCCAAAGAACAGTAAAGAAGGGTCTGAAAATCAGGGCCTCGCATGAGAGGATGGTCTGATGGAGGCACCAATACCTGTGAGGTGGGCTCCAAAGGCAGTGTCACAGAGGAGAGAGCTGAGGGACATCTCTCTCTCTCTGGTAAATACGAGGTGGGAAGGTAGTGGCAAGCTGGAGTATCACTTCTGAATGGTTATGTAAATACTTTGAGAAGACTATAGAGCTTAGTGGATTCAAGACTGAAAAGCTATTCATATTTTCATACTATAAATAATGTAGAATATTTAACAACGCCTTAATATTGATGCTGGTAGCATACTGGTAAGCATTACTTAGCAAGTCAATGAGAATAATGTCAGACAAAGAGGTAGAAATCTTTTATCGTAGATATATAATAATATTTTGCTATCACCGTTGAGGGCTCTTTCTAGCCTCTAGAAGGCAAGTTATTTTCCATGCTGATTTCCTCAGGATTAGTGTCAAGTATTGTTATTGTCTTGTATTTCTGCATATACTTATGCAAGCAGATGTGTTAATACAGTACAACATTGTATTGTTTAACAATGTATAGAGATGCTATCTGGTCCAGCTGCTGTGTGAGCCTGTTACTGTTGCATTTCTTTATTTATATAATTCTGGGACATGTTTGCTTTTGGAATTTGGTGCTAATAACCTTTGAGAATGAAAAGATTTCGCTCTCCAGAAATGGAATAGGATAGCATTCCTTGGATAGAATCACACAATCATTAGGTTGGAAGAATCCTTCAAGATCATTGAGTCCAACCCATGCCCTAACACCTCAGCTAAACCATGGCACTAAGTGCCCCATCCAATCTTTTTTTAAACACATCCAGGGATGGTGAGGATGGTGCCCACCTCCCCAGGCAGACAATTCCAGTACTTCATCACTCTTTCCATAAAAACCTTTTTCCTCATATCAACCTTTATTTCCCTTGGCATAGTTTAAGACCGTGTCCACTCGTTCTGTCAGTTGCTGCCTGGAGAAAGAGACCAACCCCCAACTGGGTACAACCACGTTGCTGGAAGTTGTCGAGAGTGACAGGAACTAAGTATTGAAATTCAGAAGTATTAATTTTCTATGTGGATGTTACATTCCTAGTAAGACCTTGAAAACTCCCCCAGAAATTCTGTGCATTTTGATAATATTGTGTCCAATTTAGTTCTAATGTGATTAGGCTTTTAAGGTATTTGACTAGACTACCACATTAAGAGAAATGCTGAATTCCTCTATAGTTCAAGCAAGTATTTTTGGGATTGTATATGCATATAAGTGTATACGAATTCACTCACATAACATACCTGACTGACCTGGTCACATAGAGCGGCTTGCGGGTGTACCCATCCTGACAGTCTGTGTCTTCTTGGAGTGCAAAGCCAACTGGAGTAACAACTGAAAGAGGAATCAAGGGAGCTGGGTCCTGATTACTGCAGAACTATTGAGCAGGGCCAAATAATTTAATTTGTTCCCCTTTCAATTGCTGCCACCCTGTTCCGTTGGATTGTAAACTGAGGCAACTCTCTCCTATCATGTTGATCTGTATCAAAAGCTTGCTGTCTCAGGCAGGGCCTCTGTCACTATCCCATCCCAGATAATTAAATATACCTCATGGTTTAAAATTGTTTCCAATCAATTTTGTGTTCAATACTTATTTTTAAAATTCAGGCTGTATGTGGGGTAATAATTGCTTACAATTATACTTACTATATTATAATATTCCTCCAGAAGACAAAGGGTTATGTTTGTGTCACAGAGCTCATTTAGCTGTATTATATTAGCTTTTTGTGAGAATTTTAAAGAAAGGATGATTTTGAATGTAAATAATGCAGGAGATTTTGATGTGAGGTCAGCTGCACATGGGCAGGGGTGTAAGTGAAGCTTCAGTGACACCTATTACAGATGAGCCATCTCTGTCAACAAACCATCTCCTTTTATCTTCCTTCTCTTTTTCTACTCCAGAGTAAAATGGAATTTTAATTTTAGAAAGGACCATGGTTCTTCTGGGATAGGTCAAATCTGTAAGAACAAAAAGATTCTTTATTAAAACATACAAGAGCCAATACCAAATATCAGTAGCTTATGGTTATTTTAAAAGGACAGTAAGGATCAAGTTCGTTCCTTGCATAGCTACAGTAGTGGTCTGAGATAAACCAAATACTCTGTATTTTGGCTAAGGTTCTCATTGTGTTAGTAGTTATTTTGAGACCTGAAGGCCTGAAAATACCCAGGTATTTTTCAAAATTGCAACATGTCATGTGCAGGGCAGTCATTTGGAGGACTAGGATTGGCTGCTATGAAGAAGGATACCATTCCGCACAAACACAGGTGAGAAGGGCTGGGCAGCGATTAAAATGCAAAATTTTTCACCCACTGACCATAGAAGGCACTCAGTAATGTTGCACCACTGTCTACCTCCAGGTAGATGAAATCTTTTACATTTGTACTCTACTGAGTGAATTAGAAATTCTTTTTTTTTCAGTTTTGCAGTGCTGTTTTCTTCATTTTAACATTAAAATATAAATTATCCCTAGGGTAAGGTGACTCCAACTCTAACATCCATCTTTTGTCTAAAGCTGGTATAATAGATCCTCTTGTTTTTGAAAAACAAACAAACTTAACTTATTCTGTGGAAATAAAAATGTTCTCTCCAGACAGATGATACAAAAAGTACTGATTCAATGGGTCTGCAGAAGAGGATTAGGGAAGAATACATGGATCACATTAAACCAGTGGAAAACAAATTGAATCCGAACTAAGGCTAACGGAATAGGCTTGAAGTTCAGGTTTTCTGGAAGAGGATATTCAGAATCAAAGAGAGACAGTAAAGAACTGACATGTTTATTACCCACTGTTCCTCTCATGGCATACATGGTCATTGGAAAGTTATGAATGTTACTAACCTTCAGTGAAGAGTCATTGAAGAAAGGCTTCCCCTGCAGATGTTTCAACAGTATGAAGCCAAAAGCCATCACTGTTTTCTTCTCAGTTAATATGAACTGGGTTCTTGTGGAAAACAGGCTTGCAGTACTCAGAAGTGCAAGATGCACAGACCCAGAGAGGAGCAGGGTACCCCTCTGTGAATCTCACGTTTCATTGGCATGACATAATGAAGGAGAAAATAAAAAGGGATGAAAGCCGGTGCAGACAGAAGAAAGATCTAATCCTGTACAGTTGTATGTGTCTGAGAATGTGCTAGAAATTGATGAACAGAAATAAGAAACTAATTTTCATTCAGCTACAAATAGTAATATCTATAACCTCATTATGTAGCCCAACTGGTTTTAGAGTCTTTAGTCCAGTCTGGTTTGGGTGTGGAGATGGGAAGAGAAAGAGAAAAGAAAAAAATTCTTGCCTATATAGCATCTGTGGAAACTTTGAAATAAGCTGAGCAGATAAGCATGTTGTCCTAAGATACTGCTGGGTATGCAATAATGAAATAATAATAATAATGAAAAATTTACCTCATAACTTTAAGAATCTACAGATGCCATTGTTTCCAATCCAAACATCTACAGGAAAGACTTGAAAAACTGTCAATGTCTTATTCAGTTAACAGACAGAAGAAAAAAGTATCTTATTCTCAGGTAACATAGTCCCGTTGTATTTCTCCTCATTTCAAGCACGTCACCTAGTGATGAAAGTGTGACTTATATCTGAATAAAAGAATTGCAGAAGAAAGCTTTGGAAAGCAATGAACTCAGACATACTCAAAGTGTTTAGACAACATTGGCCCTTCTTTCTCCATCTTTTAGATTTCAGACCAATAGGAATGCCTACATTTTCTAAAATTATGGGGGCTTTGGATAAAGATGGAAGGGGGACACGACAAGAGTAGCAGACCTGTGTCTTGTCAGAGTGGGAAAATTTCAGTGTTTTTGGAACTTTTTTTTTTAAGAGAAGATCCACTCTGCAAATTTTATGGACTTTTAGTAGAGACCAAATTCTTACATTGTTCCTTTTATTTGTGCATGAGGAGTATTCTCCTTTGTGTGTTTAGGAATAATTAGATTAATTTTGTAATGTGGTAAATGGCATGGCATCCTTTTCATGGAGTTTCTGGTTCTGCAATTACATTTCTGCAGCACTGTCTAGCAGTCATGAAAGATTAGCTGTGTTTTCTTCTTCTGCCACACAGTTCTCTAATCTGTCTGGAACAAAAATAGATCAAGAAGTGCAGCTTTTTAGATTGTATCAAATACTTCTGTGTGTTGCTTTGTGACTGTTGGGTCATTCTTGGATACATAGGGTTGACATATATCTCTATAAGAATTATTTCCGGAAATATGTACTGTGCACTGTGACAGGGGTGTTCTCTTTCTTCCTTTTAAGTTCAAATTTCATAATTAGAACGAGATGAACAATAGCATCCTCTCACAGAAGAATAAAGATGTGCTTGACTCCTTTTCTACTGCCTTTGAAAGATGAATAAATGGGTATTTTCTGCAGCCTTGCTTAATCTTCTGTTCCTCTTCACACCTTGCTCCATTTTTGAGTATTTCAATAGGGATGCGTGAACAGCTTAGATAAGAGTCAATTCCGGAAAGAACTTCAAAAGAAAAAGGATGAGGCTAGGCAGCCTGGAGAATTCCTTTGGAAAACAAAATGCAGGTGTATTTGAGAATGTATTAGTAGTGGCCTTTGTGTTGTTATAATTTTACTTTTCCTGTGAATGCACTTTCCTTCCTTGCTTCCCTGTTTTGTCGCTTTTCATTTCCCTTACTTTCCCTCTCTTCCCTTCTTGCCAGGAGGGTGCATGTTACTTTAAGATCATGCATCTGTGACAAAAGAAGCTGTTTCCCTTCTATCTCATGTCTATGCACATTCAGAAGAGTACAGACTTGCACATTACTTGCACAGTTGTTTCCATTCAGGGGCATGGGGGTTTTAGCAGAGTGACTCTCGTTGCTGTTAATGGGATTTGTTCAGCTAAAGTCTTGTGAAAGCCAAACCTTTTCAAATGAAAGACTTTCTTCAGAAGTACAGATAGACCTGGTTAAAGATTCTTTTTATGAGATATAAGGCAAGATCTTAGAGTGTATCTAACAATTAAAGATTGTGAACATCTTTAATCAGTTAAAAGTCTTAATCTCACCATTATAGCCATATTTCCATTTGGCTAATTACTTCCTGCTGTGTAAAATTCTTCCTATGATTTCACTTAAAGGTATTTTTTATGCTTGTCTAAAATGACTATGCAATGTTATTGCATGATTTTTAAAGCTGAGCTCCTCAATTATCTAAAAAAAAATATTTGCCAAGTAAATGTTTCTATGAAAATCGTCATTACCCATCAAGTGATTTACTCCATGAACATGAATTTGCAGAGCTATGCAGCTGGTTGATTACTATAAAAAGAAAAATTACTCTAATAAATTAGTTGAGAAAAAAAGGTGAAAATTAATTAAGATAATGTATATGTTGGATAATATTTGTCCAGCTGTTGTTTAAAGGCTATCAACTTTCCTTTTCGTGGGCTTACATACTGGTAAAACAATTCTTCTATAAATAGCTTTGAGTTTATCCTGTAGTCTGCCATCCCTTCTTGAAAAATGCTGTATAAATGATCATTATTATGATTGTAAATCAAACCCTATTTTAATAAGAAGTAAAATATAATGGCATTTGAACAAGTAGGGCAGTGGGGTTGAAGATGAATTGAGTGTCATGTAGTCTGATGTGTGCACTTTGAGATAAAGTCTAAGTTTTTCATAGTCTCAGGATGATGTCTGATCTTTGGATGCAGTTGTTTGCTTGTTCTTTTTGTAAAGACACTACATTTCTCCAAAACTGGTGATGGTGCAAATGTAAATCATTACAAGAAATTTGTCAAGTTCAGTAGACAATATTTTCAACCGTCACGTATCTCAAGACTGATGAGTTGTTATGTTACATTGGCCACAGTATAAATTGTAATAAAAGATTACAATACTTTTGTTCATTCTGTTCTAAGACATGCTATATGACTTATTTTATGACTATGAAATAGTGTAGTAATTGAGAAAGATTTTGCTCTGAGTCTTCAGAAGTTTGCCAATTATAGGTGAGTAGAAATTGGAATGTAACTGGACATTCTCTTACGTAAATCCAAGCATACTACTATTTTTAATTTAAAAAAAATCAAAATACTCAACACTTTCAGGGCTCATAGCTCCTAATATAACAAATAACACAGACATTTAAGCTAAACGTTTTTAAATTGTTGAAATATGCTGAATTTATTTAGCAGAGACAAGTGTTTCCTATTCAGAGATCTTTTCCTTCAGTCTTTTGAGAGAGTGAAGAGAAATATTTGGGAAAACATTTTTAAACCTAAATGGGCAAAGATGAAAAAAAGGTAAAGGTGAAGAAAAAAGAACTAATGGAGAGGTAAAAAAACCCAAACAAACAAACAAAAGAATTTTTAAAAAGAGTAATTGCACACACAATTTTCAGGTATTTTTCTTTACTCAGACACTTGTTTGAAACAATTGACCTGAAATAATGGTGAGGTGATTAAATTGAGAGATGCTGCAGACATTAATGTCTGTTTCCATTAAAGGGGAATGATTCAGAGCCCTTACACATATGTGGGTATTCAGAAGAGGAACAGCTGAATTTCAGGGTTGATAAATGCAAGCTATTACACATTCAAAATTCTCACAGACAGTGCTGGATTCACAAACACCACTTGGATAAAAGAGCAGGGAATCATGGTAGACAGCCCCTTGAAACACCTGCTTAGTGTGATGTGATGTGATACCTGGAAATTCAAATAAAACATTACAGCAATACATAGAAATGTAAAAACTTCTGTATGTGCCAGTGGTATGTTCCCAGCAAGGCTGTTGAATTCATTTATTGTCATTCCATGTGAGAAAGGTAACAGAAGAAGCTTAGACACATAAAATGTGGGCAAAGCAAAATTATAAAATGCTAACAAATTAACAGAAAATATGAAAATGCAAAAATATTTTAAAGGAACACAATCTTGGAAACTATGCCTTGCGAAGACACTTCTGGACTAAAGTACGTGTTAAAAGAAAGCAAACATCTAATCAGCTGGCTGACGGCAGTGGTGGCAAACTGGGGCATCTGAGTGAATGAATGCTTTGCCAAGTGGAGTATAAGGATGGTTACTAGTCCTCGGTTTTGATAAAGCCTCTGCTTTTCCCTTCCAAAACCAAACAAAAGCAACAAATAATAAAGGACCTCCACTGCAAGTATAATTTTCTTGTTTTCCGTGTTTTACAGGAAATGGTTCTCCTAAAACACTACAGCGTTCAGCTTGATGGAGACTGGGGCAAAACCATAGCAAGATGTACTCTTTCTCCTTCAGACTGATGAAAACCTGATGAAGAACATTTTCCATAAATCTCCCACTGTCCCTCATCCCTTTTGTGCAGATGTCAGAAAAATTAGGTAAAATTGAAGGTGAAATGAAATATCTTCTTATGAAAATAGAGGATTTTTAGAGTGAATGTTTTGTTTCCTTCCACTTATCCTTGGACTCGATCCCACTTCATCTGACTGCAGTTATGTGTGTGCAGATGACTGAAACAGGAATAAATTCTTTCTGTCGAATAAAACTTTTCCATCAACGTGAAATTCTCTAATGACAGAACATCACAGAATTATGTGAGAAAACTTAATTCCAAATCAGTGAACTCAAACAGCCTGTTGTTTACCCTTTTTCCTTCTGATAGTAAAGGGCTGAGGTATTTCTCTGTGCTATTTAGTTTGTATTTGGTAACTCCTTTTCTTTCTGTGTGAAAATAACTGTAATGGTTTGTATGTTTATTCAGCTCATGGCTAACATACTTGCCTTAGCATCACCAACCTTTTATAGGGATGACAATATCTTCTCAAGCACTGAAATGTTAATTCATGTGTGGTGCCAGTTACTAATATGAAATAGAGTTGATATGTAGCATATTCTTCCTGGAGTTACAAACTCTTGCTCCAAGGGTCTGACACAGCAATACTCCTGATAATGTTTCAGATTGTCCAGCATGAAATATGAAACTTCTGCATTTGAATGTCTTCCGAAGATTCAAGTCTGGTGACACAAAAGCTTGTCTCCCAAAGTTAGGGCATGTCCTGAACCAAAGTACAGCAATATTCAAACATAAAAGCAGCAATATTCAAATTTTGTTAGGAATATTCATTTAGAGAGTAAAGGTTTTATGAAAGGTTTGTTTTGAAATTATTGATCTCTTTCCCTCAGCCTTAGACATCCAAATCCATCACATCCTAGTGAAGGATATGAAATAAAATAGCTCAATTCAAAACAAAACAGGTGTGAAAAGAATGGGAAGAACCCAGATGTGAAAAGTGGGATTTTTTTGTTTGTTTGGGATTTTTGGTTTATCGAGTGTTTTGATTTCAGAGATTTCTCTGGAATTTTTTGTAAGTGAGGTGTGTTTGTTTGCTTTGGTTGGGGGGTTTTGTTTATTTGGGTTTTTTACCCTCCATTTTGGGCACATATTTCTCAAGATAGAATCAGTTCAGTGAACACAAAGATAGAAGAAGTGCTTGTGCACTAGCCATTCTAATATTGAACAATTCTCAAAAGTAGGTCTCTGGTAGATGATATCTTTTTATACACTCTGATTTTCTATGGCACAACTACAGAATCATTGTGTCTCTAAGCTACTGCTTTATCACTAGCACATTAATCCTGCCAAATGCCTGTTATATATTGTGCCATGGAAACTGATGAGAGAAAACACAGTGAGCACAACTTGTTGCATCTTTTCTCCAAGCTCTTGACCCTGGTAGCCTATGAGTTAGTTGAAATGATTGAAACATACAGGTAACAAAAATAAAGATTCTGAGCACCTCCTGAGGGCTGGCAGTGAGACACACAATATTTTATTTTCTGTTAAAATGCAGCCTATTATAGTTTTCTTATAAGCTACTAAATAAGTGGTGATATAGGGAAGACACAAAACCCATTTATAAGGATTCATGCATGTAATTTCCTCAAAAATTACTAAACTAGGAGAGAAGCCTTCTGCACCCATTCCCTAAAGAGCTTTGTCAAGGAAAGAGTGATGGAATCACCAGACAAGGAGCTGCCCTTCAGATGCCACTCTTTGGGTTCCAGTTTTATATCTCAGTCACATCAGATATATGACAGAGGTTGTTTGGTCCTGCCCATATTACCTTCTTTCTATACACAGTGAAACTGCAGTGGCCGGATAGTAGTGTGGCCTCATAGTGTGGTGCTGCCAGTAGGGAAGAGAGTAGCTGGTCCCCAACCTGGGGCTCAGCCTAGTACATAAAATGTCCCAGGCTGACAAACAGAGGTTCTTTTGCTTGTTTGCTGTAGTGACAAAAAGTCTTGACTTTAATTTACATGTACACAGACACATAGACACAGACACAGACACACACAGAGGCTCTTCAGGAAGGTGATGCTTGAGGAAACAGCTGTGGGGCTGTCAGGAGTCCCTTACAGTCAAACTGAAAGGTGGGTAGATGTTTTCTCTGCTTCTGAGGATGCTTGCTCTCCTTTCTGAATCCTGCTAAATCTTCCTGTCTTATACAGTACATTCTCCCTTGAGACCATAAAGACACATCAGAGAGAATGCTTTCCTCTCCCCCCGCCCCCATTTTCTATGCAGTACATTTCAGGAAGGATGAGGAATTTTCTAAAGATCTTCTCTCCTTTTACATTCAAATTGCACAGTGGTTGAACTGCAAGCTATGCTAGCAATATAGCCAGCGTAGATTTGCTTTCAGACAGAAAGTAGAACTTTCCATCAAAAGCATTTTGTTTATTTGTTTACTTGTTATTCAAGTGTAATTGCCCTTTCCTAGCCTAGGGTTATGAGAATTTTTTTAAAAAATGGGGAGTCAAATGAATGGTTTCCATAGCCTGTAATTCCCAGAATCCCAGTTTAAGGTTTAACACAAATGTAAAGACAAAGTGGTGTTTGCTGAATCCCATTGGTAAAACATTGGCAGCTCATCACAAATTCAGGAAGTTGCCAGATGTCTGATTTAGTGTAAAAATACAGTGAGTCTGAGAACTATGGATAATTTCCAGCATGAGTTATTAGATACTGAGATTATATTATTATTATTATTAGCATCATCATTATCATCATCATCATCATCATCATCATCATCATCATCATCATCATCATCATCATCATCATTGTCATTACTACTAGTACTACTCTTAGTTATAATTTATTTTTTATTAAAGCGTACATTTAAAAATCAGAAATAAAGGTACAGAGGCAAGCTTGAAACTAAGGTTATCTTCCCCTACTGGTATTTTTCCCTCTAAAACCAGCACACAGTGATTGTTATATCTCTTCAGAAGTCAGTGATGCACTTTGTGCTTCTGGGAACTGGCATTTCCATTCATACATGATCTGAAAGGCAGATCTGAATTCAGGCTCTCGCTTTATATGTTTTGCAGAAATAGGGTTTCAGTTTCCTCCCACATGGGAAAAATCATATTTTGGTAAAACTGACCCTGTAGCATTAAGGCATCACATTGTGGCTTATACCCACTGACCGGGGTACCCGGGATGAAAGAAAGGCAAAACACAGTTACATTCTAGGTGATTTTTTTTTTTTTTTTCAGTTATTGCCTGTCAAGGTAGTTGTAACCAATGTAAGCATGAGCAATCTCAGGACTGACAGGTTTTTCAGAGATCAAGGTGATGTTATTCTACCATTGACTCTTTGATCAGGGTCTGATACTACTGAACTTCAACCTGACTCAAGGGAATATGCAAAGGTTTCTCTACTGAGTCTGAGCGTGGTCAGGAAAACAGATCTTGCAAATTGGTGTGTACACCTCACTATATCTACACTGAGAATATGAAATGTATATCTGCTCTAAAAGACAATTTTGGGAAATTTTCAATAGTAGAAATGCTACAAAATATCATAAAATTGGGAAAAGCTTTGAAATGGGCTGACATAATACTTCAAATCTGCCTGCATTACTCTGGACAAAATTATTTTGTCTCGTATTTATGGAAACCAGGTTAGAAAAAAAAAAAATCAGTAATTTCTTGCAGATTTTATTTTTTCTGTTCTTCTTAGTGGATATTACCTTTTTGACTGCTGACTAGGTAACGGAGAGCTAATATTTTGGATACTGCCTAGTTAAGCCATTTTGCCTGTTAATGCTGTTATTCAGCATAAGATACCTGCAGCTTTAAGAGACTTAGTTTTCCTTTGGAGAAAGAAAAGACATTCTGGTAATGTCATTAATATGATTCTCACTGATTTTTTTCTACACAATTTTTTAAAATGGTCTATGTCTGATTTTTGAGAGAGGCTCCAAACTGTGCAGCAAAGTTCAAGGAAACTGAGCACAGAAAGTTAGACATCACTATTGACTAGTCATAGCTCAAAATGTTATGTTTTTTCCTAGCTCAAATACTTCCAGACCTGTCTTTTGAAAAGTCTTAGATGCCTTTGTGTGGTGCAATGGTCACACCCAGTGGCCAGTTGGGTTAATCACATATGTGTATTCCCTATGGATATCTGAGGCAGTTTGCTACAGGAATTTTTTCTTATATATTATGACAGCTTGGAATCTAACTTGATAGCAGGAAAACAATGTATGTCCAAACCTTCACCTCAAGGTTTGTTCCCAAAAGACCCTGGCTGATCAAAAAGAAGGTCTGGATCATTCATGAAATGAATAGGAAAGAGGTGACGAATCCCCCATGGAGACATTCTTAAAATTAGGACCTTTGACTATAATGAGCTGGTGTTTTAAAAGAATGAATCAAGGACAGGCTGAAATAAAAACCTGTACTTTTCCTTAGTTTAAATACAGCTTTCTTTTAACTGTGGAGAGCCTGAAACATTTGCCTGATTCTTCTTTTTTGGCATTATCAGGGTAATTGGTAAAAAAAAGACCATTTTTCTTTTCCGTAAATAAAAAGTGCATGGAAGCACCATGGATAAATCAAAGGAGGTGCATACATATAACCCCCCCCTTCCCTCTCCTTCCAGTCTAACTATAGCATCCTCTATTAGCATCACAATGACACTAATGTTTTCTTTCTCCCAGTGTAGACCATTTTGTCAAGGTCCCTGTTTTCAATTAGTGTCAGCAAATGACACATGGGTGGGAACGCAACAGGCCTGTTCAGTGGAGGTAGCACTGTGGTTGCTGATTTTGGGGTGGGGGAGGAGAGAGCCAAGTTTCCATGGGGAAAAAGGGGAGGAACTACTCTTCATATAAACCTTTGTCCTAATGATCCCAAGGACACATATATTAGCTCCCCTGCCCACATCACACTGGTGAAGTGGTCTCCTCTAAAGCTCTGAGTGGCATGGTAGTGTTCATTTACAGTGTCAACCCAAATAACAATCAAATCACAGAAGTACAGACCATTTAGGTTGGAAAAGGCCTCAAAGATCATCAAGTCCAATCTTTGACCAGTCACCACCTTGTTAAGTAGACCAGGGCAGTAAGTGTCACACCTAGTTTCTTGAGCATCTCTAGGGATAGTGACCTCCTTGGGCCATCCACTGCAATGTTTAACAATCCTTTCAATAAAAAAAAAATCCTCCTAATGTCCAGCCGGAACCTCCTCTCGCTCAGCTTGGGACCATGTCCCTTCATTATGTCACTGGTTCCTGGGAGAAGAGGCTGATC
This sequence comes from Regulus satrapa, assembly GCA_013396955.1. Lineage (NCBI taxonomy): Eukaryota > Metazoa > Chordata > Aves > Passeriformes > Regulidae > Regulus > Regulus satrapa. The sequence continues at coordinate 143,983 of VWZN01011093.1, forward strand.
CCCACCTGGCAACAGCCTCCTTTCATAGGGTTCTAGGAAGTGCTGAGATCTCCTTTGAGCCTCCTCCTCTCCAGGCCTAACATCCCCAGCTCCCTCAGCTGCTGCTGAGGACTTCTGCTCCAGATGCTTCACCAGCTTCATTGCCTTTCTCTGGACTTGCTCCAGCATCTCAATGTCCTTAAAGTGAGGGTTCCAGAACTGAACACAGCACTTGAGCTGCAGCCTCACCAGCGCTGCATGCAGGGGCAATAGTGAAATATTTATCTGAATAATTTTTAATTTCTAAATCTTCATTACTTAATTTTGCCAGTCTTCCCCAGAATGTTTTAAAACATGGCCTCAAAGCTATAAATAAGTGGGATTTTTTCAGCTTCTTACCACTACTCTCACCTTCCTTAGAACAGAAAATACCTGTCAATTTCTATGCACTTCTCTTTTACCTATAGCATCTGCTACTTGATTCTTCTTGCTTTGTTTTTTCCCCCTTTTATTTCCCCCAGGAACTGGAAAAATTACTCCCTTCTGATATTAAAAGTTCTGCTACAGCCTCTGCATTGTTGACCGGGTGCTGGCACCTGCAGGAACTATACCAAGGCTTTTATGATACTTTTCTACTGAGAAGCTTCTGTACATTTTCTGGTCAAGGTGCAGATTTTGGATACTGGATTTGAATATACCAACAGTAGTCTTGGTTTAATTACCTTTCCCTCACACACTTATAATATGGTCCATGGTCTCCCAGTGCTCCACAGACCATGTGTTAGACAAAGCAGAAAAGGCATTCATCACAGATTTAAAAAAATAACTATTAATTCATTTTTCTTGACAAAATTTTCTTTTGTGCTTAGATCACTGAAAAAAATCCCAGTGTGACACTGTGAACATTGAGAGAATGATGCCACTAAATCTTATTTCAACTGAGGCAGTCAATCTGGAAATGACATAGGATAAATTCTTGGATCTCTGAAGTGGGCTGAGAGGCTTTATGTCAGGATACTCCCCCAAAAACACACACACTAATGTATCACAGCTGTTTTTCTGTACTGGGTTTTCTTGTATCTCACAGCATGGACATATTCAGTGCAGGAGTTTGTGCTTGCTCTTCATTTTTGTTTTGTGTTCATTTAAATTAAGCTTCCACATGGGATCAAACTTGACAAAAAGAGCAGTTATACTTTAAAAAAAGAGTTGGCCTGCCTTTTGTTTCAGTTCCCTTGCTGATTGCTTCAATATGCATGTGATATAAAGGGACTCTGTCAGGTCCAGTTTGTCCACCAGTTCAGCTTAGATTCAAGAGTCAACAAACCCCCTAAATTCAATGATCAATTTTGTCATTTAATGCAAATAATAAAACTTGATTCAAAATACAATTCTGTGCTGCAAAATAGCACTGGTACATGGGAATCATATAGGAAAACTTTGTATAAACAAAATAAAACCATTGATACTGCTTTGTCTGACTAAACTGATAGAAGCTAAAATAAGTTCCCATACTTTTACTGTATTGATGTAATTCCATTTCAACTCCAGTTGACACATAGGTCTATTTATGTGAAGTGCCAACTGTTTTTTACTGATTAATAAGAAATAGAGAAATATTAAATGATTTGTGAAGTTCTTTGTAGCTTCAGTGACCTCATATTGGAGAAAATAAATCAAAAAGGAGTAAATAGAAGATATGTCTATATGTGTTGCACTGTTAAAAAAGTCTCCTGTGCTCTATGTTCCCAAAATAGATATGATGTGTTCTTCAGAATGGCTTTGACCCATTCCTACTGCAAGTATGAAATCAGATTTAGTAGAGAAATACCCAGCTACCTGAGCCCCTACTCTTTGTGATACAGATGGAAAGAGGAGCCCTTCTGGTCTGCTATTGTTTTCAGATATGTGAAGGTCCAGCTGCACATGCTATAACATCTGGGGTCAGCACATGGAGTTGTGCATAACCTCCCTTTTCATCTCTCTTCTCTGTGACCACCCCACAATAATTCTTCCTACTAAGGAGGAGAAACTAGACCAGAGGGCCTATACAAAAGAGCATTTTCTTAATGTTTTCCCAGGACTCACAAGTGAGCACAAGGAGTTACTGTCTGTGCAGATTCCCCAGCATGGACATTCTGCATGTGCAATGACAGGATCGATGTTGTTGTGGTCTGTGAAGCTGAAGGTCCACCAATAATGAGAGTGTATTACCTCTGCTGAGAACAGAGCCATCGTGATGGCAGGGGGGATTAAAATCCTGTCAGGTCTGAATCCAAAATGAGGTCAGTGGGAGATTTCTGAGGCGTACCCTTCGATCCATGCTTCAAGGTCTGTCGAGGGTGCATTCAGGTGTGCCAAGGCTTGATGCACTCTGGTGCCTCCTAAAGTAGTTATGCCATTGCCAAGGAAGGGCCGTTGTAATGGTATTAAACATCCCATCTGAGGTTTTGCCACCTCATTCCCAGAATTATACAGGGTGCAGAAGATGCAGTACAAGGTTTTTAGCAGGCTATAAGAACACAGTACCTCTCTACAGGCATTGGGTCTCTGTCCTGGGGATACCCTGGGAAATTTACTTTAGTTCTGTCTGCCACTCAGACCAGGCTCATCATTTTTGTGCTAAGGGCATGACAGTGCATCATTGACATTAATAGTATCAAATACGCGACGTGATGCATGAGCATGATTGCATGAATTAATTCAATGGCAACTCCCTGATCCCTTTTAGCTTTTTCCTTTGCAATACATTGGTAAATAGATGTTGCACTTACTGCACAAACCTTCAACAGAGGATCCTAACCAAACCAAAGCAAGCAAGCTTCCCCCCACAAACAAATTAATCCGCACAACGCCCCTGTGCTGTTTGTTACACAGCAGCTTCTCTTACTTGGATCAAGTTTTTTCCTATCACTTTGAATGCAAAAAGCAGTTGATCATTTCATCCATGTGACTACAAGGGTGACTGTCACAGCTTGCAAAGCATATGGTAGCTCTTGCAACATCAATAATAATCTCTAAGTAATGCAACTTTGGGTTATAGTCATCTTTTATTATCGCTTCGGTCTTCCAGTAGCTTCCTCCTGTCTCTCTTTTAAAATTTCTGTCTTTCATTATTAACTGAAACCTTCTATACCCAGTGATTACATTATCAAGGATTACCTGCTGTAAGGGATCAAAATTGATCAAAATAAAGACTGTGTTATTCTGAATAAATTTTACTTATTTTGAAGAGCTTAATCAAATTAATTAGAGAATGAAATTAACCAATAAGCAAGTAATGTTTTAGGCATTTTGCAGCTGGGGACACTGAAATTTAAAGAGGAAAAAGGGACTTGCCACAGGTTTGCCATACAGAATGAAATAGAACTGAATTTTCCTCTTGAAGGCTAAATGCATCTCTTACAGATTCCACATGGAGTGGAGCTTATAAAGTGTTTATGTAAAATCTGTGGAGGGCAATGAAATTTTTTTTGGTTGTCATTTGAAAGTTAAATTCTATTACATAAGGTATAAAATCCACTCCAACTATAGAAGGAAATTTTTCTTTAGATGTATCATAGTATTCCATTCCCACACTGAAATGAATTCAAGATTGGGCATATTCACAGCATTCCTTACAATCTCTGTAAGATTTATTTGAATAATTCTAAATGAGACCCCTTGCACACTCTGCCTGTTATGGGGTATTAATAACATCTGTTTACTAATATGAAAGTGACATCCAGAGACTCCATAGGACAGGACAGGTTTGAATGGCTGTCATGTTTAGTCAGGTGATAAAGTGTGTGACTGCTCAGCTAATGGAAATAACAGGGGTTTACAGACAGCATGAAATGGGACAGCAGCAAGTTTGGGGAACAAGCTACTAATCATGCCTTTTATTTTGGGAATGAAAGAATGAACCTAAAGGTACACTCATTGTATACACAAATCATTTAAATATATTCATGTTTTTGTCCAGTGGCTCAGAAGCTGGGTTCATGAGTCTCTGAGTAAAAGAAATCATTGACTTGTGCAAAGAAGAAACAGACTTTGCCGTATTTAGTTAGCAAAGCCTATTCCATTTGTTTCCTGTAGAGGTGAGTTTCATGGCCTTATGTCTAGTTGTGCATTGCTGGTAGAGACACAGACCTTGTGTTCTGCTGCCTTGTGGGACTGTTAATCAGAGCACTGTCAATGTGAAAGAATGAGATTAAAACAATTTCCAAGGGAGTGATTTCTCAGGTCTGCTCTCACATAGGTCCATCAACACAAATATCCCACTTCACCTTGCTAGGGTAGTTCTGGCACAATATGATGTCAGGGTTTTTAGGGGTGGTGAAAGCAAAGGGCTGCTCACCCTGCCTAATCACAGAGGATGTCTCTGTAAGGCTAGAAAAGTTGAGCTTAAGGGGAGCCCAAGCTCTCCTTTGCAAAGGGTGAGAAGGGATCCTCTATCTTTGCATGATCTTTCAGGTACAGACAGGACAGAACTGGGTAAAACTGCACTTCTGGCTAAAATAATTTTTAAAGACGGAGTCTGATTGTGCATGGCTCTCATGTGGGTACAAATGAGGAGGAAAGGCATAATGTCCTTTCTCTGTGCTCTTCCCACAGAATCAGACTTACACCTCTCTTAAGTATCTTCAAGTGATGTTGTTCAGATCTGAAAGTTATCCTGAACTACTTTATATACAGTCAATGAAAAGGAATTAGAGGGTGTTTTTTTCCTTTAGATGAAACATATCATTGTAAGAGGTGATCTGAGACAGCCAAAACAAATCACCCTGTGAAGCTGAGTCCTTCTTGCCATTGACTATAAAGACAAGAGTGACTCAGATTTATATAACTTCTTTTTAAGAACAAAAGTTAGATGGAGTATAGACCAGGAATAATGACCAGCTCTTGTCCTGTTTCATTATTCTGGAAGGTGGGGGATCTTCAGGAGGGCTCAGTTTAATGGAGTAATCTTTCCTAACCCATACTGTATTTTTGTTGATAGGCAGCTGGTTCACAGTCTAAGGGATACACCTTTGCTGTTGAGAGGTAAGTTGAGACATAGGTCAACAAAATAAAGCGCATAGGCTTGCAAGAAAACCTTTGTGTCAATGGGAAACAAGTTCAGGAATTCTGAGCTTAACAGTCATGTGGCCACAAATCCAGCTCTTGGTAATTCTGAAATTTTTTTAGTAATATCAGAGTGATTTGTAAAGATCAACTGAGTCATAAAAGCTTCCTCATGTAGCTGAGAAGAGATAACACAACTGAATTCACAGACCCCCATAACATTTTTCTACCCAGAAAAGACACGTTTCTTTGTCCAACTTTAAAAATAGGTACTAAGATACCCATCTTTCTTTTTTCCCCTTGCTATTGTTCACTCGTGAATATGTAACACAGCATAACATTCTCAAACTATAATCTGCTCAGCATTATCTAATTGCATCTGTCATTTTACTCTGCAATAAAATACTTCTGGGGAAAAAGAAATATGGAACTTAGCACTTGAGCTACTTTTAAAAAAATTGCTTCTGATTTTAAATGTGTAGCAATGACATTTACCTGCTAAAATTTAAAAAGCAAAAACAATCTGCATGTTATCAAGCTCATATGTAGTTATCATCTCTAGCTCGTATGCTACAATGCAGGTATACCTTGTTCAAGAGATTCTTAGGGCAGAGAGGTTCTTGTACAAGAGCTGAGCTGCAGCCTATATCTCTTTTTTTATTGTATGCTTTAATCAGCCTATGGACCGCCTGTTTGGTATTGTGTAATTATTGTTCCTCTGAATGTGCTAATTGCACTTTGGCTGCAAAACTTGTCAATGGGAGGGGAGCCAACATATTCACTAAGAAACATCTTTGTGCTATTCATGCCAGCTTCCCAGAAAATACATCCAAGATGGTTATTGATCCTTTTTCTTGTGCTTTTGCAGCTTAATCTCCCTTCCTTCCCCCCCTACCCCATTTTTTTTGATTCTCAAATTGATACCCTGTGAAAGCGATTTCCTCCGTCAAATCCCATGCCAGCAGTGGGCCAGCTTCTTGCAGCCTTGTATGTCACTCACAGTTTCTACTTTCTCACCTTTTTTCTCTCTGTTCTTTCCCCTTAGTATATCTCCTTCCTGCTGCCACTGAATGAGGATAGGTAAAGTCTATTATTGCTACTTGATGGTTGGCATTCTCGAGTTGCACAGAAAGTATTAGGCATGAATTTGTTACTGCCTTCAAAAACCATGGGAGCCTCTACACAGACTTGTCTCCTAAAACTCAAGTACAAAGACAGTCTTGCCTTGTATGTGCTTACATAAAAAGGAAACAGCAGGGATTAATTACTTTAGACAGCTAAATAAATATTTATTTCCCTATAATAGTCTTCAAAAATATCTGTCACTGCTTCACTGCCTAACAATGGCTGGTAGCGACAAGTAGGATCTTTTTCAATGGAAGTTGCTTTTTAATGAGTGTTTTTCAAGTAGGCGGTTTAATCTGATGCTGCTTTTGGAGCAATGCCTGGCCTATCCCAATACAAACTCTCTCTGATTAACAAAAGCCTGCATTTTTAAACTGATCTAGCTCAGCTGATGCTAGTTGATTCTTTTATTTAACTCAGGCTTGTTTATGAGTCAATTAGCATTTAAACTGAGCTCCAAGCCTTCATATAAACTCTCAGCCATCTAAACCAAACAAAACAGCACGTTCTCCTGCTTTTAGGGGCCACTAAGCACCTATACAATATCCTACTGTAGCATTTTTAAGTTGCCAGGGCTTAGAGAATTCATCTAGTGATTTTGGCTGAGATTCATTCCGGCCAAAATTAGATTAGGTGCCATCCTCAGGGTAGAAGTCTGCACTTACATTTCCCTCTCAGCGTCCCTGCTGCCTTCCCTGGGAGAAACCTCCTGTTGGGAATGGTGGGGCATGTGGCTAGGTGAGATGCAGTGCACCTAAAATTGCCTGAAACTGCTGAAATATGCCCATTCATTCATCTTTCAAACCATTAATCTCTCCTTCTTCTACTGTTTAAATTTTTTAAAAATTTTGCTTATACTCTCTGCCACCTACACTCGATGTCCAGAACATTTTGTAGAAGTTATGTCCACAGAGTGAATCTGTGGCCCACATATTGAGCCATTTCCTGTGACATTCATGGACTCGTTCTGCTGTGTTGTTTCTGCACAGCTTTAAGAATAGAATTAAAGGAGCTGTTAATTTTGGGAAATGATCTTTCAAAAAGAAAGCATGCATAGTTTAATTCTGGACCATAGGTGAAGTGTATTAAGTGTTCTGTTGATTTTCCAGTGGCTCTGATGAACTTCTTCAGGGTGTAGCAAACAGTTTACCAGCTCTTTCCAGGTGCCAAGATCCACACACATACATACAAGATTGTGGTGACACTGAAAACATGTGGAAGGATGTATCTTTCCTTGACCCCAGCAGCAGACAGAGAACACAGCCTTGTCTTTTGACAGATAATGTGCCACCTTCTCACTTCACGTGTGCCTTTCAGAAATCTTTCAAACCTCTTGCTTTGAATTTGCAGCAGAAATTTGAAGATATTTCATCTAATGTTGGCAGTGGTCCTGATTTCAGAGGATGTTGGACTCGATGCCCTTCAGAGGTCCCTTCCAACCACCATCTCTTCAGCCATATAAACCAGTCAATATGTAACACCTTGGATTCAGGTCACTGCATGGAAGCACTGAATGCTCAGCCTGTGTTTGTTGGGACAGCAAGGCTCTTTTTAGGCCACAGATATAACAGAGCTGCCAAACTTATGCAAGAATTATTTGGTACAAGGTTTCTCAGACATTAGTAGGAGGGAGAGATGACTGTTTGAAAGCTCTATAAAAGGCATGTCAGGGAGAGAGACCACAGGTGACTTCACCAGAAAGAGAAGCTGTGTGTTCTACAGTAGTGCCCAGGCACCTCCTGCTTGTGGCAGAGGGACATGCCCAGAAAGGGACAAGCTTTAACTTGTCCTGGACTCTCACAACAATGACCCATCTTCCATGGGGTTAGGTCTGGGCTGTGTCCTCTTGGGACAGAGGTGGAAGATGGAGATGAAGAGAGGGAGAGTGAGGGCACATGGATGTGAGCAGGGAAATAGAGGTGGGTGGCATAGGCAGATGAGAGAAAAAGGCATATCAGAGCCAATGCCAAGTGGAGTCTGGAGTGAGGGGAAGCTGTCATGTGGAAATGGTGAGTGAGTAGAACAGGGAGACTGGTAGGGGGCAGTGGTACATCCTTCTTTCTTGGTCCTCAAGAGAAGGAATGTGATGTGAGTGGAAAGCATGCATGCACTATGGGATGGGGCACTACAAAGAGATGTGGGGGGAGAGAGGAGGCAGCAGGGGGTGGTGTGGGGAATCCCTGAAGCAGAGAGAGAGCAGACAGACCATCAGGGATCTTGTGTGATGAGCAGTGTCTCAGAGCTATGGAAGCAGCAAAGTGTACAACCCACAAGATGCTCAAGGGAAGGCTGGAAGAGCATGTGTTATGGTGGTGCAGCCCAACACCTTCTCCAGCTTTGGGCAAGAGGTGGGGAGAGGAGAGTGTTTTCAGGAAAAAGAAATCTAATTCAAGAGTCACCTCTCTTCTTTTCCCTTCCCCCATTCTTCCTGTTTATTTGTGCAGTCAGGTACTTGATAGGTTGTTTAATATATTCATTTTATGTATGCCAGGGTAGCTCCATCCCTGATTGAACTCCACTGAATCCAGATCATTATTAGAAAATTGCTTTATAAATAAGCCTGGACTGAGAGACACTTTCTATGTTAAATAGAAAGCATTGTGCTTCTAGGCTGCTGCATGTTTTCTTGAAACACAAACACAGGCAGCAAGCACATCATTGTTAAACTAATTAAAGTTTAAAGAGAGACCTTTATATGTACTAGTCTAGGTAATTTGTTTGACACAAGATCATAATTCATTAAATGTATTTTCTATTGTTAGTTAAATCAATAGTGAGCAAAACAGAGCATATGGAATATGTCAGCTGATGAGTCAAGATGGAAGGAAACATCTTTACTGAGCCTTTTTCTACAGTCGGTAGAAGGTTGCAGTGTAAACAACTATGATGGACTTTGCCTGCAGCTATCCTGCTATGCTGATCTGTGATACTTCCATTTTACAAAACCACCGGAAAACAACGTTAAAGCACCTACTGCTTAGTGGTAATTCAGGCCTCTGTATTGGAGAGAAAATTTGGAGATGTAAATGGAGGAGAATTTGATCACATGCCATGAAAGTTATGACAGTTTGGTTTAAAATAGATGTATGAAATTATTCATCCTGGGACACCATACCTGTTTTTGTCTCTGCATGTCTGTCCCATTCCTCTTTCAGGGATGGCTCAGCTGCTCCAGCAGCATCAGCAAAACTCCTGCACAGTAGAACACAATATTTAGAGAGAAAACAAAGCAGATGCCAGCTGTGCTGCTCCACCCCGGATACTGCTTTGTCAGCACAGGAGCCACCTATGAGCTGGCAACAGAAATGTTGAAGACAGAGGCAGGGCAGATGTCTGAAGGCGAAGCTACAGTGCAATAGCAGGTGAATCAGAGTTGCCAGGCCAATGTGGCATCCTTTAGCTCTTAATTCAGATTTGGCAGTAGTTTATTGGTTGTCTTATTGGTTGTGTCAGCCTGCTGCATAGTGGAAATGTTTCTTGGTGCGCTGTATCTTCTAATTTTCCTGGGAATCAGGTGCGCCTTTGCCCTGGGATTGGAAGAAAATTATCATTCTGGAAGTACAGATTTTTGAAAGTAATTTTTATTCCTATACAATGTCAAAACCTCATGAAAAGCTGTCTCATAAGTGCTGGGTACCAGTACTTCAGAGAGTATTGGTATGACATGGATTTGGAAGAAGCTGAAGCTCCAGAGTTTTCTTGTATTTGTATTTCACCTGTGGCCAACCTAATGTCTTTTCCTAGGAATGAATGGTTTTCCAGATTCCTTCAGAGATTCTTGCTTTTAAGTTTGGATGCCTGTCAGTAGCAATGGACACTCAGATGCTCTTGGTCCTAGTAGGGGCAGACTTATATTTTCCCTTTGACTGAGGCTGAATGAAGCTGGCTGTACTTCAGTTCTGAACATTTGCTTGATAGGGGAACTACCCCTGAGCCATCCTTTCAGAACACATAGCTGCCTATCTCACCTCCTTTCCCTAACCAATTAAAACAAGTGGTTCTGTGACTGTGGTGCTAATCAAGATGAGGTCCTTGTGGATTTGTTTTCAACAACTCACACTCACTCTCTCTTTTCAACAGCCCTGGTTGTCCTTCCTGTGCCCCTTCTGCCACTGTTGTTCCAGTCAGTGCTTTAGGTCCTCCTGGCATCTTCTAAATGTCCTTTGTCTCCTTTCTTCCCTCCCATGGTCTTAAGCAATCTCTCTCATTCAGCCTTTACACTGTCTTCATTTCTATCCCATATTTACTTCCACCCTTTGGGACTGTTGCAGAATTTGACAGCTCCAGTAGCTGGGCTGCAGGCTGCTACCAAAAAAACTGGTTGCCAAGCAAGACAAATAATGAGGAAACTCTGCCTATACTCTACTGTAAAAGAATGGAAGTAGCCTCTCTTCTTTCCTAAAATTTGTGTTTTCCCAAAGTTGTAAGATTTTAATATGTGTTTGATGCTGCCTTTCTGTGAATTTTGGCTGGAATCATGCATGTCCTTTCATGTTTCTTGCAGAAAAGTGGGTAGAGAGGCAGCCAAATGGCTTGAGAATTTAAATCTCTGGCCTGCCTAAGACTTTGGGCTGCATAGGAGCAACACTTTTTTCTCTTATAGGTATTCAGTGTATCATACTGGTGTTTTTCCAGCATCCAGAAATCCTGATGAAGTCATGGAGGACTCAGTGATCTATGCCTGGGGTAACCAAGAGTTTGTGTCTTTCCTCTTGATCCATCTTTCTGATATTTTCGTGCTGAAATGGCCAAACCATGTGGTTCTATATGGCAAAAACTTGCGAAAAATTTATAAAATAAAATCATTTATAAGGCCACCAAATAGAGCCTTTCTTTCTCAGTCTGAATCATGTTTTCTCTGCTCAGTGAATAGCTGAAACTAGACATTGGCACAAATATATCTAGCCAGTAACTGTTGCTGGTCTGTGCCAAATAATAAAAGTTGTTTAAAGGACTGGCAAGTATTAGAACAAATAAAGCAATGACTTCATTGCATTGCAGTTTAGTTTCTAAAGTTCATTTAGAAATACAACATGCTTAGTAACAACCACAACACTGAGTTCTTAAAGTCGTCTTAAAGAGATGACTCCTCTTCTTAGAGAGTGTGCCATAAGACCTGGAAACTGTCCTTGAATAGAATGTTTTTTCACTAAAAAAGATGTAAAAGATATACTAAAGAGAGTGTCTGATTCCTGATACTGATAGTTCTGTCAGACCTGTACATGATGGATGTGATTAGTACTGTCAAATATAGACACTGGGTAATGTTCTCTTTAATTAGCATTGAAGTGTGCCTCACATTAGCATGAACAAGAGCTGTGCCTCTTAAGGGTACAGGAGCAGAAGATGGCCAAATGGAGACTGTAAATATATGTCCAGCAATAGAAGAAAGTTCTCACAGCTTTAACACAGTTGAAGAATCAAATACCGTAGGATTGACTGCACTTACGAGTCCTAGTAAAATTGGAGAAAGAAGGAAAAGTGCTCCTATCAGAGGAAGGAAACCTCATATTGCTAAATTAGTCACCTCATTTTGTAGGAACAGAACAAACACAGAGACCTGAATGTTAGCATTGTTTGGAAGGAGGGATTAATGCAAATTGCCAATAGAATTTATTATTCAGTTTCACAGTATTTGCTCTTTTGCCTCCATTGAGTACACCAACTTAGCCAACCAGAGTAGCATCCTGTGGTCCCACAGCACCCCTGGTGATGCCCTGGGTGCTGGTCTCTCTGTGAAAGCACTCACAGCATCTCAGTGCTATGAGCACAATTACTGCTCTGCTGTTGGCACCGGGATTTTTTCTGCCTGGGGGTTGCTGTCTGTCTCTTTGTAAGGGCCAGAGCCCTCTCCTGGTCATGCAGCATCCCGTGCCCTAAATCATGGGCTCTCCTTCAGAGCTATCATTCAATAGAGCTGGAGCTAAAGCAACCATCCAGTGAGAGCAGGGCTTGAGCAGAACTAAACCTGCTGTGCCCCTGCTGTCCTTGCAATGCCTCTTACTTTTCAGATAAAATGGGTTGAGAAATTTTGCTAAAAATATTTTGCTTTTAATTTGAAAGTAATGGTTTGTTTAATTCAAAGTTGATTAAACAAAAGAAATATAAATTGGTACTTACTTTCCTCATAGTCTTTGCCACTGAAAAATGAAAGGAAAAATACAGTAAGGTGAATTTTATCACATAAAAAGCATTTTCTGACAAAACCTCATTCTTTAGAGAAAATTATCTTTCAACCAACATTTCTGACTAGCTGAAGGTTCAAAATAAAAAAGCAAATATACAAATTTACAGTTTTATGTTTGTATGTTTACTGCCCAATAGCAGATACTTCAGATGAAAAGTAAAAGCAACCTGCAGCATGTAGAATAAAGGATGGAACAAAAACCAGAAGAAATTAAGAGGTACAGGTTGAAGAATTAATCATTCAGCAACATAAGTTGGCACCTTTGTAGTTTACCAGCATCCAAAGCCTTATGTATCTCCATTTTCGCCCACAGTCTTTCATTCCAAATATTGCAAATCAGTAGTTTAGAATTACTGCACCATCTATTTTAAAATTATTGTTCCTCATACTTTTCAGAGACTTAGAAGGTCACGGAATGATTTCATGGTCTCCCATGAGTCATGGTAGTTACAGAAGGGTTTTACAAATTCAAATCAATAAGGTTATGTTTCACTATAGAGGGGCAATCAAAAAAGGTCGTTAACCTGAAAAAGAGCACCATTTATTAATAAAGATGTTCCTTGACTCAACAAAAACTTCTTTCATCTTCTGGAGTTATATTTCAGTTAAAAGCTTCATTAGTTATTTAAATATTAAAATTATTTTTCATTAGGTTAATATGTGCATGTATATCATTAGCTCGGAGTAAAGGAGAAAAACCTTTTTGCCTGCTCCTTTCTGATACAGAGACTCTTCTGTACCATCAGCACTAAAAGGAGAGGATACATACAATGCAAAGTCATAAGCAGAAGATAAAAAATGCTGCATCTAGCTGTGTCTTCTCAGAAATTCAGAGCAGTGCGAAAGAATCTCCAGGCAACTATTTTGTTAAAAGAGCAAACCCTGAAGTTGCTTCTGCATGCAAGGATGAAATGTCACATCTGTTGTATGTTGATTAGCAGCCAAAGAAAGATGCAGAGATCTTTCTTTTTAATTTTTGAGCCTTTCTGTATAATGGTTGCTCAATTAACACATAAATGGCTTGTATTTTTTTAATTCTTGCACAGAGTCCTTTATTAATCATCATNTCTTGCACAGAGTCCTTTATTAATCAACATCTCAATTTGGAACAGAAGATGAAAGGCGAAAGAAATGGAGAAGAAGGAGGAGAAGGAGAAGGAGAAGGAGAAGGAGAAGGAGAAGGAGAAGGAGAAGGAGAAGGAGGAGAAAGGGTAGCAAAAGGCTAATATGGAACAAAGAACTCAAAACCAGCTTAATCTGTCAAAAATGAAATCATCAAAAAAGGAGATATATTTAATTCATGCTAGCAGGTGGAAGAGATAGGTGAGAAAAAGATTGATATATGAGAAAAATGTTGATATACGTTCCGTACAGCAAAGCAGGAAAGCTGAGATTTCTTTAAAAACCCACAGCTTATTTAGGAATAGCAACCTGCTTAAGAAGTTTAAACCCTAGGAAATGAGGCTTCTAAGAGATTAGCAACATGTGGGGAAAAATGAAAACAGGAAAAATAATCCATGAAATTCTAATGGTCAGTTTGGGAGAAATAATATGAATAATTGCAAATTATAAGAAAGGAAATAGAAACTGAATAAATGTTAGTTAAGTAGACACATGTCACTTCTATTCCATTGAAGAGAAAATTGTACTTTTTCTCTTTTCTTGTAAGCAGCAACTTTAGCAGACACACTGTATAACTGCTGTCACAAGTGGAGCACCAACTCTCATGCTGCAAACATCTCTGACCTACTGATGGTTCAGGGAGTACATTCCTTGGAAGCACAGCAGCTCATAAGTAGGCGGATTGTTTTCCAGATGTTTCAAATGTTGCCAAAGAAAGCCAACAAAAACATAAAGTAAGAACAACTGAATCAGTTGTCCTGTCATAGATGTTCCTAGAAATCTCTCTCTGGAAATGAAATGAAAACTTGGAAGAGTTACTCTGGCCAAGTTAGATGAAAACTAAGAGAGCTTCCAAAATTTTTTTAATGCACAATAATTATGCAAAAGAAAACTGAGTGCTTCCCTGTAGCTCTGTAGCTGGTAGTCTGAGCTAAAGGCATGTAAAATGGGGAAACAAATCCCTAGCAGGGAAATAGTTTCTGGGGACAACTAGATGTTTCAGCCGTTTTCTGACAGGGTCCTCAAAAAAAAAATCAAAAA
>VWZN01011093.1:158715-177673 GCA_013396955.1 Regulus satrapa
GTAAAAATGCATGATGGGCACGGATTGGTAATCACAACAGGGACTTCCTGAATCTCAAACAGTTGATAAAGAAGGAACCTGTCCTCAGAGTGTATGATAATAAGCACCAAACAAAGCTGGCAGTTGATGCTTCTAAGCAAGGCCTTGGGGCAACACTTTTAACAAGGAATGGTGATCACTGGAGACCCATGGCATATGCTTCTGGATACCTAACTGGAACAGCATGTCAGCATGCACAAAAAGAATTGGAGGCTCTGACTTGTAGTCTACACATGCAAAAAACTTCCATTTTTTAAAATGGACTACCAGTGCTAGCAGGAATTGATCACAAGGCATTAGTGACAATTGCTGAAAAGGGTTTTGCAGGCAGATCTCCTAGATTGCAAATATGATAGGATTTACAACCCAAATATGTAGACCAATCATACACAGAGCAGGCATTCTGTCCAGAGCTTTCAACATAACTGAACTCATACAGAAACCGAGTCTTGTGTGCATGCAAAAATTCTTCAGAATTTTTTCTTTTTCTTTTCAAACAGGAAATCACTGTGGAGACCTGTCACTGCAGAAAGCTAAAATACTAGATCAAACATTGCAGAAGGTAATAGAAGCTATCAATCTCTCTAACTGGACAGCACTTATTGGTCCTTAAACAATTTTGAGAGATGATTTTATATAATATGGAGTATATTTTTTGAGCATTAGTCCACTGCTGACAAACAGAATGCATGCATGATATCAGTGTATGCAGAAAATGCAGAATGTTTTCTATGACATTTGTAAATATTAACTATGGGTTAGTGTTGGTGAAAAAGACAAAGAATGAAAACAAAACCAGAAATATTGGCAAATCAAAAAGAACCAGCAATGATGGTAATTTTTGAAACTTAAGATTCATGCTCCACAGCTGAGATAAATTTATTTATGTTTGCTGTAAAAGAATTTCACATTCTTTTCAGATCATTATTCCTGGTATCCAGAAATAACATTGCTGCAGAAGTAATCTGCTGATTGTCTCGTCTCATGTACTAAGCTGGTATTTGTCTGCCATAACACACATCCCATGGCTACGTCAGATAATGAGCCACAATTCAATTATTAGGAATTTAAATATTTTCTAACAGAGTTTTAAACATATTAATTCTTATTTAGGTTATCCACAGTCTGATGGTAGTGAGGGAAGGCCTCTTACACAATCTGCTAAGTTCCACTCATATCCCATTTAAGAATTACTTAATTCTAGAGCAGTACTGTGGATACTGAAACATGTTCAGCAGCAAACTTAGATTACCACTATCTGATGGTGTAGTCAATGATGGTAAATTGAGGGATGTCAAACTGCTGTGAAAAAACAAACAGAGAATGCACTGTACTAATGAATGGCAAGAACAAAATCTTGGCAAACCAAGCTGGCTAGCCTGCGTTTAAAGGTAATATATATAATGTCATAAAAGACTGCTTTTATGAGGATTTATCTTCTCTCTGATGAGCAAGAACTGATCTGTTGGACAAAGAAAAGGCAGGCACTTCTTCTTCCCTTGGTGGGAAGAGATGGACCCCAAATCTTAAAAGCAAGTTAAAAGGAGCCCATGAGCCAGCCAGCATCATTGGAATGGACACAACAAAAACACAGGGAGTAAAAACTGTGGAATGTCTTAAAGAAGCATCAACTAAAGGATGTCAGTTCAGATTCTTATTGATAACTGTGAATGTATGTGTTGTACTTTAAGTAGTCTTTTTTTTTTTCTTTCTTTCTTTTCCTGTTCCTTTGGAAATGAGAAAAAATGAAAGTAACTTATCCTTGGTGATTTTGGAGTGTAACATTCTTTGATTAAGAATGGAGGTTTTTACCTGCCTATAAACTTGAGAAAGTGAAAGATGCAGACCCAGACCCATTTTAATAGTCTTAGAAAAGACAAATCTTGTTATAAAGTCTGTAAGAATGGCTAGGCATGTAGTGCTATAATTGTTAAATTGCAATGAGATTATTGATAGTAGGAAAAGCTAACTTTAGTTATGTTTTTTGAGTTTACACTGGGCAGAGGAGTATCAAAACCACTGTGATCTTCTTGGTGATAGAAGATGTAAAAGCTGCCCTGAACTTCAGCTGATATGTGATCAGGAAATCTGGAGTAAGTAGATTTACAGAAGTAGACTCCATGCTCTGAGAGAAGGCAGTGGATAGAACAAAGAGCTCAAAACATATCAAGAAAGGGTAATTTTGGGGGGAAATTTTGAGGGAAATTGTGGGGATTTTACTGTCAAACTGTGTTGGGCTTAAATCCAGCAAAGTTAAACTCCAGGTCCTTGAGAAGTGGCAAGGACATGACTAAAAGCAAGTCAGGTGGCCCTTTGTGTTTTGGAGCAACTGTTGTGAGGTTGGAAGGCATTAGTAATCTGTATCCATAGCTTTCTTTTTATCTTTGGGAAACTTGTAGAAGGCAGCAGTCTGGATGCATCTCTAGAGACAGCTTAACTTTCACAATGAACAGTTTAACAGAAGTGACAGCTTAGGTAAAATAGTGGGGGAAAATAAACCCAGAAAGGAAAGTGTCTGCATTTTGTGGGTGGAAAAAACCACAGAATTTTCCAAGGGTCTGTGACTGTCTCTTTTAGCCATGAAATGTCTGCAATCATTGGTGTTTTCCCTTCAAATCAACGGATTTTTCTCTTTTGTCAGGCAGGTTTTAACCTCCCAGGTTTACTGGCATTGCTTCTGATTTACAGAGATGTAGGAAGACAAAGAAGGCACTTTCCTGACTCATTCCTGACTGATAATATAGAAAAACACTCTATATCATGGCAAACAAACAGAAGAAAAAGTTTTGGTTGCATTGCCTTTTCTTTAAATTATAACAAAAAAAAAGAGTATCCACAGCATTTCTTATAGGTATTGTGCCTTTTTTTAAAATGTTGATTTGCATCTTGGGATGCAATTTGTAATTTCTAATCAAAGAAAGGAAAAAACTAAGTGAACTATGATGCTTGTTAGAGCTAAGCAAACTTTTCCTATGGATATGACATAACAGTGCTGGGAAATATTCAGTATCTCAACAAAAATCCTAGTCTGTTTTGCACGGATCTTTGTGTATGATCCATTTAATGTGTGTGCATGTGTGCCTATACATATATAGATATCTATCAGTGTACCTATTTTTTTTTTTTTTTTAATCTGCATTACCCTTCTGGTTTGCATAATTAAATGTAAGTAGCATGCCAAATGTGATATTTCCTGATAGCACCTACAAACAACAGTGGGCAAATTTCAAGGCTGTTGTTTTGCAAGGGATGAGTTAATTTCCATTTCTTTCTACCATAGTTTTAAGCTTATTCTTGTGTTTTAATTACATCCTACTTTAAAAAAATAATTTAAGCTACAAGATATGCTAGATTAACCCTCAGTACTTGCAGTCATGCTGCTTTGACCAAAGTGGACCTCCTTATCACAGTGGGATAGATTTCATGCCTTCTTCCAAAAGAAGGAAGTGAACACATCTGTTCTTCACACCAACAAAAACAAAAAAAACAAAAACCAAAACAATATTTCTTTCTCCAATGCTGGGATCTCTGAAAAGCAGCTCTCACTGTGGCAAAGGGTGTAGCCATAAAATGATTCCTTGTCTCTTCATTTGTGTTTCCAATTAAAATACAAAGGTACCACAAAACAAAGAGGTCAACTCATACCTCTATTCCCTTTTCTTCTGAATGTGGCAAGTAAACTTTGCTACTTTTTTTCCTACAGCTCAAGATGGAGATACCCCAACCCTCACTTGAAAATTTTAGAAATCATAATCCTGTGATGGAGGGGAGCAGAAGAACAACTCTGTCCTTGCTGCTAAAAGATACATGAAAGAATTTGGCATCTTCATGCTTACTGTGCTGTACTTTGCTCTAAACAGTAATTTTGGAAGAACAAAGCAGGAACCTTCCTTGGACTCTTTATGTATGTCTTTCTCCTGTCCACAGAGCAGCTCTCTGCATGCTAACTAACACCGTGAAGGAGGAGGGGGCTCTGTAAAGATCATTCTGGCTTCTATTGTTCTCTGTAGTCACAGGAAAATGAACACAGCCTCTCAAAAAGTTCCCTCCCACGGGAAGATACTCAAGGAGAGAAAATTGCTGTGAATTTGCCCTCTACTTCAGACACTTACTTGCTCACACAGTTCTAAAGTTGTCAAATGTATTTATACATATAAAATAGCAAATGTTTGATAGTGCCTTTTGTCCCCTGGGACAAGATCATCTGCATATTGCCAACGGGGCTTTAGGCACTCTGTAAGCATGAGTGTTACATGACAACAGCAGGAATATCTATCCTGCCCTGGACCCAAGCAGGTTAGTCCACCTGTGACAACATGGAATTTGACAGAGCTCTGACTTCATGGCCAGCAGCCAAAGAGTTGAACTGCCCTGCTGATGTTACAGTCGGAGGCATTTAGGGAGAGTCTGTACTCTGTATTCTGTGACTTCCAGGAAGCTGGCACAGCAATGCCTGTCTTCCTGGGGGAAGTAAGAGAAAAAGTACATCTCTGAAATTTGTTTTTAACTGGCTGGAGAAAGAAGACAATTTTTGTCCATAAATTTTTTTTTTTTGGTCAGAAATTGACATAACATACTTAGAAACTGTCTGGGCAAAGAAATGATACTTAAAATTACAATTTGATGAGGTTGGAGAAAGAGAGAAATTCTGTTCCTAGATATTTGCCAAAAGCTCTGCCCCTTCCTCTTTCAGTTGTGGCCCAACATTTCTCTCTAATATTACAGGCAAGTTCTGTAGTACTCAGTAGTCACAATGTGTTTTGTGTCACACCTACCTGGTAGGTACCCTGACACCATGGGTCATGTAGAGATCTGCCAGAGGCTTCTGCTTCTACTCATAGGCAGATAGATAAAAGTGATCCAACAATGAGAGCTGCTCAGGAGATAGCCCTGGCACCAATCCCATGACATCCTAGGGGTGACTGGACAGCAACTCTCCTTTTAAATGCAGCAGGAAGCTGAGTGCCTCCATATGACATGGACAGTACCAGAGACCTTTGCAGATAAAGTCAGCACAGATTAGTTAATTTTTGTGTTGCTACCCTTCTGGTACTTTTAGCAGAAATTGTAGTCTTGAAAAGGATTTTCTTGTAGTTGTGTCAAGTCTAAAACAAAATACTCTTTCTGCCTTGAAGAAATATGAAGGAAATAAAGAGAAAAAGGCTGGATTATAGGATTCTATACAGGATAAATTTGTACCCAGTAAAAGATGAAAACCCAGGAGTCTGCAATTGAGCAAACACCTGCCTAACAAAAGTGTGCTGAAGAAGGAGATTTTAGGCAGTGTCAAGCGCATCAGTGAAGCCCCAAAAGAGAAGAAGCAAAAACCTCAGTCATATCTGGCAGCAAATAAAAGGTTGTTAACCACATGGAGATCTGTCTTTGGACACTGCCAAATTGAAAACTGAATGGAACATAATTTTGAAGATTATAACTGGAGCGATGATTAGAGGCATGGGGGAAGCTTTTTCAAGGACTTACTAAGGAAATGGGATTGTAATTAGAAAAGGAAATGGAATCAAGAGAAGATTTCTGAAAGGTGAAGAGAAAAGGCTTTTGTAAATAGCAAAAACACATGTTAAGAAGCCAAATTGACAACACAATATTAGTGTGAGTTGACTTATAATTTTTAGCCTGAAAATGATAGGGAAGTGCATTTTCAATCTAATTACTTGATTTTTTTTTTCACTTTTACAGCTCAATCAGAAATTATGTATAAGATTCCACACTTGTGGTGAGAAAATAGAGATGGTCTCTCAGTCCTGGAGTGGCCTGATCTGGCTGATCTTGCAGATGTGCTTATTTCCATGTGTGTATTTCCCCACTGATTTCACTGATGTGCATATGAACATTGGGAAGACTAGAACATTGACTAAGTACTGGGGTCTCTTTCAAGTCCTGAGTTTTTTGGGGGTTTTGTTTGTTTGTTTGGTTTTTTTTTCCCCATAAAGACAATTTAAAGAGAAGAAAACATAACTGATTAGATATTAAGAAGTTATTTATTTTGAGGGTGGTGAGGTACTGGCACAAATTGCCTGGAGAAGCTGTGGATACCCCATCTCTGGAAGTATTCAAGGCCAGGTTAGATGGAACTCTAGTAGAAGGTGTTCTTGCCTATATCTGGGAACAAAATGATCTTCAACATCACTTCCAGTCCAAGCCATTCTATGATGCTAAGATTTTTAATTAAATGTTTCATAAATAGTTCCTTAGACAACAGCCACCCAGAACACCAGCTCACTCTGGAAGTCTAAATAGATAGGTAATTAAGAGAGGCAAGTGAAAACTGAGCAGCTCAAGAGCTGATTTTGCATGAGACCTTCATCACATGGGTAACACAGGGCCTCTCCTCCATTGAATTTCTTAGCTGAAGGGGAAAGCAGACCACAGAGGACAATGAAGCTGAAATCCCCACAGCCATTTGGGGTGCAACACAGCTCCCACCCATCTCTGTCTGGTGTGATCCTTGGGTTGTCACAGGTCTCTTCTAGATTGTAGTAAAGACCAGCAGCTTGGGGAATCAAAAGCTGGTCCTCAAATTTGTCTGAGTAGTTAGAAAGAACAAATGGATTTTCATTACTCTGCCCTGGCAAATTTCACTTTTAGAACACAGCCTTAGTGGTTTGTGGAGTCTGTGTGGGTTGCCTGCCCTGAAACCAAACCCAGCTTTAGGGGTCTGCAAGCTGGAGGATTACTGAATTTACTCCTGAAGCAGTCAGAATGACTGCAGTCCATGTTCCTGTGAAAACTGGGATCAATACTGGTCATGAGAATATTCATTACAGGGACACCATGCAGAAAGCAAGAAGTGAGGATAGGCAAACCCCATTGATAAAATCCCAAGAGCATCTCCAGTTCATAATCAGTGAACATTCATGGCCTCGTCCCAATCTTGGCTCTTCAGGTAAAGCTGATGAATTGTTTCTCATCAGAGAGTATGATTCACCCAGGTATATCTTGAAGAACTCTTTTCCCAAACAGCCATAGAAACCTGTTGTTTCACTGCACACTGAAAAGGTGGCAGGAAAAGGGGATTTCATGCTTGCTGGGTTCAGCTGACATATCTCCATATCGGCTCACTGCAGATTACTAAGGTACACTCGGGATAAATTAAGTGACTGAAGTGAAGTGTGTAAACCCATCCACAGGAAACACATTGCCTTGTTGGGTATATTTGCAGAGATTATGATTATTGTTTGAGTAAAAAAAAATTAAAAATGAGTATTTTTCTATATGCTGTACCCTGCCTTTTAGGTGGAAAAAACTCCATAATCCAGTGAGTTGAACTCAAGAGCAAATGTTGGGAGGGTTAGGATCTACACGACCTTACTGATGGCCTACCTTGGGCATGTCTGGCCACGAATGCTGATCCTGGCTGGCGATATCAGAGCAGCTCTGAACAGGCTGTGTGTCTACATCATCTAGTGCTGTACCTCGCAGAGATACTAATTGGGTCCTGGAAGCAATATAGGCATGGCAGCATGTTGCTGTGTCAAGCTAATTAGTGGTGCTTCTAACAAGCACAGGTGCAGCAGCAGGTTGACATGGCTCTGGTGCTGCCTGCTCAGAGTTACCCCGGCTGCCTCTGCCCTGAGCTCTGCATGATGGCAGAGCTGTCACCTTTCTCACACCATTAACCTCCCTGGGCAAAAATGAGGTGGATTTGAAGTGAATGGAAGATTTTCTTATACAGATATGTGCAGTGCCTTAGATTCTCCATCTGTGAAGCTGGGCATAATAAAATGCATCTGTCTTTGCAAATCACTGAAAATCTACAAATGAAAAGTGCTGCATGTTGTCAGTGTTAGGATCTCTTAATTCTTACTCTTCATTATACACTTTTCCTGGCTTTATAACATATGTGCGGAGACAGAGGTCGCGAATTTCAACCTGCCAAAAAAAAAAAAAAAGGAAGTAAAAAGCCACTGAGCACTGAACAAAATATGAGCTGAGTTTGTATTATTTATACAGTTTTGTATTCTGCCTACTGCCAAGCACATGAAAGTTGAATATTCCCTGTGCTTAAGAACAGGGAGAAAGTAACAGCAGAAACTGAAGCAAGATTGTTGGAATCACAGGTGGGAGAATAATTTATAATGGATAATTTATTCAACAAAATTTTCCTCTTAACTCTTCACAAATTATTCTAAAACAGATTGCTGTTTTCTCAGATTCACTTGTTATGTGAAATTATTTACTGAACAATTCTTTTAAGTTGTTTGTGAATTTAAATTGTAGAAGTGGGTACGCTTTTGATTTGACAAAAAAGCTCCACAGAGCAAGCTTTTTTGAGCTGACTGGAGTGATGCTGCCTTCCCTGGCCTCTATCTGCCTACATATAGCTCCATGAAGGTTTGAATCCTTCTCTAGTAGGACAGCTTCTCAGAAGGGAGCTAAATCAGCATTTCTGGCACCAAGTCCATATTCCTGACCATTTTGTTTGTTAACACTTTGCCAACAAAGGGGTAAAATACTCCTTTAACATTTCACAAGAGTGACTCAAAGAGCCTCCTGCCTGAAAGGTTGTTTTTTTCCAGCCATTTCATCTCCTGTGACAGAAGTGTAACCTCCCTTTCCCCAGCCTATGTCTTCCTGAAGTCCTTCTCTCAGCCTTTGCAGCCACAGCCACATCATTCCTTTTCACTTCTTGTCTCCTTCATCCATCCCTTTACCCTTACCATGAATAACTGTTTGGGGAGGTTTCTGAGACTCTTGAGGATCAGATAATGGTTTGCATTGGATGTGGGGGGTTTGAACACACTGATCTGATTATTCTGGAGAAGGGATTTAAATAAAAAAAGCTTTTCCTCCTCATCAGCTGAGCTGAAGTTGTTCCTTTCCTTATGGTACAATAGGAGGGGAAGATGTGGCTAGCCCACATGCCAGGTGGCTATTTTGTCACCATGCCATCAGCACTGGTGTCCCCTTTCCTTAAAAAACAACAAAAGGTATGCCCATGCTGGCCTGTGAGTGAACCTAATTTTCAGCAGTTGCGGGGAGGGGTAGAGAGGTTTTCCTGTGTATGAGCTAGTAATGATCCATCTGCAGAACGTGCCACTTGCTTTCCTTTGCGTGGGATGGTAAGAGATCAATTAGAGCAAGAAAGTTCACAGCCCACTTAAGAAGCAATATTCCCCTTTTATCTCATTTCCTTCTCAGGTTTCTACCCTTTTACAGCTGTGTGGCTGGTGTGCTAAATGCTAATGTGCAAGTACTTTATACAGTGCCAAGCAGACATTCTTGGGGAAATGAATTCTCCCTTCTCACATTTGTCTCTTGCTTTCTCACCTCCCTACCCGGCTGATCTGATAGTCCCTTGGTATTTAGGACAATCCTTGAGGTGCCTGGCCAACCGCCCATGCCTGCAGACAGCCTGATGCCTGCCTAGTTCAGAGATGGTTTGCTGCAGTCTCTATTTTTCCAGGCAGGCAAGGATTAAATATTTTTGGTTTTTTTTTTTGTTTTGGGTTTTTGGGTTTTTTTGGTGTGGTTTGTTTTTTTGGGGTTGTTTTTTTTTTAATCACAAAAAGAGGTAATAGGTATTTGATCAGCAGCTTAAATGACTGAACAGACTTTGCTGGATAAAACATTCAGCAGGTTTTTTGTGGTTTAGTTTGGTTTTTTTTTTTTCCTTTCAGTCATTCACATTTGTTTGTGATTTCCCTCTGCCCTTTTAAACTACCTCTTCACGGTGATTATTGGTCTAATTGTATCTAGTCTATTTAGATTGTTGTATTAAGCTCATCACTGTGGTGTCTGAACATCAGATCAATGCCATGTAATTACAGTCACAGAGCGCAATCAACAATTATCAGTGATCACTTTTCAGATCTTGCAACAAAGAAATGCTATCTGAGACATTGCTGCAGGATTTCAGATTTCCAAATATTTGCACTTCTAATTAAGCAGATGGAAGACCTGCTGGTAATGAGAAAACAGGTCTCAGAACTTCTTCCATAGCTAATTTCTGCCCAGACCAAAATAAATTATGCTGCAACAATTCTTTTCCAAGGTAAATAACACAACACACCACTTGGCAAAATGCCTCACAACAACAAAAAAGCCCAGAGAAGTGTTTAAAGGTATTGCACTCAGTGGGAGATTTTCACACCACAGTAATAAATGCAACACAGCAAAAACCTACAGCTAGCAGAAGGGAATGCCTTCTTATCTAACTGCTCTGGAGGATATTTGCTGATCAATCCTATGAAAGGATGATATGCTTCTCTGTGTGTCCAGGGGATGAAATAACAAGCCTGAAGGCAATAATGCTCTCATATCATGTTTGAGAATTTTACAAATACAGCATGAGGCTCTGTGACTCAGTCTGAATGGAATTTTTCTTAGCACATGAATTTTACATGATATTTTGATACTAGCTCTTCTGGGCAGTTTTCCTAAGACTGTGCAATGTTAGTTTTAGGGGCTTTTTTATCATATTGGTAAACACTGTGATGCATTTTGTGAAATGTGTAAGGAAGGGTAGCAAACCTGAAAATCTGAAAATTACCAGGATATTAGATTTATCTCTTTTTCACTTCTGCGAAGTTTTAAATGCCTCTTCTTTGGAAGGAAGAAATAAAAAGCAGTAAAGAAAAAAAGAGTTTAGTGCAATCTTCACATGGTTTTACTTTAATTTATTTTTTTTCTTCCCATGGTCTCTCCTTAGATTTTAAATTCTGCTTCTTGTTAAAGCAATATCCTTATGTTCCATATTAATTAAAAAGAAAAATCAAAGAGATTGGTAGGGTTTTTTTTTTGTTTGCTTGCTTTTTGGCAACAGCAACACAAAAAGTCAATGTATTTTTATTATTCCCAAATCTCTAAAAGCAACAATTCTTGTCATTATCAAATTTCCATGTAGAAAACTGGTATGCACATGGGGGTGTAACAGCACAATCTGATATTCTTGTAATACCAGTTTTCTATAAATAGGGTAATCTGTTATTTATCATTGGAACTATTCATTAAAATAAAAAAAAATATATATATACAGTATAGGCATCTGTTACTAGATTTTTAGTTGACTGACAGTTTTTAATCCATTTAGGCAATGCTAAATGGAACTTGCTGGAATATAAGCCTTCTCAAGAATTCTTTTCAGCTTATTCCTGATATGTTCTTATACCCTTTCATATGATCTTTGGAAATATATTTGTTTTTTAAAGATTGACTCCTGGAGTCAGGTGAGTACATGAAAATTGCAGCTTCTATTAAAAAACAAATGTTTTCATTGTACAGAAGAAAGCTGAAAATTAGACTAATTAAGGGTTAAAAAGGAGTGTCAGCAGAAATTAAAAAAAAAAAAAAAAAGGCATGCTTTTAAATTATTCCCGAGGCTTTAAGAGGCCAGACCAAAAGGTTTTGACTGTTCAGATTTTGTAACAATTTTAATAATATACTATTTTAAAAATCTGCAGTACTATTGAAATGTTACTGACCAATGCTGTAGGATTATGTATTACTAGTTCTTTATCACAGGGATTACCACACTTCAGTGTGCTTACCACACTGTTATTTGAAGCATAAAGGGTCCACCCTTGGCAATGAAGTACAGAAGGTCAATGTGCATGTGATCACATTTGTCTTTTACCTCCACACATTAACACCCCATATTCATATTTGTCTCAGATCTCCACCGCTGATGTCTCAGAAAATTAGCTGAACTCTCTCAGGAGTGGAGCACCACTTACATGGCAGCCAAAACCTGGTGAAAACTGACAAAGTATTACAGAACATTTTTATACACTGAAATTGCTCATATTGATAACTTTAAGGTTTCCACTCCAAATTTGTCCTTTTAGTTTTTTCAAAGAAAGTTTTGAAAAATGCTCTAATGCTGGTATTCACTGGTGCAAATTTTCAGACAGACTGGGAGAGAATTTTCCCCTCAGTCTCTCTCCTGCTCATGGATGGGAGTTTGATCACTTTCTGTTGTCAGCATTTGTTTTCTTTTCTACTTAATCCACATCTTTTGTGTAATAAATAATTTAATTCCAGATTTTATGGCTTCAGATGGCACAGTGCCCTCTGCTCGAACCCTTTGGAGAGGGAAATACTCCAGCTTACCGTCAGAGTTTCAAAGATTTGCAAGCTTTACTTTACCTTAGCCTTATTTTAAAAATTTCAAAGCTTTGCCTCCACAAATCAGGTTAAACTGTACATTACAAGGGAACTGCTTGACCTTGAAGCAATCCGTTTTGAGGCAGAGGTGAAGAAGGGGTTGGCAGGCAGGATTTATGGCACTCTGAGGAATGCAGAGGGAGCACATGAACATAAATATACAGAGAAACAGAAGCGGGAATCACAGATGGATCTGGCAGATAAAACTTGGGCCTGTATCCGTAAGTAGGTCAAAAGTGTGATGGTATCATCTCCAATGGAAATACAATTCAAAATCTTGTTTGGGTTGTATATGATGCCAGACAAGCTTCATTGGACAGATAAAACATTATCACCATTATTCTGATAGGACTGCAGAGTAAGTAAGATACTCAATATGTATTACATGCTCCAGAGATTTGGGGCAAAATGTGTAAGGTAACTGGAAATATTGCACAGAAGACACTGACAGTGCCAAAGCTGGAGGGGCCTGTGGAATGAAGGACTTGAAGGGCTGCTCACTGAGGCCCATGTCAGCAAAATAAGGCTGATAGTAGGGATAGATGCCCACTTAAGAACTTTGGGATGTGACACATCTGGGCTGACAACCCTGGTTCTTATTCCTCAAAGCAAGAGGAAGAAATGACAAGCAGAAAGGGTTGGATGTTTTTAGTTGGTAGTTTAACCTCAAGGAAACAAAGCAGTGGTCACGGTGCCCTGTCTGTAAAATAAAAGGGAGACCCTCCTCATGAAAATTGAGTTGGAGATGTGCTTGTGTACCCATGTAGGGAAAAAAATCTTGTTTGTTTACTGAGCATGATTTTCCAGTGCATTCCTTGTATGGAAGTCAGAATGCCTTTCTTTTTTTTTTTTTTATTTTTTTTTTCTGTGAGACTTTGTTTTTTGGTAAGTTCTTGCCAGGTAGAAACCCCAAACAACCGCACCTACTTCTATCCTTATTGTACCCCCTTGTACTGACAGCCCACCTCTGCTTTCTGCAACTCTGATCCCTCTTTGGTTTATATCTCTCCGTCATACTTCTTCCAAGGTCTTCCGGGCTTCAGCTGCCCCAGAAAGTGGAACAAAAAAGCATGCTGAAAACATTGAAAGAGAGGGCTGGAGGAGAGAGATGAAAGGAGATGAGTAGGCGTGGGAAAAAGAGACAGAACAAGCACAGCTGTAGAGTCAGAACAGACTACATATTTATTTTCTTTAAAAAGGTAAGTGGCTATGTTTTGAAAAGCTCCTGCTGTTGTTCTTTCCAGAAGTAAAGCCCTTTATTTGATTTTTTTTTTCATTCTCCTGACTCTTTTTTCCTTTCACTCTCTGTATTAAAGGTTTAGGATGTGACCTTTCAGAACATGGTTGTTAGATTTTTGGGCCCTTGGATGATAGTGGCTTATTATGTACATATTTGCATAATGAGTTAATTAGGCATAATATGTGGTTAAAATTAACTACACTGCACTCTTTTTATAGAAAGTCAGCACAGATTTCTACAAAGTGTCTCCTTAGACACCCTCTTGGGGGCCTGTTAGGATTCCCTGCCCACTTTCACATGTCACAAACTTCTGGTAAATAATTTGTGAACACTTAATCTATGCAGATTATACATATAACACCCCACCCCCCACCCCCCCCAATACTCTGGAATTTTAGGGTTATGTAACAATCTAGTTTTAATTTATTAAAAAGGAGGGAAAGAAATTCAAGCCCAGGTGATTATAATGAAGGATTTGATAATGCTATCAAAATCCATCTGAAATGTACAGAAATTAAAAATTAAAAAAAAAAAAGGAAAATTCACCTTTGTTTTTTTTTAATGTTTTCTGTTCAACTTCTGTGACAGCCGTGTCTCCCATTCTTCCCATTTGGAGACGCAATGCCACTGTGAGTGATATTTAAATTCAAGAAGCTGTTTCATACTTTTACGTCCAATCTCTGTTGTCTATCACTCTAGACCTGTGGTCCTCAACATGTTCCACGTTGACCCTCTTAGCTCTCCCCAATCATGGTAAGGTAGATTTCTGGTGATGTGTTCACTGTATGAGACAGGACACAAGCGATTGACTAATTTTTAATGTTACTTCCACCATTTTAAATGGGCCCTACCTTGATCAGAAGACAACCACAGGCCTCTGGTGGGCCCTTCAAACGTCAATTATTCTATAGATCTTTTGTTATTTTACTGTGGAATGTGATGAGTACTGATGCTGTAGCCATGGCTGTCACCCTTCACTGGATTACAGAGAGTAGGTTGCAGACCTGGATTCTCTGAAACAGAGCTAAAGCTCCTAATATCACTGCTCCTTGGCTCTCTTAAGTATGGTGAAGGACAATCTAGAACAGCAGATTTTTCTGCTTTTCAAATGTGCATGCTTACTCCATTGTTCTAACAATACTATGGAGACATATCCCAACATCTCCCTCATGGCATTGAATTTCTAGTGGTCTGTGCACCATGGGTCTACACTGCATGCATCTGCTATTATACTGTTTGCTCCAGGTAATGTAAGGAGAGCTGTGAGTAAGAGGAAATAACTTTAGCTGTGTGTCTTTCCTCTTACTGATCATACACCTTGCTATTTTCTTACCATCCCTCTGTCCTTCAGGCATGTAAAGCTCCTCTGGGAAAGCACTGGCCGCTGCCCAAGACAGTATGCTAGAGTAGATGGAGACAGCCTAATGCATTTAAACAACATCTAGGTAAGAACTGAATCCAAAGTAGAATTTAGAAAGCAGCCCTAAAGGCACACTCACTATTTTTTTTTTCTCTGCTATTAAAATCCAGAAAAGGAAAACCTGCCTTTAGTTAATTCTCAGTGTTCAGTGTTTTGCACTGCAGTAGAAATAAATGGCTGGTAACCAAGGCCATATATGCCACCAGGGAGGGATACAAATACAATTCCATGTATTTACTTATACAGCAGCTGCTTTCCATAGGGCAATCTCTGGCCTCAGAAACAAAGGTGGACAAATCATATTGTTTCAACACAGGGAAATAATTGAAGAAATATAAATGGGATTGCAGTTTTTCTTCAGTTTATCCCTACAGTTATTAACCCCAAATCTGGAACATGTGTATGTCTTCTGAACAAGAGAGAAACTGCATAGATAGAAACACTGGCCATTGAACAATAAGCTGGAGTTGCATAAAAACGAAGTATTTTCCATTCACTTTTGTGTAAGCTACATTATGCTAACCTTGCATCATAGCTTCTTTAAGCAGAGATTAAAAGGCATGGCCATTGGGCTGTACAATTAGTTGTTTAGACTCCATAGAAAAAATTCATGAGTGGGGCAGGAAGAGATAAAATCATTCTGCAAAGGCCATAAGTAAAATGGATGATTTTTAAGTGTTTGCTGGAATGTTTGCCAGGGTCTTTTTGCTCAAATTATGACTGGTGGGTTTGGGGATTAGGAGCTTCTTCCCAAAGAATGGCATGGTTACTGGATAAAGCATAGACTTTCCACTTTTCTATATAAGAAAACTCCAAAGTTGAAAAGGAGAGGTAAAAGGTTTATTAATAATTGGGTAATTCCAGAAGAGTATATTAGTGAAGACTATGCCATTGAGTTTCCATGGATAGAAAACCCACTGTTGCTAGAATCAGCAAGAAGCTGAAAAATTTCAGAAAAAACCCCTTTTGATTAAAAAGTATAGATGGACATTTTTTGTGGAATTATACTACATCTGAAAAAACTTCCACTGCATAAACTTTACAACAACAGAGTGGATTTTTTTGTCTCTTTTTCACACTGGGGTGGCAGAAATAATTTCTTCTGCCAACCTTAGCATGTGTGCTCCTAGGGCTCTCATCTGGTACCTCCTCTACAGGTTCCTCCTCTGCCTAATTCCCATCTCAGCTGTGAACTTTAGACATTAGTTTCATATGGGATTAAAAGCAGGTCTTGTGCCAGGGGGTTTTCATGTTCCACTTCAAAGATCGGGAAATAAAGAAGGAGTATAGATCAGTGCTTATGCTGTTAGTAAGGAATTTGAGTCCTTATTCTCCTGTTTCCTAGCTACAACTATTATTATAGAAACCTAGAAGATTTCTGATTTATCTCATATTTTCACTGGGCAGGGAAAAGGTTTTTTTGGTCCATTAACACTTTAGGAAGTTCCAAAGATGTGCAGATTGAACAGGATGTCCCAGTGTCCTTTTCTTAGCTGTCTGTATAAAAGCATGATTTTATAACTCAAGAAAATCTTGCTGTCTCCTAGATAAAAAAAAGGAAAGAGAATAATAAGATAATGCGGATTTGGATCACAGATGCCCTATTATAGTTATTTGAAACTTTTCAAAGGATTCTGTGCTTGAGAGAGATGGAGGTGTAGTGTAGTTAACCATATCACAGTGAGATAACCCAAAAGAGATGTTTATGAAGGAAAAACTTGCAAGTAAGAAAAGCAGGTTTTCAGGAATCAACATGAAAACAGAATCTACTATAATCTTCCTGAAAGGGACAGATGTTGGCTTTCAACCCTCAGCTCCTCTGGCCTATTCTGTCTCTGAATGCTGAAGCTCACAATGCTTTTTTTCCCTCCAATTTCAGAAGTGTCAGACAGGAGACACGGTACCGGTGAAAAAACTTATACCGATCTCTTGTTAGCTAACTGCGGTGTTTTGTTTCACAGTTACATGTCTGCACAAGCCGTCATTGTGTCAGTCATAATTACCACCTATCCAGTGGCTCCCTTCAGGTTTCATCACCTTTGCAGTATTAAGCAGCCAGCTGCAGGAAGCAGTCGGCTGCCCTGGAGCAGCAACCGTCAGACCCTGGATTTCATGGTATAATTACTGCCTGAGTGCAAACAACTCCCTCCTTCCTGCATAAAACACCCAATCCACTCTTTTTTTTTTTTTTTTTTTTTTTTTTTTTTGCAGAGATCAGAACCCCAACAAAAACCTTTTTTTNGATCAGAACCCCATCAAATGCACATTTTTTTTCCTGGCATAAGAATACAGACCCTCTCTTCTGCAGGGACAGCACTTCATGGACAGGATGGGGGACTGTGCAGCTACGTGTCTGTGCCACCATGTGCCACACATGAAAATGTGTCCCAGCACTTCTAATCAGAAAATGGCTTCAGCTTGCCTGTAAACCCCTTTTTCTCTCAACTGTGAAACAATTGAGCTTACCCCTAGCACTGAAGTCTAACTGCAACATTCCGGATGACCCTCAGATGTGGGAGATTGCTCTCCTGAGAAAAACTTCGGAGTACCTGTGCCTAAACTTACTTTTCAAGAGCTATGCTCTTGTGGAAGGAGACATAGATAAGTCCTCATCTGGGCCAGACATGCAGAAAGAAATGGTAATATGAAACTCTGGAAACTGGGAGGCAGTTTCAGAGCATTCCTGTCAGGCTGCTGCATGGTTTCACATGCCAACTGCCTTTCCTGTCTTGCCATCCTGTTTACCGTATTTTATAAATTCAGCTTTGGCTGCATGACCCAGACCAGCAAGCTTGCCAACAATCATGTTGCATTTTGTTAACTGCTTATGACTTCTGGACAGTGTGCTGCTGTGATTGTCACACTCTTTCACTTAAACATATGGCACATGGAGACACAAACTACTCCAGCATGCAGCTTTCCATGATAGAGTTTTACATACCAATTGCTGATACTATTTGTGGCTGCTGAGATTGGCGTTGTCTAATCCTGGAAGCAGAGAAAATCCTCTACTCTGAGAAGTACCTGGCATGCTGGGTTTCTTTGGCTCAATTAGGAAAGCCAAAGATACTGTCAGACTTTTCTCAATCCGATAGAAATGCTACCAAGCTGGGCTAAGTATGTGTACCATGTTGGAGAGAGAAGAATGATGATAAAAGCTTGGTGGTAATAAGAAGCATTGAGAGGCCAACTGAGGAGAAGAGCTATTTCATTTGTATCAGAAATGAGAAGGAATTTAGAGATGCAAAAGTTCTGCCTGATTAAGGTCCCCACATAGTGAAGTTTATAACGTATTTGTCACTACAACATACACAAGTGGGAAATTTTCTGACATGCTTCCTGCATATGAGACTTTCTGAGATAATTCTGAGACCAAGCCAAGATAAGAAAATGTAAAACTGTCAAATATTAAAGCTAATGTTCAATAAGCATAAAACCTTCCAAATACCTGCAAGCATTCCTCCAAAGATGCACAACCCATCTATGTGCTGCAGGAGTTCTCTTTCCTCTCTTCATGTAAGGTGATTCTTCTTTAGTTTTGAGTCTGAATCAGTGTTCTGGTTTTAGTAGTATATCTATGCACTTGCCAGAACTACTTTCTTATCCCTTGCTGTGAGATAGCACCAGGAAAAAGAGCAAAACAGGCCCAAAACTTCAGAATAACTAAGAAAACCTTTATTGACAAATAAACTGGTTTATAGAAATCAGAATGAAACCTTTAAATCACTTTTCTTCCCCCTTAACACTCTTTTTTCCTTTCCCACTAACACAACAATGTAGAGGACAAAACTCAAAGATATCTCACTCTTAAAACAATCTTTCAATCCACTCAAGAGGAGGAGCTTCTCATTAGCAAAACCATGGAGACTCCACTAGAAAGACTTAGTTTCTCGTCTTTCCTGGGGTGCAATCTCTACAAGTGCATCCGCCCAGAGGAAAATCTGTACTTGCAAAAAGCCTTCCCATCTCACAGCTCTCTCAAAGCTGCGCTCCTGGGCCACATCAAATGCATGGGGTATTATATTTTAAGGATGAATGTTCAAATGCAAAAATTCAACATCATCTGCCCATTTTCATCTCTAGGAACAAGGATGCCACCCCCCTCCGTCAGGCCAATGGGGGTTTTACTACTTCAT
>VWZN01011093.1:177688-195261 GCA_013396955.1 Regulus satrapa
CCATTCCTTACCCTTGCTCAGTAATGTTCAATAGAAGTAGCATTTTTAGTCCTAGGCCTTCTCAGGAATACAAAGAGAAACAGAACTCAGCTCGGCTAGCGTGAGCCCTCCTGCCACTCCATGCCAGAGCTCGGGGCCTCCTGCCACTCCACGCCGGAGCTTGGGGTCTCCTGCCGCTCCGTGCCCGTGCGGAGCAGCTCAGAGCTTCTCGGCCATGCCGGGGCCCCGGGCCCTCTTGGCCATGTGAGCTCGGCTCGAGGTGTGCAAGGGAAAAAGACTCAGCCGGGCCAGGCCGGGCTCAGCCCCCCCGGCCATGCGGCGGGGTCCAGCCCAGCCCGGGTGCGGCAGAGCTGGGATGTTACCTCGATCTTCGCTGGAAGGAAAGAGAGCCTCCTTTCTGGGTTCTCAATTTTTAAAAAATGTGTATGCACAGAGGCGTACACTTTTCTGATTGGTCAATTACTTCTGTGGGCTAGGTTCTAACTGAAACCAGCACAATCAGAGAAAAAGATTCTAAAGGATTTTACGTGACTTTCTTGCCACAAAACTCTGAATTGATAATCAACATAGATATGACCTGATGAGAAGGAACTGGATAATGATCACTGACCTTGTTTTTTTTGATGAGGTGAAACATGGCACAAATTTTAGGGAGGAAAAACCTGGAGGAGAAAGAGGTGCTAATTTTATAGAGAAATACTGCAGTCTTCAAACTCACGCATTGTCCACCAGACTTGCTGGATGTGAAAAGATGCAAGAGATGCAGCAATAAAACTATCCAACTTCACCAATCTCTTTAATGTAGAAGAGTTACTAATGAATCTTCAAGTAGAATATCTGAGCAGCTGTTACACTTCACCAACTGCTGCTTTCACTTGTAATTGTATTTCATACTGCCAAACCGCATTGTGGCATGTTGGCATGAGGAACATTAGTTTCAGATCCACTGTAACCTAGGTCATGGGAAATATCTAAAACTTTTGACATTTCAAACTTTTGAAGTGCTGTGATCCACCAGGATGTGTTGGCATAAGAAAAAAATTATGTATGTAGGAGGTCACTACTGACATCACTTTTCTTCATTTTCCTTGGCCTGTTGACCTACATTCAGTTCTGAAACACTCTCCTCATACTCCTTTCTTACTACTGCATGTTTCTCTTGATTTCTTTAAAAAGTGCATTAAAACAAATGTAGTTTAATTTCCAAATGTTATTGTAAAGAACTGTGCCTGTCTAAATTTACCTCTTCACAGTCAGCTTCTCTTCTGCCATCCATCCCATACAAGTGCAGTGTTATCCCATTGTCCCAGTTTGCTCCCAATTTGGAACAAGCTATGAGCTTGCTCATGAGTGCTATTTCTCTTGTGAAGTTAGTGGACTGGAGTGGAAATTGACTCAGTACATTGATAGAAGTGGAATGGAAAAGAAGAAATTAGTGAATAACAATTGCTAAGGTGCCCAACTGATCTAAGTACATTTCATAGTTGAAGAGCCTTGAGCTAGGTATGGACCAGAATCCCAATTGTGAATAAACTGGAATTGCAGGAAAGCTCAAATCAGTACTTTGCTATCTGCTCTTTTCTAGAAATGCATTGAATCCACTCAATAAAATAACAAATGCATATAAAGCAACTGCAGTTTCTGTCATGGGACAATAAGAAACTGAATTTTTCTAAGGATCCTCTTACCTGGTAGTTAATGGGGAGTACATGAGATATGCACAAAGCATTTTATTAAGTCTTTTTTTATTTGCTTTTACCAAGCAAACTTTTATGAAGTCCAGCCTGGATGAACAGAAACTGTTTGGAAACAGCTGGTTGTTAGTGAGCCAAACTAAACCTGGACACGGTATGATGTGACTATATTTTTGCTGAAACCTCACCAGGATGCTATGTCAGACAAATGTGTTCCTACAGTACAGGTGGCAGGAAAGGCTTGGCCATATGGAGAAGCATTGCTGTTGCTGTCACTGCCAAAAGCTGTACTAGATGCCCCACAAAACAAAAAGAGGATTTACTGCAGTCGAAGGTGCTTGTTAACTCTGTTGGTCACAAGAAAATGAAAGCAAAAATGTTTTCCTTCATTAGAAAAGGCAGAAAGAGTGATGCTAGCTAAACAGCTGTCAGAATTAAGTGAATTATGCAGTTATGTAGGAAAGGAGCCATAGGGAGGCCTTATCAGTATTGCAGCCAAGATAAAGCAAGTATTTGCCACTCTGTCCTCTCTATCTTCTCTGAGGATATCAGCAGTGAAATCATGCCTATTGTCACTCTTACCATGAGTTATGCGATTCTTTCACTTTTGAACTGGGCTCTGGCCTGTGATGCCCTCTGTGTCACTCACCGTTATGCAGTAACTGAGTGAATTTGTATCTGCAGACACAGCAGTGAAGACAGTGACCTGCCAGCTTTTCAATTCTACCCCCAATCAAAGAGGGATTTATTTCCTGATAGGAGTGTAAAATTTAGAGAAAATGAGTTTAAGGCTTCAGATAGTTGCTGGGCATCATTCTGTCTAAACTTAACCACAAACCAAAGACAGCCCAGATAGGCAGAGACACCTCAGATATCCCTCATACGATACCACTGCACAGCAGTTAACTTTCATCAGAGGGAGAAAGACCATTTTTAAACCTTTCAGAACACGTGGAGGAACTTTTCTGCTCAGACAAAGCTGTCTAGGGAGCTGAAGCAAAGTTGGGATAATCCTCCTCAGAGCCCTTGACTCTGCCGTTTCCTCATGCCCACACTGGTGCCCTGAGGGGAGGTGGCTTGCCACAAGCAGGCAAGAATGCCACACAGCCTCTTCCATGTACCTGTGGGGAGTTCTCAGACTGACAGATGTAACCAGATTATTGCTTAGGCCATGACTGTGTTGGCTTAGCCCAAGTCAGCTGCACTTCTTCCAAAGAAATATGTTTGCTCGTGACTTACTGGCTGTGGCATCTTGAGAGGTCATCTAGACTGAACCCACTACACCTAACCTACCCTTGAAAGGCATTAGTGCAGCCTATTCTTCAGAGCCACCAGAAGTAAAGATTTCACATCCCCTTCAGCAATTGATTTCTCTGCTAACCTCTCTCCACTGTTTCCCTAAGGTATTTTAAAGTGCTTAATCTAAATCCTTAAGCCAATAATAGCCACATGGACAGAATCCAAAAATAGCACTGACAATGGGTGTTAAGACCAGTTCAGTAACCTTAAGCTCCAGATTGTCTGCATACAGCTGTTTGGTGGTCACACCAGACTGGGCTGGCACCAAGCAGCAACCTGTAGGCAAAGTTATTCCATGGCTTTCCAGAGGAAATACAGCTTCTCATTACTCCTATGTCTGCCTAGAAATTTTTTGGGTAAGAGCGCAGACAGAAAAACTTATTCCCTACAGCAATCCCCACAGGAAGTTCGGGATTGTGTTGCAGCCTGAGGCAATGATATACGGATGTCTTGGGCATGCTCTGGGGCCTGCACCAAACGGCAGGAGGAAAAGACGTTTTTTGCCAGGAAGGCTTCCTGCTTTGAGTGGAATAGTCCTGAGGTGGGAATATTGCTTCTGAATTAATTCCCGTAGAGCTTATTAGCATGTCTCCACAAGGCATTGTGTATGACCATATGGATGGAGAGGTTTAGCCATGTCAGTGTTTTCTGAATCAGCAGCGAGCCCAGTGGTTTAATGTTAGGAAACTAATTTCCTTGCTAGACATAAACACAATCCAAATCTGGTTAGAATTAACTAGCTGAAGTCTGAGCTCTTTTCCTCACCTCCATGGCATTTTTCTTTATTTCCCATAGAATGGCTCAAGTGCAGTTCCTCTCCCAAGCATTTCTAGGCTGGCAGTCATGCAAGAGACTTTCCAGTGCTTTTCAAAGTTTCCCTTTTCCATCTGTTTGGGAATGTACGGAAAACAGACTGCCTCAAAATAGACTTCTTCTTTCCACTCTGACCAAAACCACTACCTGTTAGGAAGATGGAATTTCCCCCACCCAGCCTAAGAATGGCTTTCTGAGAACTCTGCTTTTTCGGTGATTTGGATTCAGCTGGGCTAAAGCACAGCACAGGGACAATATTTAATTCTTCCTTGCTATTTTCTCTAGCTTTGATTCACTGCAATGTAATTTTGGAAGCTTAATCTAGTTTCATCAGCCATGACTGGAGCTGGAAAACAGGGCAAGTTATCAGAAGATACAGCAGGGAGATAACTAAAGGAAATTTCATTTGGCACAAATTATCAGGAAATCCTCCAAAATCAAGCCGTCAAGGAAATGATGGAAGTACATGATTTCACTAAAAATGAACCCACACGTATACCACAACATACACAAACATAAATACGTTACCCCTTTCCATCCTCTGGAAGTGAGTTTGCTTTTTTTCTGGGGCTACCACAAATATTTTAATGTATCCTGGCTCCAGTCCAAACCTCTGCAATTGCTGGAAGCCATTTTATATCATCCCTATCATAAGTCTCACTGTCACAGCAGTTTGTGCTTTGATTTTCACAGAACCAAACTCAGCTGTCTAGGGCAGTTCAGGTTCTGCACCCAGGTCTAATTGCAGCAGCTGGAACATCTGCCCCAAAAAGGTCTTTATCATTTGCTAACTGTGCCATGGAAGACCCAGCAGCTGCCTCTGGAGGAGGGCTTTTCTCCCCAGGAGCAGTTTGTACTGTAGCTTCTGCAGCTAAAGCAGAGGCAGCTCACGCCTGGGGACCAAAAGCAGCATCACTTGGGGAAGTCGGGGTGTAAGGTGGCAATTACCAGTAAAAAATCTGCAACAGGACTGCCTGTGGGCATTGAAGCTTCCTAATGTTTTTCCAGCCCTTAGAGAGCTGAGTGCCCCAGCTCTCCCCACAGAACCCAAGGTCACCTTGCAGGTGTTTGGTGGGGATCAGGCCCCACAGTCTGTGAATCCATCTCCAGTTTGTCTGGAGGTGTATAACTTCTGGCACACCTCAGCGACCCTAATTGTTGTCACTATTAGAGCACAAGGACAAATTGCTGACAAAGAGGGCTGCATAAAAATGCACTTGGGTGCAATAGCTGTGGAAGTGTTTCAAACAGCTTCCTATTGTACCTTTCCAAGAGAGAGGCAAGCACGTGTGCTTTATAATTGTGCAACCATATCGTTGAATATGGATAGCACTTATGAGTGCTGTGTAACGTGTTGACAACTCTGCACACATAAATATGTATTGTTTTTCAGGCACAACCTAGGCAAAGGAAAAAAACCCGACTTTTTATTTTAGTTTCTTCTGCAATGTCTGAGCTGACTGCTACAAGTTTCCTTTATAAAGGAAAGTGGGAGTCCTAATGACTTAACAAGCAATTCAAGACAAAGCACCTCAGATCTGTAAGTTCAGGTCCCTAAAAAAATTCTATCTATGGCTCAGATCCTATCAATTATTCCTTTTTATTATCATTATTATTATTTTTATCTTTTTCTACAACTATTAGCTCTTGAATTTTCTAGTTTTTTCTCTACCTCTTTTGGGTGACTTTTCAAAATTCAGATCATTCCACAGCAAAAGCTTTAACCATCCTTTATATCAAGATTCCTCTTTCTTTTTGACATCAAGACTTTTCTCTTTGATAACTTCAAATGTTTCTCCCTCTCTGCAGTGAGTACTTAATTCTCACCAATGGTTTTGCTTTTCTGTCAAACAGCAGTAACACCCTGAATGTTTTTAATCTCTTTTGGCCATTGAGTGTTTCTTTGCCTTTTTTTTTTTTTTTTTTAAGTTTCTATTGTATTTGTGTAAAAACCATCACTATTTGTTAAACATTTTTGTGGGGGTTTTTGTTTTGCCTAATTATGTTAAAATAGTCTTGCATTTTAAACTCAATTAAAGCTTTCTTTATGTGTTAGCAGAGCTGCACAACAGAGGTTTTCATCCCGTGCACTGCTTTCACTGACTGTGAAACAAATAAAAGCCAAGCTTTTGCATTTCATAACCTTGAAGTTCCCTGAGTAGTTTCACCTCCAGGGCTGGGTAACTGAATGTTTTCAAGCAGCTTAGAAAGAAAAATTGGGGGGAGGGAGGGAGAAGGCAGCAGTAAACAAGAATATGATTTCAGATTTTCATGATTTAGGTTAAATTGAATAGCAGCAGAAGTAGAGAAAAAGAGAGACTGTGTATACATGACGGTATGGTTTTATAATTTAAAATACATACTGTATTCGACTTTAAACAAAAAAGGGCTAATGTGTTTCTCATAACATCCCACATTTTTTATAACTTTTCACCCCATAAGAGCACAAATGATATTTGAGTGCTGACAGGCTGGAGGGAACATGCAAGACCACGTTGTCTGTTGCTGGGGCATAGCTGCAGATGTGGTATGTGGCAACTGTGCTCATAGTTCTCTCCTTTGCTACACAACACTTTCAGGACAGACCTCGGAGCTTTACTGGAAAAGCAAATGCACTAGAATGGAGGTAGTGACTCATAGGTGGTTATGAGCTGTGCAGCACTGCTAGGATCATGGGGCAGGAAGAATGTAATTGCTTGCACTAAATCATCACTGCCCCCTCTACACACCCAGGGCATTTTTATTACCACAAGTGATCAAACCTCCCTTGTTTTCCAAATATTCGGAGTCCTCTAAGTTCATTGACTTTTCTCACTGCCCTGATTCACTTGTTCTATCAGTACCATGTCAAAAAGGTCTATCCCATCTAGAATTACCAGTACTGCTTTCTCTACTGGGCAAGTTTACCTTAAAGGCTGTTTCTTCAACAGCTGACCTTGTCTGACCTTGGCTAGCTTGCGCTGGGATAGAATTGAGGAAAAGTGCACAGAGAAGTCAGTAAGAAACAGCTTTTCAGAAAAAAGTTTGGAGCTTTTACACCCACTATACAAAAACTCCAGCCCAGACATACAGAAACCCTTGATTTGATATGAGACACATTTCTGCATTTCTAGAAGGAAGGCTGGGGATAAAAAAAAAAAAAAAAAAAAAAAAAAAAAAAAAAAAAAAAAAAAATTTAAAACATNTTTAGAAGAAAAAAGGGGGAAAAAAAAAAAAAAAAAAAAAAAAAAAAAAAAAAATTAAAAAAATTTTAAACCCCAGACTTTATTATATATTGAAGCCATGATTTTCTTTAAATATACCATGTGTTAGATGTTTCATGAAATATAGGTAATCCTGGTGGACAACAGCTGTGAGATACTGCATCCAAGGCTTGAACAAACTCATAACATGGCTGTAATATTCATTGTCTGTGTTATACAAAACCTCTTGACACTCATCTTTTGAAATAATTCCTTTAGATTACAAATCAATTTGTTAATGGATGTCTCCATATATTGAAGTTGGTTGAGTATGGGTCCATATTACTAATACTGAGTCTACAAAAAGCACCTTTTCTTCCCCCTTTTATACTATGTTCCTATAGCACAGTGGAGTTACTTGCATGTAATCTGCAAAATATCAATTTGCAAGCAGAAACTTGAAACTGCACAAGGGTGTGGACCTATATCTATGATTATTTAAAAAAACTTACTCTTCAAAAAGCTTGAGAAGCAAGTGTATACACTAGTAGGGCAAACTAGTAGTTCCTCATCTACTACAGTTTCAGATAAACACACTGGAATCCACTGGCCAGTGTAAAGTACCCTGTGTAGTCCAGAGTGCTTGCCTTATTTTTCTCTAGGACTTTTATGCACATGAACAAACATGATTGTATTAATTTACAGCTCTGGAACAAGAAGGCACTCTGAGGTTTACAAGATTTGCCTGGTGTGCTGTGGTGGCCAGTCTCCTCTTTTCTTCATGGGTTCAGCACACCAAGACACTGAGAGACACAAGGAATAGATTTCATAGTTGGAAATTCTGTGTGAAAATATGGCTTCTCATTTAACAGACCTGGTAATGATATCTGCTCACAGGTAGGATGGGCCAATCTCCTTCACCAAAGACATCACAATTGTCTTCCTTTTTTGAGTGCCATAGACCATGACTTTTGAAAGGAATAAGAATGAGATTTGGGGACCAGTTTTATTTTCACTATGACCTTGAGGCAGAAATTGTGAATGCAGATAAGGTTAAAAGATAGCATAGAAGAAGTTGAAGAATTTGGTGGTCTGGCAGAAGGAAACAGGGTGTCATTTAGAGTGCAAAAAGTATCAGAGAAAAAAAAATTACATGGGAGTTTTTTTGTTATAATTTACATGGGAAGAAAAACTCCTGTGCACTAAAGGTTAACTGTTCACAGTTACTGTGAGTATGTGATGTGATTTCTGATGAGGAAGTGAAAGGTATCAAACACATTGCATCTGATTTACATGAATATGAATCTACCAAGAATTAGAACATATATATTTTTAGTATGATAGGACTTGTAAAGACCAGTCTGTGGGAAGAACCAAGCTGGTATGTTCTGGATCAATTTGTGAAGTACTTTATATAATGCCCCCATCCATTACTTCAAGAAATTAGTTCAGTAAGGAAAAAGACCCTTTCCACACCTTTTTTCTTTAATGGTACTGCCCTCATCTTTGATCAGAGTTCTTGGCTACATTCCTACTTTGTTGATTAGCTGGGATGTCCTTTTGAAAAAACAAATGGAATTTTATTATACCAGCTGTGGCAAAACTAGCATTTCTGCAGAAGTAGCTGCACAATATTCACAGCTGGGATGGACTTTGTAATCATTGGCATGGGGTCTAGTTGGAGCCCTGTAACTATAGAGGTGTCCTCCAAGGTTCAATAGTGTGTGGAGTATTTAAGTTATTCATCAATGATGAGAAGCCACAGAGTGCATGCTCAGTAAGTTTGCTAACGACACGAAGCTGGGAGGAGTGGGTGATAGCCCCGAGGGCTGTGCAGTCTTTCAGAAGGATCTTGGTGGGCTGGAGAGAGGAGCAGAGAGGAACTGTCTGGACTTTAGCAAAGGGAAATTCAGGATCCTGCCCCTGAGCAAGAATAACCCCAGGCACCAGCACAGGCTGGGGGCTGACCTGCTGGGAAGCAGCTCTGCAGAGAAGGACCTGGGGGTCCACAAGCTGTCCATGAGCCAGCAGTGGGTCCTGGTGGCCAAGAAGACCAATGGAATCCTGGGCTGCTTTAGGAAGAGGACTGCCAGCAGGTTGAGAGAGGTGATCTTGCCCCTCTGCTCAGCCCTGGTGAGGCCTCATCTGGAGAGTTGTGTCCAGTTCTGGGCTCCTCAGGACAGGGACCAGCTGCAGTGGGTCCAGTGGAGGGTAGTGAAGATGACGAGGGGACTGGAACACCTCTCTGACAAGGAAAGGCTGAGGGAACTCAACATGCTTAGGCTCAAGAAAAGACAGCTGAGAGAAAACCTCATCAATTTCTATGAGTACCTGAAGGGAAAGTGCCAAGAGGATGTTTCCATGCTCTTCTTGGTAGTGCCAAGCAAAAGGAAAAGAGGCAACAGNGACTGCCAGCAGGTTGAGAGAGGTGATCTTGCCCCTCTGCTCAGCCCTGGTGAGGCCTCATCTGGAGAGTTGTGCCCAGTTCTGGGCTCCTCAGGACAGGGACCAGCTGCAGTGGGTCCAGTGGAGGGTAGTGAAGATGACGAGGGGACTGGAACACCTCTCTGACAAGGAAAGGCTGAGGGAACTCAACATGCTTAGGCTCAAGAAAAGACAGCTGAGAGAAAACCTCATCAATTTCTATGAGTACCTGAAGGGAAAGTGCCAAGAGGATGTTTCCATGCTCTTCTTGGTAGTGCCAAGCAAAAGGAAAAGAGGCAACAGGCAGAAAATAATGCAAAGGGAGTTCCAACAGAATGTGAGGAAGAACTTTTTACTGTGTGTGTGACTGAGCACTGGAATAGTTTGTCCAGAGAGGTTGTGGAGTCTTCCTCACTGGAGGTACTGAAGAACTATCTGGACACAATCCTGTGCCGTGTGCTTTAGAATGACTCCATTTAAGCAGGGATGTTGGACCAGAT
The DNA here is from genome assembly GCA_013396955.1 of Regulus satrapa. NCBI lineage: Eukaryota > Metazoa > Chordata > Aves > Passeriformes > Regulidae > Regulus > Regulus satrapa. The sequence continues at coordinate 187,601 of VWZN01011093.1, forward strand.
GACCCATTGTGGTCCCTTCCAACCCAACCCATCCTGCAATTCTCTGTCTTTGTGATTCTGTGATGTGGCAGTCTGGTGCCCTGTGTCCAGACCACTCAACCCCACAGGCTGCTCTGGCTGGCCCTCTTCCTTGCAGTGCATGCAGCTCTCTCCACTGCCCTGCCCCCAGCCAAGCATAGCCCAGCAGGAAGGCTCTTGGCTGTGAGAAACTCAGGCTGCTCTGTCACAAGCCTTCATCTCCAGTACTGATTTTCTAACATAACTGGGATATGAGAGCAAGCTTCAGAGGCAAACGGCAAATATAGTGTGAAATATTCTTCCTATATTAAACCCAGAGAGCCTGCCCTAAAACCAATGTCCAGCATGTATATGCTGAAGCAAGAAGAAAAAGGAAGGCCCTATCAGTAAGCCATAGTTCTATAAAATGCTGTGATACAGCAGCAATGACCTAAGAATTAAGGCAAACTAAATAAATAGCTGTCCTTGAATAGTAGGTATTATGCCTGACATGTTAAATGCAAAGCACAGTGGTACCCCTGTAAAGGTATAAGTAGGAAGGATGATTATTATCTTTAAACCATTTAATCTGTATTTAGTGAACAATGATTACAAAGGCTGCCCATTCAGTAATGAGACTCAAACTCCCTTAGTTAATTGACATATAGCAGATAACATTGAAAGAGATCTTCAGTTCAATGCCACTTTATGCTATAGTTGTAGTAAGTTAAATAAAGTTTTCTTTGACCATTCATATGCAGAAAAAGATTAGTTTGTTTGAGTTTGCTTGTAAATTTTCATTGGAGAGGAACTGGGCTCACAGGGTTTTTGGAAGTTATGGAGTTTTTTAAGGCACATGCCTGTAAACCTTTACATCATGAAGTACTATGGTGTTGCAGTCTCATAGTAGTTCCCTGGCAGAAAAAAAACCCCCAATCTTGACATATTTTAGTTCTAGCAGGAAGTACATTAAGGAGAATGAATTCTCACTTTCTAGGAGTACATTGCATGTAGCAGGAATAAAAAAACAGCCAAAAAAGAGGAAAGAATAATGCAAGAGTTTCTTATGTAAACTCTGCTTATTTGCAGGCTGTATATGATTAGTTTTTCTCTTCCTGCATATGTGAATGATGAATTTAACATGCATAAAAGCAAAGGTGATTGCGAGTACTCCATGCCAATGGCTATTACTCACGTGCAGATGGCAGCTGCAAGATACAGAGGTGATAATATTGTCTTGGTTTTTCCAACTTCAACTCCACTCACTCTCCTGTGCCAGGTGATATTAATATTGTCTTGGTTTTCCCAACTTCAACTCCACTCACTCTCCTGTGCCTACAGTAGACAAACTGGAATTTATTAAATGATCCTGAGCTCTCTGAAGGAAAGCTATGAACTTAGTGGAGTATGAAGTGGTACCAGAGACATTTTCTTTTGACATCACTGTAAAACTACAGTCTGATTTAGCAAAATAGCTCTTTTTTTTTTAAAAAAAAAAAACCAAATACAACTGTTGTCCTGCTCATCCTGTGGAATGATTGCCCAGAGATGCTATTTACCCCAAGCAGGCTGTGTCCTGGGAGTAGCCTAGTCCCAGCAGTTGATGTGACTCTGGACCCAATGATGAAGCCCAAAGAGTGACTTAGGCCCACTGCTGTGCCTGTTGTTTAGTGTCCTGAGGGCACATGGGATGAAAATATAGAGGCTGTTTAATGGAGCTGGATGAAACCTTCAGCTGTCTGAGAAGCAGGGAAGGAGGTCCATATATCAAAAAGCAGGCTTGGGACAGACTAAAAGGGAAAAGTATACAAGTGAGTCTGCACCCATATGAAGCAAACTCATGATACTGCATTCTTGGACTTGCTTTCTTTTTAGCAAATACCTGTGAAGCTCTCTGGCACCCCTATACTTCACTTTTCTGTCCCAGACCATCCTCACAATGGGACAGCACCCTACTGCTCCCAGGCAATTCACTAGTTCCACAGATGGAGGCTAGTGTAGGAATATTGCTCTGTTAATATGGTACCAGTGATGGAAATTCATTTCATCTCCTCCCCTCACCTCTCTTCTCTAAAATACTGTACACTGAAAATAAATTAAATTAAAAGGAACATGAAGACCGAGAAAAATCAATTACTCCAGATTAGTAAATATGGTTCTGAAGGTACTTAAACCTTAGATCAGCCTCTTTCAGTGCATGCTTTCCAAAGATATTTTCACTTATGTGTCATGACAAGGAATCTAAAACTGCCACCTTAGCAGCAAAAAAGGGCTTAGTGAAGCCACAGTCATCGTTACATTCTTGCTGACAGTGAACCATTTCATTCAGCCGGCTGAAATCCTCAAATTCTGTAAAAGGAAATTTCTTGCGCTTCACATGAGGGAAAAATGTCAGGATGTTGTCATTTCAGGGACAAAATTTTAACAGAGAGAGCTGCATCAAATTTGTCTAAAATCCTCTTGTTCTGGTCCTTAGTCCTTCCCAGAAACTAAACCCAAATATAACCTTTCCGCCCCTTCCTGAGGTTTAAAATTATTGTTAGCATTTTTAGCATACATTTTCAATTCCTTCCTGTTTCCAGAAAAGCAGGCAGAGTTAATTAATTTCTCCACGTCCTGTGGAAAAAACTGTCAGAGATTAAGTCTTGTGTCTCATATTGTCTGAAATTACAGGTGCTCAGTGATCTCAGCCTCATGTGCCAAATGCTATGAAGACACAACAGAGACTGCTAAGGAGAGCTCATCTCCACCTCACGAGCTGTGATTCCTTACTAACAAGATACTATAAAAGGACTTCTAATATAAATAATGCATCATCCTAAACTGAAATATAATCAGCAGAAATTAATTTGAATATTAACGCATGAGACGTGTATGTTCATTTCTATTAGCTATCTACAACTCTCCCATTTTGTTGAGATCTCTGGCCCATACATTCCCCTGCAGCACAGAATGGGAGGGGCATCAGGGATGGATTACTGTGGTCAGACTAGTCTTAATCACAATAAATACACGAACCCTGAGGAGTTATACCGGAGAGCATTGAATTTAGATACTCTCCTCCATCCCCTCCCTCAGCATCTGCGCTGTTTACACACAGTTTCTGTCTATGACAAAACCCCTTCCCAGCTGGAAGGATTCATCCAGCTCACCACCACTACAAAAGAAATATGGGGGTCACTTTGTGTGATATTGGCTGAATGAATGATGGGTCCCAACATGTTTATATGACTGTCCTTATGCAAGAAAAAACCCTCCCTATGCTGCTGAAAGGCAGCTCCTCCTGGGAGCCTGACTTTCATTTTTAGAGGACATTATTCTAGCTGCAACTGAATTAGTATAAAAGCTAAGGAGAGAATACAACAAAAAAACTGAAAATAAAAACCCTGCTTTTAATATGGGTTTATGAATATCTCCTTCAAAGGTTTGTACAGCAACAGCCTTGAGTGAAAAAATCACCATGCTAGACATTTTGTGTAAACTGCCCAATCTGTTGCTCTAACATTCCTCACACAATCATAAAGCCTATTACCTCCCCAAGGCCATAACTGTGATGCGGCTGGACAGAATATCCTGAACAATGAAACGAAAACCCTACAATAAAAAACAAAGCTGGGGTCTGGGATTCATGGCAATATATCTGGAGCAGAGTCATTCAACCTGTGGTTGTAATTATTCTCTGAAGAAGCAGCAAAAACTCAGTCATTCAGAGGAAAAGTATTACAGAGCCCTAGCATTGCTATAAAAAGACCCAAACAGTATTGCCTGTGATACATAAAAATATCTACTTGTATAAAAAAAAAGGTTACCCCATCACTGTAGATTGATTATGTAAAAACAGCTATCACCGCTGCTGGCTAAAAGCAGAAATAATACTCAGCTCCTGAAAGAAAAGGATTTGCTTTGTTAAGTTTAACATGCTACTTGGAGAGATACTTCCAATTGATGCTGAATAAGATGAGAGCACAAATTTCACTTAATTTGATGCTAGAGGTAAACCTAAGATGGGGCTTAGAGCCTGAGTCAATATTCTTCCTCTGTCTTTCCAGTCTTCCTAAATCAGCAAAGACAGGGACTATCAAGAACATATGGGATGCCAAACAGGACATAATCAGCAGAACATGGACATTCTGAGCATACAAGGCAGATGATCATGCAGAAAGATGTTGATGTCCTTATGCCTATTCATTTATCTACTTGAATCAAAGGAATGGAGGAGGAGGGGGAATGGGTATTAGTAAGCAGGGAGGGAGTCTAGGCATGATTAACAATAGGTGTGAGACAGGAAGAACTAGATTAAACTGATCCATATGCAAATGATCTGAGTCTGATTGAATCAAACCATGCACAGTTTAATGGCTATGGTAAGATGCCTCTATCTCTGCTTGGATGTGTTCTGAAAAGAAGGACTGCTCTAAGATAAAACAGTTTAATAAGAAGGGTTTTCATTACAGGGTCGATCTGCATTTGCATTTTTCTCTCTGAGCAACACAGCTTTCCTCAATGTCTATTCCTTTTCAAGAGATTAGTCTGGTACGTATTGTTGACACACACCTTAGGGCATTGCATACTTAACATGTGCATGAGTTTTAAATTTAGTCCTTCATGACCTAGGTAAAACATCTCAGAATGAAGACTAAGCAGAAAAGCTCAGGTTTTTTGTTTTGTTTTGTTTTGTTTCGTTTTTGTTTTGTTTTGTTTTTTTTTGCTTATCTACCAAGCTTTATTTGCCCTTATGTTATTTTGAAGCTTTGTAAAATCTTTTCAGTATTCAGACACTGATACAGAGAGTGAACATAGCTTGGATACTTACAGCATCATGGGTTAGACTCAGAATGACATCATGGCTGCGGCAGGGTGATAACTCCAGCTTCTGAGAAGTGAATCTGATTCTGTAGTACTGTAGCTGAGGTCTAGCCCTCTCTTTCTAAACTATGTGTTGGTTTCTTCCAAGTGGCTGCCTTTGAACACTGAACAAGGTAGCTAGGCACTGCCTCAGCCTCACCTGTTGTGTGCTCTGCTTACTGTTACAGGTGCAAGTGAAATAAGACAGAGGCAACCTTCTCCTTGTGCAAGTAAGACAGTGAAATTTCCAGGGCTCTCAGGCTGATCATAGGCAAGACAGCTAACAGATGCCTGTGCTCAGACTCCAGCATAAGTGGCATGTAGAAAGTGCTGGTATTCTCATTCAGCTATGATTAAAACTGTGGTTAGTAAAAGCCCTGAATAAGATTATACCTTATTTTTACTCTAAGGTATAGTAAGCAGCCCTAGTTCCTCCAACTCCAACAGGCTGGGACATTTTTTAGTGGCTGTCTATGAACACAGTGACCTTCCTCACTCAGGGCAAAGTTTTCCAGTCTAAGTACTGTGTTTTTTCTAAAGCCTGTATACACAGTAATGTGTGTTCACATACTACATATTGCAGAAAGAAAGTGCTTCAATCTCAAACTGCTGATGCTGCATAGCTACTCTCCAGCTAATACAATAAATAAATACCAGTGGTCATCCAAATGCCTTCATGAAGAAGTCACTTTTCACAGCAACTTTATTTTGTACAATGAGGATCTCTTTAACTCGTTAAGAGTCTACCTACTCAACCTCAGCTTCAACTGATCAACTTTATCATTATACCTTGAAGATGAGAAATTTCAATAGAAACAAGGCACTTATAGAAAAAACTTTCCATGTATTTTAACAGAAACAATCACAGGCTTAAATGGTTTGCAGATTTGGAATCCAAACCTCTTATTGCATATCCCATCATTATTAACAACATTTTTTCTTTTCCATCTCTAGGCTGCTTAATGACTTTAGAAATGTCTGTTTTTTCCTTTAAATACAATGTATGCTTGCATCATATATTTAAATTACTTTGATTTGAGTTCCACTTTTATATTTTTAGCTTTCTTGACTCTATGCTGATGTGTCTGCAGCTTTGCATTTCATCATTAATTCTGACTCAGCAGCTACCAAGTCCTTTCTTATCTTAGATTATAGTTTTTCCCTGTATATATTCCTTTACAGTAAATACTACAGCCATACCATCTTTTCTCACAGACTATGGGTCCCACAGCAATAGAAGGCAGAATCTTGTTAATCCAGTCATATAACACAGCAGTACCAACAGTTAGAAGAATCCTACTTCTGTCCTAGTTTACTATTATTTATTATCATCCAAGGTATCACAATGCTGATGGTTCAGGGGCAGTCAGGGTAACAGGACAACTCAGTTACTGATGGCAGAGAACTTACGTGACCCTGTGCCTTGTGAGGAGAGACACTCCCAGGGCTAGGTGTGAAGGAGGCAGTTTGGAAGCTGGCACATACTCCTTACCTCTTGGCATGGTCTAACACACAATAGAATCATAAAATCATTGAGGCTGGAATAGACCTAAAAGACTCAGTCCAACCATTAACGCAAATCCACCACTAAACCTTATTCCTAAGCACCACATATGCATGACTTTTAAATACCTCCAGGGATGGTGACTCCGCTTACTCTTCTGGGCAGCCTGTTCCAATGTTGACAACCCATTCCTTGAAGAAACTTTTCCCAACAGCCAATCTAAACCCACCCTGGGACAACTTGAGGCTACTTCCTCTTGTCTTTGTGACTTGGGAGAAGAGGCCAGCACCCATTTTGAAACAACCTCTTTTCAAGTAGTTAAAGAGAGTAACAAGATCTCCCTGAAGCCTTCTTTTCTCCAGGCTAAACAACCCAAGAGGGTTGGATACTAAACAAATACAGGACAAAAATTTACTGCTTTTCCGAAAATACTTATGATTGAAGTACAAGTGAATACTTACAGATGAGAGATGCAAAGGGTTAATGGGGAACATTTACTGAATTTAACTTAAGAGAGCTAACTGTACTGTGTGCTATCTGCCAATGTGCTAATAACAGCTGCATCGATAGACCTTGCTGTCAGGCTCCTGGGGGGGCAGTTCAGAGAATTCCTCTAATCATCCCTCAAAGGATCCTGTCTATCTTTATGGATTAAACAGAGAAATCAGACTGCTAACATGGTGAATTGAAGTTGGATGCTTAAAATTAAGTGATGTGAATGTTACCTTTCCTCCACTCCCACTTCCCACCTTCTACCTGATGATGGACACTGGCAGCAGTGTCAAAGGGCTGCTAAGCTGCATTTGAAGGGAAACATTTTTAAGGTCAAATATGAAGACAGAGAAGAATGCAATGTTGTTATTGTGGCAGGGAGTTTATGTGAAATCACAGAGATGGGTGTTGAGATGTGTAGTGAGTGGCTGATGGAGGCTGGCACCACCACAGCTATCCAAGGCATGATATGGAGTGGCTGTACATTTTTAGGCCTACATCTCAGGCACAGTTCCAATCCTCCTTTGGTTAGGTGCTGTCAGATCTCTCTTGGAAGTCTCTGCTCTTCTTGGGCTCAATCTGCATTGGTATTAAAACATGACTTCACACTGGCATCCTTTCTCAGGTGCCTGTTACAAGGAAAAAATCATCATCTTGCAGTGAATTGCTTGGGGTGAGATTCTGACTACTCTAAGTCTAGTTCACCTTTGATTTCGGTGACCTCAAGATCCAATTATTCAGTTCTAAATATTTTCATCTCTTACATAGGTGGGCACCCCTATTCTAGTGGTGGTCCTTCCCTTCCCTTCCCTTCCCTTCCCTT
>VWZN01011093.1:221510-241423 GCA_013396955.1 Regulus satrapa
TTTTTGTTTTTTGTTTTTTGTTTGTTTGGGTTTTTTTTGGGTGGGTTCTTCACCTTTCTCCGGGAGATTTGCTTGGCCTCTTTTGCTGCTCTTATGCACTTGTTCCTTCATGTTTTTCACATGTTATCTGTGCCAGTAAAAGTGCTGGATTTCGCAGAATGAAGACAGGCAAACAAGGTAATCACTGAGGCTTTTATCAGTCAGTTCCTCAAAATTAAACTGAGCAACATTTATCTAGGAAAACATAGCATTGCTCTGCCTGGCGAATTTCCATTACTCTTGCATAATGTGGATACATTTGGCATAGACATACCATGAGGTTCAAGTCTCGGGAAAGGATGCCAAGTAGTCACATCTGCTGGCTTGGGTGCCAGAGCAAACACTCCGCGTTGCCTGAGTCAGGGCTTATGCTTCTTTTGGAGTTCAGAAGAATAGTGGAGGGAAAATTGTCTGCGTAAAGGAATTTCAGCTGAATGTTTATATAGCTCTCAGATTTCTTTGTGCTGCTCTGAGGTCTCAGCACTGATTATCACCTAGATAACTGTTCCCCCAACACCAGGATGGCTCTTTCAAGATCAGTGAGACAATATGCTAGGAAAGCACTAGGCTGATAATTTAATGTGACTTTTATGAGACAAAGATGTGGAACTCTGTGCTGTATTGCTTGCAAGATCCCACCTATTTGTAAGTCGTGGTGCTTGCAAGTGATTACTCAGAAATCCAAAGAAGTTAAATTTCCTCATAGTCCCAAGAACTCTGCCCCAGTGGGAGGAAATGCTGGTAGATTGCTCTCATTTTCAATTGCCTTGTTAAACACTTCTATCACAAGGAAAAGCTACTTTTGTTTGTTTGTTTGTTTTGTTGGTTGGGTTTTGGTGGGGTTTTTTTGGTTTTTTGTTTTGTTTTGTTTTGTTTTGAACTGCTTCCTTGGGAACAAGAATTGGACACAACCAGTCACTTGTAAATTAAATCCCCCATTTGATTTCATAACTCTTGAGAAATGGCTTGTCTTACAGACAGTGGGGACTCACTCACATATGTCCTGACTTTTGTTAAATGCAAAAGTGTAATTAAACAATTCAGCATGGTAAACTTAGTGCAAACAGTTGGCATTGAGAAAGCAGCTGTTTTCCTTGCCAGCGGAAGTAAAAGATATACAGTGAGAGGGTTTAAAAGGTCGATACAGAACTTTTACATCTCCTACATCATCAGCAACAACAAAAAGGTGTGCAGGTTTAAGGCTGGGGAAGTTGTCACCGTTCAAAACTAAGTATGCAAGATTCCCACAACTATCTCAAGCTGCCTGTAAGAAATTACTTTTATTACTCAGTTAAGTTGTACTTCTGTAGGTCCTCTGAAAACAGAACCTGCTTCAGGTAGGAGAGATACCTGGTAGATATTACCCAGCATCACTTCACTACAGCAGGGCTACCTTAAGATGATAATTTTACAAGAATGAAATAGAGCATGCACCACATCACAAGCAGCAACATCATGCAGATCTTGAGGGGGAGATTCAAGGAACATTTGAGATGTATTCCCTTAGGAGGACTTCCCTAGAACATTTTGTGGATCTTAAGCTGCAGTTTTACTTCTTCAGACCTACTGCAACATTTCCTTTATCAATTAAAGGTACAGGTGTTCATGAAGCTTAAGTTTCAGAGCGACAAGTATACATTTTTTTTAAACAGCCTGAAATAGGTATGTCCAGGTGCTCCTGACAAAAATGGCTGATAGCCTTGGAACTGGAAATGAAAATGCCACCTGAGTCAGATATATCTAGCAACTTCTGTGAGAGCTGGATTTGACACTTGGAAAGCACATTTTGGCAGTGACACATGGGGTTTGTGTCTCATTCAAAAATAATTAATTCATTCAGATATTTGATGGCATACTAGAAGCAAGCATAGACTCCATCCATATGATTCATCATTTGCTGGAAGCAATATATGAAGATGTTATTCTTCACTTCAAAAGGAAAGTTCAGCCAGTGGCTTCTGTGGGATATACTTTATTATTACTCTCTTCAGCAGAGATCAGCACAGATCTGTGATAAAGAGAGGCATTTGACTGTTTAATTCAAGCTTTGTCTGAACTAAAAGAGAGGATAGACGTGGTCAGTGCTTAGAGGCAGATGCAGCCCAGTATTGGTGGGTGGGTAGAGGAACAGTGCAAGTCCTAATCGTGGTAATCTTGGCTGTGCTTGGAGCTTTAAGCAGAGCTAATGGAAGGCAAAGTTACTTTTCTGAATTCCTGTGCTAATTTCTCAGTAAGTAGATCTGTGGATGTTGTCAGGAGTCTACTCTCTTTGGCTGACTTATTCCAAATGTTATCTGGATCTGAAGCATTCAGCTTCCTTCTGAAGTTAAATACATGCTTTTTAATGCACTGCTGAAACCTGAATAAGCTGTTTAGAGAAAAGTTTGTATATTTTATCCTCAGTAGCCAAGTTAAATTTGCAGTGAGCTCAGACCAGGCTGCTCAGAGGTTCATCTGGTTGGGTCTTGAAAACTTCAAAGAAGGGAGGCTGCACAACCTCTTCACTTTCATGGAGAAAGGACACTTTCAATAGTTCAGTTTGCCACCATCAAAGGTAGAAGCTCCACACACCTTCAGCCAGGCTGCTCCCTCCTTTGGACAAATGTAGAGTTTCTTCTTCATTACTGAGACTGTGCATTGTCAAGATGCTTTGTCACAGGAAACAGATTCAGTAAAGCAGAGTAGAGGTACAAAGAGAACTGGGGGCTGTTTTAGCATCAAAATCCTAAATACTAAAGCTGGATACTATACCACTGAATGGTGGCACCACACCTATGGATACCTGAACCTAGCAGTCCCACTGCTGGTGTTATGATTTTAAAAGTCTCTAGATGTTAGCATGAGGTATTGAGGTCTGTGTTTAGAAACTTCATTCAAAAAATGTTCCACCTTTCCCATGACCTGCAGAAACTGTGCAAATCCCCATATTTGCAAATGATCTTTAAAACCAAAGTTTTGTTTAAATCCAGAAACAATGATGGTACTTTTGCATTCAGTGTGTTTTGTTTCACTAGATAGGATTTAGGCTGGTTATCAAATCCAGAATTGCTGCAAGTGGTCTGCCAGAGAAAAGCTTCTTATGGCAGGACTATTTTATGACATGGATAGTTGTGGAGAAAAGGCAAACACAATACACCTGCAAAGCTCCATTCTAAAAATAATCTTTCAGTAAGCTACATTATAAAAGAGTAGTCCTAAAAGCGGAAGTCCCCACATGGACAGTTCCTCAATTATTTCTCTGTATTAGCCTCCTGAGTATGAAATGCCATCATTACTGACCATAGGAAAGTGATATATAACTAAAATGAAGCCTGCAATGACTAAAGGTCTACACAAGATTGGAGAGTTTATTTGCGGAATTACTATGCAAATTTAACAATTAAATTTTCTTTCAGCTCCTAAGGGAATAAGGGGGGTTACTAAAGAGAAGGAATTTGACATGACTGAAAAAAAAAAAGAAAAAAGAGATGTAATTGTAAGGCGTTTTTGCAGTTGATCAGTTCTGCCCTGCACTGTAGGCATCACAGCACTAAGTAGGAGTTACTACAGAGATTTCCAGGAAGATTTGTACAAAGTAAGGGAAGTACAATGAGGAAATATAAAACCTCCATTGGGTAAGTCAATTTTTATTTGTTTGTCTGTTTGCGAAACTGAACTCTGAATTTATCTACAAGACCTCAAGTGAACTCCATACTCCTTGCTTCTATATTCAACCAACTCAAAATAACCAGATAACTTCAGAAAAGAAAGATAGAAAAAATAAGTCAACCAAGAAACAACAACTCTCTTTGGTTTGACTGATCTGAGCCTTTCTAAACTTGTTTATTTCTTTATTTATTTTCATTATCCCCCCTTTCCAAGCTTGGTAGTTTGAACAAGAGACTTCTGTTCTGACAGCCTGTCTCCTGGGCTCCCCACTGAAAAGGCCAAAGCTCCCAGTGAAGCAGCAGTAGCTGCCTTTAAACAGGAGCTGAGCGCTTCTTGCTTTCCTGTGCTGCATGCAAATCGAGAGGCTCAGTGTTACCCAGCTCGGGCAAGCTTCCCCCTAATGTGCCTTCTGCATGGCAGTGGCCGCTACAAGTGATCATCCAGCCTGTCTGTGAGCGTGTTAATGTCCCTGACCCCGGTGCCCTGATCACCCTCTGCGACAGGGGACTCGTCATCTGTACAAACAGCGTTTGCAGAGCCCGCAGCCTCCCGGCTGTACGTGGCAGAGAGCTCTGCTTTATGCTCTGCCTGTTCAGCAGAGCTCACTGAAGGGCAGCTGCCCCTTCCACGCTCCTAAGTAACACCTCCATGACAACACCTTCGGCTCATTAGTTTTGTTTGTTTCTTTCTAGAATGGCAGTATATTTTCTAGGGTTTTTTAAAGTGTGCTGAAGAATGGGCCATCGTATCTGTTACTAAGCTACCCACGGGGTAATTCAGGAAAAGGCTGAAGGCTTTATAAACAGAGGAGAGATGATCACACGGCAGAAACTATATTTACTCCTTCAACCCCCACCTCACCACCTGATCCTCTGCTGCAGTGCCAGTACCAGAGCCCAATACATACATTTGTAGTCACACATGCATGAGAATGTGTTTAATAAAGTGAGAAACTCAAAACCCCAATGCTGCCCTCTTCTACCTTGCTGTTTGTTTATTTTTTTGCTTTGTTTTTTTTTTTGTTTGTTTGTTTTTGTTGTTTTTGTTGGTTTTGTTTTTATTTTTTTGATGGAGGAAAAAAATGATCCTTCCTTCCTTCTGCCAAGGGGAAACTAAGTAGCCAGGTAGCTCCAGAAGGATCAAAGGCGGAGGGACTCATATGGGAGTGGGAAGCAGGTGGGTTATTGGGGTGTTGGTGAGCATGCGTGTTTGAGTTGACACATGGAGTGGTTTCCTTGGGTCCACACAGCAGCTCTGGGCTGCCGAGGCACAGGCCATGATTCACACCTCAGTTTTGACCTGGCTGTGCCTCCCAGTCAGGGATTTGAAGCTGTAAAATCTGTGCCAGTATGAGATTTCAGTGCCGTAGCTTGGGGGAAAACTCATAGTCAGTTGGCACCATGAAACATGCCCTAAACTGACACCTTGGAAGTGAAGAAAAGACAGAAACAGAAACGTGTGAAATTTCAATTTAGTCAAGTAAAATTCTTTGCTCATTGTCCCCCCATCCCCCCAGAAAAAGTAATCTTATCATTCTATATGAAAGTTTACTTTCCTCCCTAAACCTCACAAAATCAGGTTAAATCTCCAAGGAAAGATTTTTGATAAATTTCACAGTGCAGATATTTAAAAGCACTTCTGTGTGGAAGATCGTGAATGTGCAGTGGATATTGTAATATTTTTGTTCTTTTATGCTAAATCTGAATGGCCCTTTTTTGCTCCTGCTATAAAGAATACACCTTAGCTGGAGCATGTGGGCACAGATGAAGAACAGCAACACAGGTTTTTTTCTATTTTCTGCACACACCTACCCACAATGAGTACAGCTAACTCTCATTGCTGCTATGAGCTGTACACATGAGCAGCAGCCAAGCAGATGCAGAAGGCCAGGGATAAGAATTCATACAACAGAAAATAAAGCAGGATTAGTGCAGGGGTGAAGGAGGACAGAGACAGCAGTGCACCTCAGCTAGCGCTCAGGTAAGAGAGAGAGGAAAGGGTGCACAGTATGCTGCTCCTTCAAAAATATTGAGAGCAGAAGGGGGAAAGAAAATAAGGGACTGACCACTGATTAAAAAAAAAAAAAACCAAAACCACAGAGAAGACAAAATGTCACCTTCAGGGAGGAGGTGGTTCTGTAAGTGCTGATTCAGGTATAGTCTCAACCAGGGCAGAGAAATATTGAAATGAAAAGGCTTCTGTTTACTTTAAAAAAATGCTGTGCAATGATTATCTACTTGGGTCTCTGCCACTTTCTTCCCAGCAGTTTCTCCCTCCTATAACCTGGTGTTTCTTATTTGCAGTGGCAGTTTGACTCACAGGCTGTTCTCTGCCAGCTCGCCTGCTACCCCAGCCAGCTTTCACAGTAGCCACAAATCCTCCACTGCTCCTGCCTTTTGCTGACAGCACTTTCTCGAGTAAGTATTGCCTGATAGCTCAACTTTAAAGCCCACAAGATGTGGCACGCATCCGATCACACTTCCTTTTTTTGTCACCAGTGTTCACCATGTCAGGATGGAAATAAGAAGAAAAGACACAAATTGTGACTGAGGTATGCTAACTCTTCAAGGCCTAATTGCTGTAAGCCAGAAGACCCATCCCTTAGTTTTCTAAGCATCAAATTAACTCACAAAATTAGGTAAAAGGAAAAAAAGTTACACCCTGAGGCAAATTTTCTCATTCAAGTTAAACATATTTCTCTTGAACTGCAGGGTCTATAAAGGAAACGCTGATAGAACCTTAACCTTGACAGCACAAGCACTGGGGCTGTGTTAATCAATGTAAAGAGCAGAATCAGTGCTTCAAGCATTAGTAAGAATCCCTGAGATGTTTGCATAGAATGGTAAAAAAACCCCAAAACCAAGTCACAACTCAACAAAAAAGGCTTAGAAATTTCCTTTCCTCTGCTGAGGTTCAAAGGGTTCTTTCTCTATCTCTGAGATGAGAACAATATGAAAATAAAATGTCATTTATGTGCAGTCTTAAAACTCAAGATAAATCCTATCTACATGCAGATCTTAACAGCTTCAGGCCAGAAGAAAGTAGCCACATGTTACTACATACATAGAAGCTGTGTGCATGTGGCAGAACAGTTGCAATATGGACAGCCTGTTACTGGGAAGCAGATATGCTGAGTTTCAGGTTCATGTTACCAGGAGACTTGAAAAAGTTGAAACTCAGCCTAACCAGGCTGCCAATGCCCTCTAATGAAAATTTCCATTTGGAAAGGCTTGATGTTGACTTGGCATGACACCAAACAAGCAGCCTGCTGCAAAATTTTACACCAATTCTATTTCTCCTAATTAAACCCTGTCTGACCTCAGCATTAAGAAACAATTTGTTTCAGGATATAACCAGCACACATAAGCAATTACATTCTGTTTGCCCTATTAACATTTTTTGGCTTCTATGCTTTCCTGTTCTTCTACTATTGCAAATGCTGCGTGGGTGCCAGAGGTACAGAAAGTGTGGAGTGTCTAAAATTTTTTGTTGGGTAGAGAGGGAAGGGAAGAGAGAAACAGAAGCTTGAACTGAAAGTATCATCAACTTTTAGTCATATGATAGGCACCCAGAAGTGATCAGATGGTGGCTTTAAGTTTATTCAGGGACAATGAAAGACAGAAATGAAGTGACTTATGCAAACCTGAGAACATATATATCAATATCCTATCCTACCATTAAAAAAATATATTCTCTCTCCAATCTTGTTATTTTTCTTTCAGTTCTATAACTTGTGCTTTTCAGCAGTCAGTTAGAAATATCAGAATGGACAGCCTTTGGTGCCCTGGCTGTAAAACACTACGCCTAGCAGAACACAGGATGCACTTGTCTCTGTCTTTCTGAGGGTCAGGAAAAAGTGGCTATCGGAAGATGAGTGATGTGGAACTGAAGATGGGGCCATGCTGCACCACCAATACTGAGGGATATCTGTGGAGAATTTTCCAGTTCCTTAAGGGTCTTTCTCACTGACAACTTGAGTAACCCTCAGGCACAGAGAGAATGATTTAATACTATGTAGAAATTATTTGTACATCATGGTTTCTTCACAAGCCAATGCTGTGGAAGACCTCTGTCCCCTGCATATAGGTTGGTGTTCAAGGACCTACCTTAAGTGGTGAGGAGTCTGGAGAAAGAAGTGAAAAGAGAAGGGTGTGGCCTGTTGACCACACTTTCTGCAACATACACAGGATGGATAAAGATGTAAAAGACAGTTGTAGACAGCAGAGGAAAGAGAGGAATGAAGCAACCACATGAGGTGTGTCCTGAACAGGACAAATCTGCTACAGCTTGGAGATTTCAACATTCTTAGTCCACAACGGGATGGGCTAAAACTTTCTGTTGTTTCTTTGCCATTGTGAGACTGAAGAAGACTTTCTAATGTTCAGATATTCAAGGAACTGTCTGGAAAATAGCAGCAAGATGTGTTTGTGCCAAGGCCATTAACCCTCTATTCTTGCCAACATCAAATTAAATAAACTGAGAAAACAATTTGCGTAACACTGTCACAGCGATATACAGTCAAGGCAACCTTTTGGAAGACTGAGCTTATGAAGAGGTTTAGTCGAGTAGACACAGTCAATGACTGCATGGCAAGACCTGGGAGTGACCTAGTGTGACTTTTGTAAACAAGTTTGGCAGGTCTATGCAGGGCTCTCACGTACGGTTGTGTTGGACACCTGCGCAGCTCTGATGGGCCAGTGCCTTCTGCTTTGGCCTCTGTGCTGACTGCGGGCACGTTTTCATGGCGATCTTCTAGAGGCTGATGAGATCCAGAAATGAACACAAATTATGTGAGCCATTTGAAAGCAACAAGAGAACAGCAAACAAGAATCTGTGATTGCTGGAGAACATGGAGTCAGCCTGTGTGAAAATGTCTAGAGCAATCACTTCTGTCACTGCACGTTTTCTTGCTCTTTACAAGCAGTTGAACCTTGAGTTCTCTTTGAGAAGAAAAGCAGCAGCCACTTCCCTGCCCTGTTTTCACTTGAACTGAGCACATGAGACACTTCCATACCCAGCTTGTGTCCTGCCTATATTTTATGTCCACATGACAGTGAATGGATTAGCAGGATATGCAATCCAGAACACAAGACCTGAAGCTCTAAAATGGGACAAAAACCAATACAAGGCATATCTGGAGTCTGAAATATTTTTGCAAAACAGTTACAGTTATTTACATTTGCTTCAGATTTGCTATGGATTAGCAAAAAGAAATAAAAAATGTATGTATGGATAATTATCAAAGTATGCTTTAACTTGGGAGATTTTTTTCAGCTCTAAAGAAAACATTTAAGACTGAGTAAATGAAAATGTGCATTTTACACGTTGTCTAACTATGCACATTCTTTTCAATATATTTGCATATTTAAACAATTGTCTGTAAAGAATGTGTTGTTCAATCCCACAGATAAACCCAGGAGAGCATGGCTAATTCATTGAAAGCATAAATCTTAATTTTATTTAAGTACCAACTCATGTAGTTTAATTTTCTTTCTTGTTCTGATTTTGTTCTCCTATCTCAGTCTCATCAAAACCAAAACAACCACTCAAATACAACCTATCTTAGCATCTTGAAAAGCTAAGAAAAGTTCCTGCAAAAAGGGAAGCCCTCTAAGCTTTCTCTTGGAGCCATCTGGGAGCAGATGCATCATTTTCTTTACAGTCAATTGTGTAAATATGAAAATACCTGGAAATTGAATATATTTAGGCAAGTTTTAAAATGCATAATATTTATTCAACTCTAATAGCTTTTTATTAGGAGTCAATAGGGTCTATCAACTAAATAGGTATTTCAACCATTTTCAATAGACACATTATTTACTCAATAGACCATAATGATTCTGAAGGAGGCATTAGGGCCTATTATGCAAATCTCTATGCATTGTAGGTGTATTCAAAAATAGTGAAATTTTGACCCTTGCTGTTCTACAGATCCTGATGCCATTGCTCTTTATAAAGCAAATTGTGTAAACCTAGTTTGAATGAGACAGAAAGGTTAGAAGTAGCACAATGGAAAGAATAGATTTTTTTGGTTGGGTTGCAGAGCAGAGAATATTAAAAAGTTTTTGTTCAACTTGAAGCAGTCTTTTTATTCAACAAAATATAGTTTTAAAAAGGAAAAATAATTGTGTCTTAGAAGAAATATTTCCTTTCCCACACAATGTTTTCACTCCTTTTTTATCCAGTAGCTACACAAATAACTTTATTGCATTTTTGGCTGGTTAAAACATTCTCCCAGGAGACCTGCAATGAATAACCTGCTTGACACTGGATGTGAGGAGAGGTTTGAACAAGAACTTGGACCTTTGCTAAGATGGCAATGCCAGTCACCCAGCACTTCATTTGGTCAGTCCTCTGATTTCTTTCCAGCTATACTGCTGACAAACTGTTTCAGGCTGACTGAGAACAAATTAAAAAAAAAAGAAAAAACAAACAGATTTTAAAAAATGCAGGTAAAAAACCTATAGAAATGGCCATTTGAAATGGTAGGTGGAAACCCTAATAGCATTTGGTAGGTGGCCTGATTTAAAATTAATAGGTAATAACAGACATGTTTCATACAATTTCAGTGGGGTTGGCTCTGTGTTCCTTGTTGCACACCAGACACAAATAGATTTCTTTAGGGATATTTATTAAAATTTTAGAGGATACATATAACCAGAAAACATATTTCTGACTCACATAAATGGCATGAAACTCTCTCAAATTCAGCTGAAAGTGTCAAAAGAGGTGTCTTCCTGCTTATCAAATATTGAAAAAAGCATTTCTGAAATATAATTTTAAAAAGTATAGGTCCATACTCAACAATTTAACACAATGAATCCTGGACTAAGACATCCAGACTAACTCAAATACCACAGGTAATATTATAAAAGTTTGGACAAAATATTTTGTACATGTGTCTTTATAGCTTGTACATAGTGTTTAGGTACTGAGTGGATGCTACTGTCTGGGCCTTTGGCTCTCCTATGTGTCTCTACAGAATGGAAAATAACATAAATAAGACATTTAAAAAATACCAAATTGACATTTTTGAATTTTCTGTGTACTGCAAAGTTATTTTGATTTGGAGGGCTCCTTTTATTTCTTTTTATTTTAAATGCTGAAATATTCAAAACCAAAAAAAATGACCAAATGACAGGGTCTGCTTCTGTCAGGAGCAGACACAGAACATCTGCAGAAAAACTTACATGCAGCAGCAGCAGTGACTTAGTTACATTCTTTATCTGTGTATAATTAAGTCTAATCAGTGTTTTCAAGAAAGGGCACAGTCTCTGTTGGGGCAGGGTTTGTGGAAAGAAACAATATTTTGTATGAAATCATACTCTTTGGAATTAATGTGCACAGAAGGAATGGACATGCGTTCTCGGTTGCGTACAGCTGGTGTATTGGAGAAAACCAGGTGCACTTCTGTGTTCAGACCCTTCATCATGTTCTGTTCATCAGAATTAATTTTCAATTACATCCTGGAGGATGACCAAGATTATACAACTATGTTACATTATACGGTATACTCAGCATATCCTTCTCTGAGGACCACATGAGGTGAGTTAGCCACACTGCCACTTGTAGCTTCCTTAGTTTTGCTAGTGGCAGCAGGTAGGTTTTCTTCACAGAATAAGTTTGCTAGTGATCATCAGCCCTAGTCTCCACAAAGCAAGAGCTGGCACTGAGAGCAGTGTGACCCAGATGGTCATCCCATGACAGTGTAGCTGGGCAGCTGTTCTTGCTGGCCTGGAGCTTACAGGAGTGAATATGAGGTAAAAATGGACAGTGCATAGGAAGCAACCAGAAATGAGGGTGAAGATTTGAGTAACTTGACTACCTTGACACAAGAACCGCAACCTTCCTATGCTTTGCTAGATTTTATTTGTGCTTTATGATCTCATACCAGCAACAGCAAAATTTCAATTTTCTTTTATTTCCTTTTTTCTTTTTTACCCTGTCTTGTGAGAAAGAGTTATTGAAATGAGTTTGAGGGCTGATGTATACCCTAGAGGTGCTTTGGCCCATTGCTTTCTTCTAGACCATTTGCCTTAAACTCTCACTTGAGCTTCTGTTCGACAAAGTTAATAGCTGCAAATTCTTCAGGGATGGTTTGTTAAATCATGTCCAAGAAAATAAATATAATGAATGAACAATCTCAGGAGAAAGCCTTGACATTTAAGAAAAAAAAAAGTAAATGAATCTCAGAAGTATCAAGCCATGGAATAGACAAAGTACATTAGCAAAAATGAGATATGTTTTGCAGCAATTAGAGGAGGAGATAAAGTCTTCTCCAGGGGAATACACCTGAATTCTTCAAAACTCAACCACAAACTGGTTGTGTACTGCATTCTGGCATCTAACAGATCAGACCTGAACATCATCTGTTTGTAACTTCCCTCCCACTCTCCCAGCATTTCACTGTGCTTCAACTGCCGCTGCATCAATGGACTTTGATATGAGGAAACTGGAGTATAGCTTTGAACTCCACTGAACCCAATTACATCTGGTCATTTCAGACAGCTGTGGTGGTGCAACTCTGAACTAGGAGGCAGAGAGTTCATGACAGACTCAAGCACAGCAGCTGGAGCAGTAAATTCAGCTGGTGCTGTGGTATATCAGGTTTTGTGCTCCAGGAAAAAGCTGGCAATATGAACTAAGTGCTGCAGTAATTAAAAGGAAGGTATTTTTGCAACTAATGCTTGATATGTGCTGGTTAATGCCTTTTAACTGACATGGCACAAATGGTAAGTTTCATCTCTGTGTGCTACTGGAGGTGTGTAGGGGATTTAAGTCACTTACTAAAATGGGCAGAATTCAGCTTTTCTCCGACTACCAATATAGAGTGTAACTCTTGTCTTTGGCAATGGTCCTGGCCATTTAATGCTCAAGAGAGGATAAGCATAGCAGGGATCTTAATTTCCTAGAGATACAGGTTATACCACATAAAAATGATATTAGAAAGCAGAGTTCATTTTGCCTATGGCTTGTGAAATTAAAACCTAGTCTGGTGACAAGGTACTACTACAAATAGAGATAAAGATACCCTTGGGCAGAGGACTACTGAAGTCTTATGCATCGGTAAAGTCCTATTAAAGCCTTTTTTGCTTGGCTTTATTAAAACCAATTTTATTTCTCGGCCCTGAAAATGTACCTGTGAAATGTTTCTGCAGGCCTTCCCCAATACTGATGGCTTTCAAATGGTTATTGCAGATTCTGTTCTCTCAAAGACAGTGAACCAATCCTGATCTCCACTGCATTAGACAAGAGTGGCTTCTACTTGGTTCTCATGCCTGCTAGCAATGTTCCTCAAGAAAAGAGAACCAAGAAGTCCTGCCTTTCCAGTTCTTTCTCATGTGGAAAGAACAAGAAACTGCACACCATGCACATGTACACACATGCACAGTACTTTCTCCCATTAAAAAGAAGTAAAAACTCATGGCAACGTCTAGCCCTTCCACTCCAAAATGTATTTCAGTTACAGGTAAAGCTTTTTATTGGCTAGAGAAGAGATCTGAGATCTGCTTGCTTTGTGGTCACATAACTGGAGTTTGGCATTACCCAAATCTCTGCTAAACCGATATTTTTCTTGTGCTTACTATAGCTACTGTCTAAGAGGTTTGGGCTCTTTTTATTTCTCCCTTTCAATTATTGGATTTTTCACTCTTTCTAAATATAATTTTAAATGCATGAAGAATATTCTTGGGATGGACTCTGAGCAATGCCCACTGGAATTTAAACAAACTGAATTATTCTATCATATGGATTTGAAGTTCTGAGTATTCCTTGTACTCCATATGAAAAGCACCACTAAACAATAGTTAAAAATGAACTTTTCCATGTTAAAATTGTGCTGGGAAAAAAAAAAAAAAAAATCTATGATAAGAATAGTGAAATTCCCAGGTTTCTAATCACTCTCTTGCTCTTGAAAGGATCATTTTTAGGTAGTCAGACTAAGAGCAAAAAGGGACCGATTTAAAAAGGATGTTATGAGGAGACACTCCAAATTTTTAAGCTGCAAAACTAAGCTGAGTTCATATTATTAGCTGAGAAAAAATATTGGAAAGTAATTGTAACAGAATTAAAAGAAAATAATTCTGCCATAAAAATATCTCAATATGCAGAAGAAAACTGTATTCAAATTGTAGCAATAGTCTTAAGGATTCTATCTAAGGAAATACTATTTAAAAAAAATTATAAACAGCAGTTAAGACAGAGAAAGTAGCAAGCAGAAACCAAAACCCCAAAAGTCCTATTGTCTTACCTCCAGAATTGCCAGTAAAAATCATTTGTGTGTCCTTCCAGTGCTAAAGGATGTTTTTTCTGCCTTAATATAATTTCACTAAAAATTAGTTCTGTTATCTCTAATGACTCTCTTACACCTTGCTCTTTTAAAGACATTTCATGCATAAAGCAGTTTGTGGTATTCCTCTAAGAAAAGTGTACAATGGCCAGAAGCAGAAGTCAGCTACAAGCAATATGAGACTGAACTTCGTCTTCCCTGTTTCTCAGGCTATGTACATATTTGAAGATTCCCAAGACCAAAACTTCATTTTCTTTTTACTTGAAGAAATGAAATCTGCAATACTACAAAGATCAGGTGAATGTTAAAGATGGGAAGGTATTTTATATCTTCTTTATGTCTTCTAATATAAGGAAGTTAAATTGATTTAATCAAAACAAATGCAATTCCCAACAGAATATTAATAACCTCAGCCTCAGCAGAAAGACATTTGGTTATGTAAAGTGGGATTTCTTCTGGATCATAGGCAAACCTCACTCCAAAGTAACGTCAGATGCTGAATTTTTCTCCCTGTAGTGATAATGTTCAGTGTAGCAACAGATTAAATTCCAGGAAGGAGGAAACAGATCTTGTTGGGTTTTTTGGCCTTTTTTTGCTCAAGCTGCAGATACTTGAGTATATCCAGAAATATTCTGAAAGGGAATTGAATTTTTTAGGATTTTTTTTTTTTAAATTTTTTTTTATATATAGGCTTACCCTTAAATATTTGAGTACATTATACTTCTATTGCCCTTTGGGTCTGGAAGACATATAGGTAGTCCTATAGAAGTCCACATAGTAACAGAATGCTACAGAACATGACATTTTCTTATTAAGATCATCTGTGATTTTTTTCATGTGTCTATTTCACTCTATCCAGTTGATAAAACCAATTACAATTTGTTCAGTTTTCCATCTACTATAGTTAGAGCTGACACAGTCAGAGGACAAAACTCCCACAGGGTATAATGCTCTGAAATCAGCAAATTAGAATGGTGAGGACCAAGAATTCCCACTGAGAAGAATGGAAAATATTGTTTGCTTGTTTAATTGTCTTCTCTGATGCCTGAACAGGCTGTGAAGTCCCAAGGACTTATGAAAACATAAGCTTCAGGTTATGCCTGGGAGCATGTGTTGTAGGGATCTTGTTTCCTGCCATATGGTCATGTGAGAAGGTCTTTTAATTTCCCTTCTGCAAGCAAGATCTAACACCAGCTTCACTAATCTCACTTCTTTCTTCTCAGTCTGTGCCTAGATTCACAAAATCTGTTATCTTTTGTTTGCAATAAGTAAAAAAGAAAAATATTGTGGGTGGTCTTCTTGGGGTAATTACTGACAATAGCAATATAACGATTCTGTTACAAAACTGATGTTTTTTCTCAATGAGCTGTCCTAACCACTTGACAATGATTGGTCAAAGGATGGCTGTGGTCTTGCTTCTTTTAAACAAACTGCTATTTTCTCCTTGTGCTTTTTTTTTTTTTTTTTTTTTTTTAAGGGGCTTTTTGATAAAGCGGCTNTAAGGGGCTTCTTTTGGATAAGGCAGCTGTTGCCCCACTGTTGAGAGTTGTGATTCTCATTGGATACTTGAGCTTCAGCACGTGTTCATGAGATGTTGGTGGTGCCGATTCCCTTCTTGAGGCACCTCTCTCGCTCCTAGGTGGCTTTTTTTTTTTTTAGAGGCAGAGCAGTTTCACAGCTGACTTCAGGTGTGCTCTTTGAATACCACTTTTACACCTGCTCTGTGGTTCAAATGGGTTCATCCATCCCTGACACTTGCACAAAAACACTCTAGAAATATATTATTTAAAGCCTGCCTTGCTTGGTGTTTCAGAAATAAAGGTGTAAACTTTTTTTAGAGGCCTAAGAAAAGAAATATTTCCTTTGCTCTTATAGAAAGAAGTGAAAGGCCAGGCTTTGAGCTGCATGCATTCCCCCAGAGGGCCCTTGTGGCAGGAGACATGTGAATTACTGGAGATGATACTGTGAGATTATACCCTCACTGCATCTGAGGATGCTGAAGCCACCAAGGAGTGTTGTGCTGATGCCTTGCCACTACTGTCACCAGAGGGATGCTGTGATGCTACTGGAGCAATCAGCGTGTCCTTCGTCAAACCCTCACCTGGGCTGGGGAGATAGGAGCTGCTCTAAAAGATAAAGGTCTCTTCAAGATTTATGATGCTTCCATGATTTCTGTTATTGCCTGTTTGATCAGTTGCTTAAGGTAGAAAGCAAAACAAGGAGTCTAAAATGAACACTGTATGGTAAATATATTTTCAAGGACCTTGTGAAGGGCTGGGGTCTGGAGACCTAGCATAAAGAGTGTGAGGAGGGCTGGCTGAATCTTACTGGTATTTTCATTAAATGTGCATTTTAATTTTCTTATAAAGGCTTTGTTGGGGGTACCCATTTGAAGGAAGGTGTGAAGAAAAGCACTTTTAAGGGTCAAACCTCCTTGTCTCTAGGGCTTAAAATTCTCCAGTTTTCTAAGCCAGAGTAGGAAGTCTTCTTCTGCAAGTCAACAATTTGGCAAAATATATGCCTGTAAAGAGTCTCAATAGATTGGCTTTTCACTCTGTTACCAAATGAAAACAAGTTTGAAAGCTTATGAACTGGAATCGCTGGTCTCCAGGTAGCAGTACATGATTCCCTTACAAAAATCAGATAAATACTCCAGAATATTGCAATAGCAATCCCATCTAGAGTTGTAAAACCAATGTACAGAGGATGTGTTGAAGCTGAATGGTGACAAACGGTAGCAGTTTCAGGGAAGCATCTGTGTCTGTAGTGGTGTGGAGAACAAGATGCAGTTGGTGTGTCACATGCAAGCAGTACCTCTCATTGGAGCATGTCTCTGTAAAGCAATAGAAAAGAGCTGAGCTTTTTGAAGCATGGTATGTAAGAACATCTGCCCCTCAAAATGACAGTAATGCATCAGGTAAATGGAGGTGAGCTAGAGCTTCATGCTGTATCTGACATAATTAAAGGTGATGAAAAAGTACTGCTGTTGTAATGGAGGGGATAAGGTTTAATAACATCTATCCCAAAGAATGCCATTGTAAGAAGAGCAGAAACAGAAATATGATGCACCAGATTTGTACCAGCAACAGAATTACCCTGTACAATTTCTGCAGCTTTCATCAGGCGCTTGGTAGCACCTCTGCAAAATGACTGTTATCTCTGGGCATGTTTGA
This sequence comes from Regulus satrapa, assembly GCA_013396955.1. NCBI lineage: Eukaryota > Metazoa > Chordata > Aves > Passeriformes > Regulidae > Regulus > Regulus satrapa. Next base: position 238,659 of record VWZN01011093.1, read on the forward strand.
AGTGTTATGCTACACTTCCATGGTCTGTCAGGTTACATCTTGTTGCAAGGGACAAATTCTGTGCAGTGGCTTAGCCCTCCAACTTCTGTCCTTAGATCAAATCTTTGGGTAACTCTCTGGAGAGCATGAGAAGTGACAGCCTTAGATCAATTCAGGAGACAAGGGGTTTGTAGTATTATCTCCCACTAATACAGTAGTCATACAGTAGACTCCTTCTCAAAACCTATAATAAAATAATTTAAATAAAACAAGACCTGTATCAAAATCTTAAATTGAATAAGCAAAATAAGAATAATAAAATAGGAGTGACCCAAGTAACAGAGTTTCATGAGGAGACTGCGAAACACAAAGAAACAACAATCAGCAAACAAATAAACAAAAATATCAGGCTGGGCAAATGACTACACAGATTGCAATTTAGATAGAATAAATGCATTAAGACCAGCAAGAAGCCCATTTAAATATTCAAGGTGAGTAAGAACAAAAGCATGCACCAACATTTTGGTTGCCTCAATCATTAACCAAGAACAGATTTTAAAGAAGTTCAATGAAGGGAATTGACAGGTCTTTACAACACAGTTAATATGGAATGAAATGACGAATCAGAGGTCACGCCCAGTTGCTGTGCTGTGGCCAAAGAAATATGATGTGGTGATATTCAGGAAGAAGAAAGAAAAAAAAAAGGAAAGGAGGCAGGCTAAGAGACTGGGCCTGTATAAATCTTTTGCCTTATCCACATAACTAGAAATAAAAATTAGCATCCACTGAGAGATGTCACTGAAGCAATGCAAAGCATGAGGAAAAGCATCCTTGAAAATATAAAAAGGCAGCACCCACTGGACATTTTAATGTCAAATGTTGCAGATTTACCACACAGACTCCCAGACAGCTCCTGGGTGAAATTCTTGGCCCAGTGCCATGGCTGACATGCCATGGGACAAGCAAACCTTGGCACCTTCTCTGTCCAGAAGGGAAGGAGTTGATACCTGCTCAAACCTACAGTGAATCAACTCTGCTGTTGGCAGCCTATTTATCATCCTCAGGCTGAAAACTTCCTAAGATGGCTTTGTGCGTGGTCCCTGGTCCTCCCCACTTCACCAAAATTTAAGCCTGCAATGTTCTTCAGACTTCCTTGGGAATTATTTGATTCTTCTTGGTGGGCAACCAGTGCCATGAAGAATCATGGTGTATCAGAGCTTAGCCAATGGCATGAGCAACTCATTGGTGCAAGCAGAGAGGCTCCTGGCTGAAGCCTGCTGTTGAGGGGGCAGGAGTCTCACAAGAGCTGTTGGCTTTGTGCCGTGGAGAGGGAGCTTCCAGCCAGCAGGGCTTGGATGGTGAGGTCTCTAGGAAGGGTGGCAGATCTGGGAATTCCCGAAGGAGAATGACAGTCTTTGCTGATGCTATTGCTTTTTATTGCATTCAGGAAAATGAGTGTTCAGGTGAAATTTTTCCTCTGTTTTTGGAGTGGGATAAATAAACAAGATTTTAAAAAGATTATACCAAGAGTACAGTTCACTTACACTGCTGATTTTTTTATGCAAATAGAAGCAACTCTGCAAGGCTTTGAAAATTTGGCTAATCATTCAGCCAAAATTGCTGCTCTATATTAATAATAAAGACATCTATTGATGATTATGTTCTGGATTCACTAATCCAATCACAAATGCCTTTTCTCTGTAGTTTCTTTGTACTCATATTTCTTACTCTTTTTCTTTTTAATATAAAAATAATTGGAAAAACCTCAATAAATAGATTACAGGAACAGAGAGGAATTCCATTACTATACAAATTCTTCCCCTTTCAGCATTTGCATGATAATCATTTAATAGCGGAATAAAATTAAGGCAACTAGAGAAAAATGTATGGCTTTCTGTTGCGTGGTATCACCTTTATTTGCCAATACTGTGAGTGCACAAATGACCCACAAAGATTTAGCTTGAAAATTCAGATTGGACTCTGGTGCAGGTGTTACATCAGGACCTTTTGTGAATAGAAATGCATGTCTTAGAACCATTCCAGGCTCTTTTTCTCCCCAAAAGAGAGAGATGAACTGAGATTGGCTGTTTTATTTTTTATTTTCCCTAGTAATTTTACACACAGGATTATTTGTAATCCAGTTTTCTGGAAAGAACTAGTTTATGCTCAGCAATTTAAAAGTTTCCTTATCCCTTTCCTTCCAAAACTGCTGTGCTGGTTTCTGCACACAGCCCTTTGCTCTCACCTCTCCTGTGCTGCCTTCTCTTGTCAGTGTCTTCTGGGTTCCAGCTGTGGTAGCGTTATGGATACCTTCTCCTGATCCTTTCAGCTCAGTAGAAGAGAAGTTATCACTTGACAAGAAAAAAACTGGCCAGAAAAATGTGTTGTTCCAGCTCTTATTAATCAGATACAGAGGACATCTGCCAGGCAATAGAGGATACGATAGTAATGGTCTGGAAACAACAGAAATGGGTAATTTCTGCAATGTCTGCCCCACCTCATTATTTCCTCCCATCTCCCTTCCAGACTATCACCTATATATACAGACCTACCATGTTCCTGCTGCACACATGGTACATCCCTGTGTTATCACACATCTCCATCCTCACTTCCATTGCTTTTGAGTTTATACTATTCAAGACACATCAGGAAATCTTCTGGTGTTTTCTAGATAAGAGACAGACCAGATGTGCTGCAGATGTAGGAAAGTGAAGATTGCTACAGCCTTGTGACATTCAACATGGTTATTAAGACATAGGGAACTGTAGGACTGTCATTTTCCTTTT
>VWZN01011093.1:245239-258303 GCA_013396955.1 Regulus satrapa
AAGGAAGGAAGGAAGGTAACCCTGCTTTAGCCAAGAGTTGTTGAGGTACATCACACATCTTAACTTATAAAGAATATTGTTCATTATTAGACTCTCATTTTTGTGCTTTTGAAATGTGCTTAGTGCCACATTTTCATAGAAACATTTTTAGAAGATGATTTCCTTGTCTTTCCTTATAAGCTGGCAGAGACCACAAAAGCTAAGGAATGGAGAGAAGCACAGGTTTGTGACTAAGTACTTCACCAGTTATATTTGCTATAATGCTTTGCATTTGTGCCGTTTTTGTCCTTTTCTCTGTTCTTCCAGCTCCCCCTCAAATTCTGTCTTTTTACCCCACTATTGCCCAAAAATTGTATTCTACTCAGGCACTCTTTTCTTTGTCAAAAGCCTGGAAGTCTACAGTGCTATTAATCTTTGTTGTAATGTTGCTGATATAAATGGAGAAGCATGACTCTGAATCATTTAAATGTTTTGACTGAATCCTCGATTTGTCACTGAATTGCTGCTTCATTTTGTTGAACTTGCTTGCAAGTCAGTGCTGCTGTTTCCCCTGCTGTCTTTGTTGGTCTCTAAATTAGGCAGGATGTCTTCCTAGGTCAGACTGTTTCTTACCGGGCATTTGTCAAGGGAATGTGACTCCAGTTAAAAATTGACAAAAACACTGTGTTCAACTGTCATTAATGGAAAAAGGCAGTATCTATTTTAAAATAATTTTTCATCACTTTTAAACCCACAAAATTTCACATTAAAAAAGCACAAAGCATTAGTGTAACAGCATGAGGCTTAAACATTTTGAAAAATCTGGGGGGAAAAAAAGGCCCTGCTACTAGTGACATTTAATCTAGCTCCAGGTTCCAGAGAACAGACCCATTTCTGGAAAGGCTCTTTTTTATTTATTTGCAAGATTTTATCTGCATATAGCACTAATGCCAGTAAGGGGAACTAAATGGTACAGTCTTACCTTGGCCTTTCTTTACTGGAGAATAAGGATCCCACTACACTTTTGGTCCCGAAAAGATTTTTCCCTTTTGTCAGTAGGTTGGATCAAACCTAATCTAGGTAGGAAGAAACATTACTGTTGTCTTGGGAGAGTTCCTACTTCTATCATGCCTGCATTTGTTCTCAGTTTGCTTAAGTCGCAATGAAAAGAGGTTTTCAGTTCAGGAGGTAAAGGGATTCATTAGATCTCATTCCCAGAAATGTCTACCTGATTGAGAAAGAGTCCCCTCAGGGGTAATGCTCATAAGCAGGCGGAGGCTGAGGGGCTGAAAAATGACCCATTTTGAAGTTTATTTAATTAGCTTCAAATATATAAGTTAGGTGTTTTGCTAGATGGATTAGTGTAATTATCTTAGTGCACCTATTCATGCTAGGAATGTAAGAAAACCTGAGAACAGAGGAGCTCAGAAAAAAATCACAGGGGCTCAGCCTGTTGACTGCTCTGACCCATGTGTAATTTTGCTGGAAAAAAGAGAACGCTGGGAAAAACACAAGGTGAGAGGAGCTGCTTCAAAGACAAAATATTGGCAGCTGACCTACAAATAAATTGTCAGGGATCTACCTTAGCCCAAATTTCTTACATACAAGTACTACAGAAAAATCATCCCAAGTGCATGCAGTCATTTCATCAAGGCAGCATCCTTGTTGTTACACCAGCAATTCGGTCTGAGGTATTCACTGTATGCTCTGTATCTTTAGTTTGGCCTCTGTCACTGAGCCCTATTTAAAATGGATGACAGGATTTTTCTTCATCTTGAAAGTTCTTCTTCTGATGAAGAATGGATTACTATTTTATTGTTTACATTTTTTTTTTCTGATCTGTTGATAATGTAGATCCCACACATCTTGTGAGATCAGTTAAAAATTCCCTTGAAAGACAGTCAATACCTATGAAATAGCTTTTCCTAAAAAGGACTTACATTTCTTTTTTGGAGGAAGGGGATGGGGAATTTAAAAAAAAAAAAAAGAAAAAAGAAAAAAAAAGATAAAAAGGAAGAAAGAAGGAAAAAAAAAACCACAAACAAGAAAGAAACATAGAATTTGGATCAGCTTCTGTGTTACTAAGGTTGTTTTTGTTAGGATTTGTTGTTTATACATTTACCATCAATGGCTCTTCCAATAATTTCTTTTTAAACACTGAGTGCTCCATTTGTATGGTTTGTTCCACTCACAGAAGTCATACTGCAAATCTTGGGCTGATGGCCCAACTGCTTCAGTGCCACACAAAATCCAGTAGCAGCTGGTGTTATTCACCCACCTTGTTGAATCCCCGCTTTTGCTCCTAATTCACATTGTCTCCATGCCCCCATTCTGTAGGATTAGCTGAGTTTCAGCTAATGGCATTTCTAAGTGTATCAAGTGTGCAGTGTTAATTTCCCCAGCATCTCATTGACTTTCTGGTCAATATTGCCATGATCCTTCCAGAACCACTCTTGTGTTCGAAGTATTGTAAATGAGTTTAATCTCTGGAATGACCTGGATTTCAGCGGGGTTGTGCACCCTTGGTAACCATGCAGTCACCAGGTAACCAGCACTCCCTCTGCCTCTGGATTCACCAGGGCTTTGAGTCATGCCTGTAGAGGATAAAACCAGGATTAAAACACCCTTTAGAGTGTTCAGAATACTCATAGCTTCCCCAATAAGTTTGTTTGATTGATTGTTTGTTTGTTTGTTTTTGAGTTGGAAAGGCCTGTTTTACCAAAATCTAAATTTTTCATGTTAAAAATGTTAATTAGTACCTTTTTGTCATGAAAGAACATCTAAGGTCTAAGCACCAGATAGTGACCTTAACTGGGCCCAACCACTTTCTTGGTTTGTATAATTTATCTGATTTAATTTGATATACCATTTATAACAGAGCAAGTCACCTTTAGCATAACAGCTTCCTGTTATGTTTCCATAATGTGAAATTGAAAGGATCAAAATCAAGACATGATATTTTAATTTTAATAAAATTGAATGGTTGTTATTTAATAATCACAACTTGACATGATCATTGTTATTTTTCTTGTTATGTTTTCCATTTGGAATTTGGAATGAAACTTCAGAATGTGTCAGTTTCAGACAGTTTGAAACTTTCAAGTGACAACCAGCTTTATCTGCCTGCTTGTGCTAAAGTTATTTTACCGGTATATGAACTTTCTCCCTTTGTAGATTTTTTTCTCGCTGCTTTAAAGGCAAACATTGTCCTTGAGTCACGGCAGAGGGCAATCAAATGGATTGAAGACCCGAGTTCTGCCCCTAGCCTTTATTTTTGGCAGAGCAGAGAAAGTAGAGGGAGATGTGTTCTGACATCTGTGGCATGTGGTGGTTGGTGAACTTGCAACTTCACAGCTACGCTCCTTCTTCATATGTGCTCCTCTCCTGTCAGCTCCTTTCTGCATCCCAGAAAAGTAACTGCTGGCACCTGGAGAAGGAGGGCTCGTCCTGGCTACAGAGGGACATTTGTTCTGAAGAAGTGGGCTGGTATAAACATTTTTATATTCCCGCACTGATGAGAGAAGAACTTGGAAAGAGAGACCCCAAGAGGCAAAGGGGGAAGAGAGTAGCTAGAAATTAAGTGGCTGGAAAGGAAAAAAGGAAATCCAGACCTGCAATTATATGTGCCTTTTAAGCCTGTTTGAAATTTCTGGGAGGTGACATGAAAAGAGTTAGAAGGTTCCCACCAACAAGCAGGCTGCTTGCACTGCCAGCTCATGGCTTAAGGCCAGACTCCTATCCAGCTGCCACTGCCATTATACCCTGCAGGATACCTTAACTGTTGTACCTCTGGATGGGTTTTAGCACTCTTCTGGTTAAACCCCTTGGTTTCCTCAACAGTTCTGCTTCAGAATGTGGTTTTGATTTTGGAAATTAGGGAGAACAAATTCTCCCTAATTCTAAATCTAAAATCTGAAATAGATTTCAGATGTTTATTTGACATTATTTATGTTATCTATTTAAGATATTATAGAAATTCTTTCATCATGTTCCTATTTGAACATGAAAGTGGCATTTTAAGAGCCTTCCTTGTTGATGCACTATGTTTATGGTCTACACATAGACTCTTTGACTAAACACTAACAAATTTGAAAAATGGTAACTACTGGAGAAGTAGCATCAAGCCAAAGGCAAGGTGATAAATTCACATTCTAAGGAAGTTGCTGAGGAAGAGTTACTTTAAACAACAACTAGGTGCTTTTTAGGACAGGTGGGCATGGACAGGGTATATTTGGAGTGCCCTGATATTCTTCTGGATGCATAGACAATTCACAAAAGTCAGGACACCTCTTCCTGTTATTACTAAGTTGTTACTTACATTTAATTAGCACTTTGTACCATATGAGGGCTGACTTTCATAATCACACAAACTGAATTCATATGGATTTTTGTTTGACTTGCTGCAGATAGATCATAAAAGACCAGCCCTTATCAGCAATCAAGTCCTCTGTTAGCACTGCCATTCACACCCTTCCATGCTTCTTCAGTTGTGTCCCTGCTACTCTAGCAGGAAACTTGCTTGAGAACACTCTTCTCATTTACTGCACACATCTCCTCAGGTCTGGGCTATTTCTCTTTCAGCTGACACTTTCCCCAGGCTAAAGAGGTCTGTGTTTCTCCTATTTCCATCCCTTTGCAGATGGAGTGCCTGTTTTCTCCTGTCTTCAGAACAGACATAAATCTGAACTTTTCATGTTTTAGGTGACAGTCAGGGATCTGAGCTGAGGCTGTTTTTGATGTAGCAGTTGAAATTCTTAAACATTCAAAAATTTGAGGAAACTAAATATCATAATTTGAGGTAATGTAGTCACGTGACATATAGGAGAACAAGAATTTATCCTCTTTCTTCTGTTTAGCACTTGGTTACCTGTAAAGTACCTCTCATTTTGGGAGCAGCCTGGGTTTGGTCCTGTTGGCATTGGCTATGTTTTGGAGAAGTTTTTTGTCAGCCATCTGTGTCATATAAGCTGCAGGTGGATGCATGATGCCAGCAGGAGCTGTGCCAGACCTTTCCTCATGCAGCACAAACATAGTACTGATGCTGTGGGAATTAGTATTATTGTCAATCACTTCTTGTTTAACTCGATTTGAAATGAGCTCGGTAAAGCTGAAGAATGGCTTAATAGTTAACTGCAATTTGGCTGAATGTCAGGTGGTGCCTTTGGGTCTGTAAAAATTTGCAGTGATTAAACCACCTTCTTAAGAAACCTGTTTTGCTGAGCACTTTGAATATATGTTTTTATCGTCCCTTTGGTATACATCATGAGTACAGGGTACAAGATTGAAATCAATGAACTAGATACATGGACAAGATTAAGTGAGGGACTGTTGACTTGTAAATCCATTATATGCCTCACAGAGCTATAGTTCAAAATATTTATTTCCATAATTGGTGAGAATGTTTCCAAAAGAAAACAGCACACTTACCACATTTAACCAAACCAAGTGAATTTTATTTACTGCATGTACATGAATGTAATCTGCACTGATTTGGATTTGAGAACTAGGGATCCATTGCTACTAAATACTCCAGAAAATGTTAAATGGTTGGAGCCTTGGAGGGAATGTAAGCAGAAATTGCTGATCTTTGGGCTGGCATGTTTTTCCTCCTTGTGTCTTCATTTGCTGGCCTCAGACATGGCTTGCAGTCTGGAGGCAGATTTGCCTGGTTGTTCCCAAAACCCCAAATATGTGAGATCATCTGCATTTTTGAAGGAATACATGATTTGAACTGCTCTGTGGGTTCCTTATCTATTGTGTGTCATGTACCACCCCATTTTGGAGTTACAAAGATAACATGAAGGGTCTGGTAGGACTCGTGCTGCTTCACTCTCCCTTTTAACAGGTCTCAAAAAAATTACCAAGATAATATTGATTAAAAAAAAAGAGTCCTCAGTCAAATTTTCTTTCAAAACTCTGAAAAAATTACTTAAATGACCCTAGGCTGGAACTTCAGAAATTCATCTGATGTAATATAAAGTAGCTCATTGGCTGTTTATGGATTTGAGGGGCTGAACTACATGATCTCCAGACATCCATTCCAACCCTAACAAAATTCTGTGATTTATAGTGGCTGAAGATGTGGTCCAGTGCCAGAAAACCAAATTCTTCATACCAGTAGTTGCTATAGTTGTTTTTATCCCCATACTGTATAAAGTAAGTCCTTGTAATTGTTGCTCTGGAAAAGCTGCAACTTTACATGAAATGCTGGCACAACACGTAAACATCAGCAGGTATTTCTAAATGACTACCAATGAGTAAGTGCAAGAATAATGAGTCCATGGCTGCTGCTGTTACTGCTGTGTACAGATGTGACCAGGAACCCTTGTTCTGGACTCAGCCCTTCTCTGTTATCTGCCACTCAATAACAGAACAGAAAAATGATTCGAACAGTCTTTTGGACAGAGAGCAAGTTTTGCATTATCTGTTCTGGAGAAAAGTGTGATGTAAATAAAGGCAAGCATACTGTTTGCTCCCAGCTGCTGTGTATGCCTCTTGAGCTGCAGGTTGGATAAGTGCACACCATTTGCTGTCAGCACAGGTTTATCTGCAAGGAAAGGAGCTCTGATGCATGCAGATGTAGCCAGGGAAAACCTTTTGTTTGTACAAAACAAACCTTTTGTTTGTTTATAACTGATGCTAATTAAATATTTTCTTTATTTGAAAAGCAGAAAATTCATGATTACCTACGTGTCCCCAGATTTAAACAAATAGTTGATTACAAACCTCCTATGTTCTGGAAGACTGAGAGGGAATTCCTATTTTAGCCCTGCTGAAATGACAGAGATAGGCAATTCAAGTAATGGCCTGTTAGTCAGTTATTAAATATTGCTCCTCAGCAAAATTGCTAATGATGATGGTCTTTCTATGCTACCTTTAGAAAAGTGCAGAGTATATTCTGGAGAGAGATTATCTTGGATATAGAAGGCCACTAGCTTGAATGCTGTCCAAATCAACCAATTATCTGTGACAATCAACTAGCTCTGCCAGACCACACAGAGATTAGTTGCTATATAAAGTTCCATGCTTTAAATTAAATGGCTAATGGTAGAGAGGTGAAATTGTACAGAGGATGAGACTTGATTTTTAGAGGAAGGATAAACTTTTAGAAGAGATAGACTGCCTCCTGTGGGTGTAAGGACCATTGTTCTAAGTGTCTTCAGCATCCTTTACAAGCTGTTCATAAAGACTGTACAACTATAGCTAATCCAAAATCCTTCAACCAACATCATGCTGTCCAGGTAATACGCTGCTGTGTGCAGGGAGGTAAGTGGTGTGGGACAGCTATGAGGTGCGACAGAAGCTGGTCCTGTTGGGTGAGATAAGCAGTAGGGCTGACTTCTGATGACATATTGTGCTAGGTTTGGACATATTGTGCTAGCTTTGGCTGAGGTAGAGTTAATTTTCTTTGTTGTGGCTGGTATGGGTCTGTGTTTCAGATTTGTGCTGAACACAGGGTTAATAATATAGAGGTAATTGTGGGGGGAGGGGGGGGCATTGTTTGGTTGTTTTTAAAATTTTGTTATTGCCGAGCAGAGCTGTACAGAGAGCTGAGGCCTTTTCTGCTTTTCATACTGACATGCTGGTGAGGTGATTAGGGGTGGTTGGGTGGTTGAGTGGTTGGGTAGAGACATAGCCAGATCAGGTGATCCAAACTGACAAAAGGAATATGTCAGACCATCTTTCATCATGCCCAGAATATAAAGTGAAGGGAAGGAGGAAAGAGGGTACAGCTGAAGTGATGGTGTTTGTCTTCCCAAGTAACCTTTACTTGTGATAGGGCCTTGCCCTCCTGGAGCTGGCTGAACACCTGCCTGCCCAAGGGAAATAGGAAATTAATGTCTTGTTTTACTTTGCTTGTGTGCCTTTGTTTTTGCTATTAAATTGTCTTTATCTCAACCCAGGTTTTGTACCTTTTACCCTTCCAATTCTCTCCCTAGTCCTGCTGCTGGGGAAGTGAGTGAGTGGCTGTGTGGTACTCAGTGGCTGTCTGGAGTTAAATCAATACATAAATTCAGAACAGAGATGAAGGAGAGAAGCACATCTCATTCTTCACATATCATAAAAAACTGAACTACTGGTCAAGCACATGAACTTTAGCTGTGATTTCTATAAGTGTTTACTTCTGTCCTTGCAAACAAAGCATCATCTGTAGCTATTTGCAAAAGAAATACTTGTCCTCTGGACAATACTAGAGAAATGTTGATTTAGGACAGTTATACAAGGAAAGAAATTTTGACTGATTGTGTCTTTAAAAGAGTTTAAAAAAACAGTGTCTGGACAGAGAGAGGTTACCATGAAGAAACAAGCCAAGCAGATACAAAGTTCCGCTCAGAGGAGCTTGCTCAAACTCACCTGCATCAGAAAGTGCCAGTTCCAGTGTCAAACCTCTGCAGAGGACACGTGGTACTGTCCCTCCTGCTGCTGTCCAAACTAAGAGGCAAGGAAGAAAAAAGCAGGAGGAAGAAGACACTGTCTTTACCAGGAGGAGTTGCAAATGGGAAGACAAGGAATATTAATAACCATGAGCATAAGCTGTGGGCCAGAGAGTCCTGCTTCTCACTCAGCTGGCACTTGGCTGCATAAATCCTGTGCCCTAAACCTCTTCCTCTTCCTTTGCCTGGTCATCAGCAATCAGTGAGTTTTGCCAAAGCAATGAAATACGGGCTTAAGTCACAGGCCCAAGCACTCACTGAATATAAATGGGAGTGACTCCATTGCTTTCACTGGCTAAAGTTCTTGCCCTCAGTTTTCAAAATGCTTTTAAGTATTGGGTATAAACAACCTGCCACCATGGATACTCTTTGGTTTAGAGTGGATTTTTCACTGCTCCAACATACCTATTAATTGCAGTAATGTTTTTTTGCACTCTTTTGGATTAAAATGCTATTTCTAATTGTCAGTTAATGGGTTTTAGTGAAAGTAATTTCTTAAACATTATGTACTCAGTTTAAATCTAACAGGGTAACTAAACATTAAAGTAACAGGGGGGAAAATCTATATTGCTCTAATTTGTATTGTATGTTCCTTTTCACCAAGTATAATTGCTATTGAATGCCTAAAGCAGCATTCTCCAAAGCATGAATAAGCAGAAAAAAAAGTTGCAATTGTATGTAAAAAGCAGTGTCATACCTTACCAGCATAAACAAGGGATGAAGAGACAAGAATTATTCTAACATGATGCTCTGCATTCATTGCTGTTTCCCCTCACTTAGATAGGGTTTTTATGACTATCCAGCTCCCAGTGGTGTGAGGAGATGGTGGGTATAAAAGATGCAAGCATGTTTTGTTGGTAATGTAAGCTACATGGAGGGCTAAAATCAGACTGAATAAGTGTCCGTAACTGTATGATGAACAGGGTGATGTTGTGTCACAGAGGGGCACTTTTTTCATAAGTGCTGGAGAATAAACTCCATTTTCATATTTTCAGTGAGGGGTCTCCCTCCTTAATGCAGAGAGGGTTATATTGCCACAGGCACAGGGGAACAGTGTTCACATTATTCTGTGTGAGTGAGGGAGGAGCTGGTGTCCAAGGCATCACTGCTGCTAAGAAAACTTCCGAGAAACAAAACAATGCAAAAATCCTGATTTTATCTTTATTAATTGGAAATTAAATTACCTCCTTATGTATGATCTTGCTGTCTGTAACATTCCACCTGATATTTCATACCCAACAAGCATTTGATATAAGAAGAAAGACTACCATTAAGGGGGTACTCATGATGCTTTGATAATCCTAATGCATTAACCAAAACTTTGTTAAAGCCTTATGTCTGTCCAGCATAGCCTTGCATAAATAATATCCTGCAGCTTCGGAAAACTCACCAGCATCCTGTAAAGATGGATTTCTTGTGGGGCCCTCATGACCTCATCCTTAAAGGTTATCTGCAACGTTTTAATGAAACCTAACTGACCACTTATGAGGTACGCACTCCCTTGTCTTCACTGTCATGATCCAAAGAACTTCTCCCCATTCTGACTCTTATTCATGGCTACAGGGTGCACACCTACAAAAGAAAACTCATTATTAGGAGAGGAGGCATGAGCTGCTGTATAGCAGCCTTTTATTCACCAAAATACAGACTTTAATAATTATCTGGTGTCTCTCCCTTAACTTCTGCTTTCCTAACTTTAAAACCTGATACTACTTTTAATTTCCTATAGCCAGATAATTTTCAAAGAAGAGCTATAATTCTTTTCATGTTTAACTATTTAAAGTGGCAATGTTCATATTCTAAATGATGAAACATATGTACTATGCAATGCATTCATTTTGCCATGTATGCTTTGCTACCTTCTTGTTCCTTCACCTGTGCTGTGTCTGCAGATCAAATCCACCTGGCAGGTGCAGATTTATGTAGGATAAAAAGAAAACTTCATCTTCCTCACCCTCAGCTCTTGATTCACACCTTCCTTTCATGACATCCATAGCACATGTTTTCCCAGAGTCATGCTGGAGAATATTTGGTGAGTCCCTGTGCCCCATTTCAAAGGCATACAGAGAGGGAGAAGTTTGGGCACTCAGATATTTTGGGTGTGATCCCCACTGCTAGCTGCTCTTTGTGCCCACCACATGGAGGGGGCATAGAAATACATTTCTCTTTCAGCTGACATCTGGGAGAAATCTGCTCTACCTTAAGGTCTTCTTAATTTGTACTATTCCTTAGCAACCAGAAACAATCCCTAGTTCTCTTCTAAAAGCCAGCTTAACTTTTGAAGTGTGGGTTTGTTTTGTTTTGCTGTTCTTGTGAGGTTTTTTTGTTTGGTTGGTTCTTGTGTTTTGGGTTTTTTTTTTTTGTTGTTGTTGGTTTTTGGGGTTTTTTGGGTTTTTTCTTTGTTTGTTTTTTCTTTGTTTTGTGTGTGTGGTTTTTGGGGTAGGGTGTGGCCTGTGTGGAATCCATTTGCTAAAAATTTCAGTGGTTTTAAGGGTGCACATACGTAATGATCCCTGGTTTCTCTGTAATCCTTCCCCCCATGTGTGACGTGCTTTTCCTTTCCCCTCCCTGTCCCTGGAGTGTTATCCCATTGGTTGGTGTTATACGTCTCCCCGCCCCTCTCCCGAGGTTTGAAATACCCGGGAAAACCTTCCCTCTTCCTCTTTTCCTCCCGGATCCCAGCCTGGAGTAAACATCTACGTATCCCGGAGGAGAAGCAGCCCTTTGGTCTTTCATCCTAGGTCGTGAAGGGCTCCCCTTTCCCCCCCTGGACAGAGCTAGCTGGGGATATTCTGGGAGGGACAAAGGGGAGTTACTTCAAGTGGTCTAAGACTTAAATCAGGTTGATTTTGGAAAAGGCAGTGGACATCTTCTCCCAGGTTAATGTCAATGCTTTTTCTCATATTTTTGTGGAAACAAGTTGATCTAAATAACCTGTCTTAGGCCTGTCCCTTACCTTCCTGAGCTGTGCCTGGTCAGTTTTCCAGGGTGGGTTTTACACCTGGCTTTTGTGCTGAACTCAATGGGAAGTGTTCCATCAGCCTGTGTCAGCAAAGGGACAGTGACTGACGGTTGTAGAGGTCAAATTGGCACAGACATTTCTGGATGAACTTGTCACCTTCTCAAGCAGAAACTGAAAATTCAAGGGAGCTCTAGAGGGTTAAGTTGTTTTGGGGCACTGGAGTGGGTAGACCTGAAAGCATAGGAGCTCCTTGGGGCAGGACCATGTCTGTTTTGTTTAGTATTGTATCGAGCTTCACATTCTGTAAGTAAATAAAAATAACAGTGACGCTACAGTGCATTAGTGTCTGTGCAGGGAGCGCTGGGCTGGCTGTGTTATGCGTGTCAGTGCAGACAGTGGAGAAACTCCTCTTTTAGCAGCTGTGGACAACAAAGATTGTTCAGCCAGTGGTGTGACGGGTGTGCAGGATTGATTCTTACAGTGCTGTTTACACTTTACTAGCAGAGAGAGAGCAGATCAAAATGGCTTTAGACAGGAATTTCTAAGCAAATCTGGGACCTCATGTGTTTATTGCTTTGCCTGTATTGCAGAAGTATCTTTCCGTATCTTCAGTCCATATTTAAACAGAATGAGATTTCTTATGGTAAAAGCATGCATGCATGCTTTCCAAATAGCAAAAAATAAGAGGGTCAAATGCATTGAGTGTAAAAAAAAAGCCTCAAAACTACAGAATATTGAAAACTACAGAGATTCAAATAACATGTAATAATAAAAGGAGTTGATGTATATTTATGGGTATTTTTAGGGAATTATGGGTATACTCCCTTACTATCCAAGCATTTAGATTAAGCTGTCCTGCTTTTTCAACTCTTCATCTCCTTCTATACATACATATATACAAGACAGTCCCTGTTGAATGTTGATGATGGGATTATAAGCACCATTTACATTCACTCTGCCTTCTACAAGTCAGTGATGACGATGGAAGGGTTTGTTTGCTACTTGAAAAATGGTATATGTGGGAACAGCTTTGGAAAAGGTCTCTGGATCTGAAATCTATGTGTCAGTGTCGACTTTGTTAGTTAATTTCAGCAATGCTCTTAAGCTGCTGATTGCCAGGAGCTGGGACAATTCACAGAGGAGAGAATCACTCAGTCCTTTTTGCCGTGGTTTTTATATTTTTTACCAGGCATCTACTGGCAGGTGTTGGAGACAGGATATTAAGTTAAACGAAATTCTGGTCTGACCCCATAGGGAAGTTCTTTCAGTTTTATTTAGAGCCACATCTCAGCAGTGGACAAGTCTGTAGCCTGATCCATTACCCAGTTGAAAGAACATGCTGCAACTCACTTAAAAGCAAATGCAGTCTTAAATTACACATACAGAAGCTAAAAGTAGCCTCAGCTTAAATTAAAGGGTATGCTTTCCCAGAGGGGCAGCCAGCTCTGGTCGCCCAGAATGAGTCTTTTCCTGTGTGGGAGATTCTTTTTTAAGGCCATATCTACTTATGCCGAAATGCTTCCTGATTCAGAGGCTGTGGTAATGTAGGCAAAAAGGAAAAGGTGAAGCTTTACACAGTGCTATTACCCACTATTTAAACAAAGAATTTAATTTTATTTTTTTTTTAATTTATGGAAGATTGTGGTTTTACTGCTTTTTTTTTTTTATTTTTTTTTTTTTTTTTTTTT